>PVKB01003642.1:167154-187211 GCA_004027205.1 Ctenodactylus gundi | reverse complement strand
ATATATATATTACTTTATTTTTAAAGACTGTAGTGGTCAGGGCTGGGAAAAGTGGCAAAGCAGTTAAATTGCTTGTCTAGGAAGTGCAAGGCCCTGGGTTTGGTTCCCCAGCACCCCATAAGCTGGGCATGGTAGCACACACCTGTAATCCCAGCACTCAGGAGGCTGAGGCAGGCACCAGCTTGGGCTAGAGAGAGAAAAACCCTATCTCAAAAAAAAAAAAAAAAGAAAAAAAAGAAATAGTGGTCAATCCCAGTCCATGGGGCTGGAAGAACTGAAGATGGTTGCTTCAGGGGAGCAGGACTTGGGGTGGGACAGGGCACTGGGATTTCTTCTTATAAGCCTGGTCATTCTGTTTGCCTTTGTTGTCCCTTCATTCTCTCACAACTAGGAGCAATGGGACTGTCCATCAGTGCAGCCCACAGCAGGCTGGGAGCTCCCAGCCCTCTTCGCTGCCAGCCCATCCTCACCGGGAGAACGGGAGGCAGCGGGTCCCTCACAGAGGAGCCTGGGGTGGTTGTCAATCCCCACTGCCACCAGAACCTGAAAGCAGCGGACTCCCTGTGTCGCAGCGAGCCGTCTGGTCCCTGCTGAGGTACTGGGCTGGGTCTCTGCTGCGGGTGGTCTGTTCAGTCTCCAGCATCCTCTGGTGTGACCTGTGATTAAAAAGACTGCAGCGCTGAGCCAGCACTCGGTGGCCTCCCTCTGGCCATACTTCTGCCCGTTCCCCTTCCTCCTCTCCCTCCAGTCCTTCCTTCCTCCCTGTGTTCGCGGGCGGGCACCCTGCTATCTGCTGCCCTTTGAAGCTGTGAAGCCTCAGGCACCCAAAGGCAGGAGCCTTCCCTTCCCAGGGAGAAGAACACTTCTCCATCTTTCTTCCTCAGTGTTTGGTATGAATTTATTACACCAGAGTGTGGAGGAAACTCCAGGGGACATACACACACACATACACACACATGCATGCTTGCATGAACACTTTGAGCTAGCCATGAAATTTAGCAGTTTTCAGCACAGGTATGCTCAATTTTCTCTTATTTTATTGAGATACACACATAATGTTCACATTGAACTTGAGTATTTTGCGCACATATGTGTCGTAGCAAAATTACAAACCCTTCCCCTCTCCCATTTTGACTGTCCCACACCTTTCCCCTCCATGGTAGTTCCCCTCCCCCCATTTAGTTCTATGAAATAACTGTACCCTGGGTTTCTCAGATTAGAGAAATCACTTGATATTTAACCTTCTGCCACCAACTCACACTTCACTGAGCATGATGGTCTCAAATTGTATCCATTTACCTACAAAAGCCTCCAACCTATATGTCTTTATAGATGAGCCATATTACGTTGTGTGTAAATACCACAGTTTATGTATCCATTGGTCTATTGATGGGTATTTTGGTGTCTTCCAAGTTTTAGCTTTTCTTACTTGTGCTGGTATGCTCATTAAATTACATTGTTTATCATCTGGCTTTTGCCATGGGCAAGTGAGAGTTTAGTGATGATTTGTTAAGTTTAGGCACATGACAGTTTTCTGTTGTTAGGGGATAGAACCAAGAACCTGTGTTCTGAGCTGTATTTCCAGCTGCTTTTTATTGTTCATTTGATACAGGGTTTTGCTGAGTTGCTGAGTGTCCCAGGCTGGGCTTGAGTTCATAATCCTCCTGCCTCAGCCTCCCTAAATCTGGGATTCTAGGCCTGTAACACCAGGCCTGGCACATTACACTTGTTTCTCTGCACAGTGATTAGGTCATAGGCCCTTATCATAGGGAGTGGAGTAGGGATCTTAGTAAATACTGATGCAGAGCAAGGCAAAAACTGGATTGGTGTGGATGATTCTTGGGCAGGTCCCTAGTGAGAGGCAAGATGGTAGCTTCTGAATGGTTTATGCTTGCTTCATGGTGCTGTTCACCTTGAGTTTTGGTTTGCTTAAATGGGAACTCGGAATACTAAAGAGTCCTCAGCCTGATGGTTTCCCAATTATTTTGTTGTATGGAAATTGTAGTCAGTCTGTTAGCATTTTATCACTTCACATTGCTGTTCTTTTTCTAAGTTACCATTAAAACTCTCTTTTGTGGGTCTTTGTTACAAGTTATTCCCATCTTGCTTGGCTCTTGGTTGTTTTTGTTTGGAGTACTGAAGTTTGAACCTAGGGTCTTGTACATGTTGGCAAGCACTCTGCCACTGAGCTGTACCCTCAGCCTCTGCCTGATTTTGGTGCCTTTTCATGTTGATTGATTCATTCTGTAAATATGTATGAAGTTTATGGCCTATGTCAAGCAAGTTGTAGGCACAGAATATTCCAATACCCGTAGAAGACAAGGCCTTTGCCCTTGTGTGACCCTTGTGTGACGCGTCTTATAGAGAGGAACACAGATACTGGGTACTCGGTGGTGAGTGAGCAAGAAGATGAAGCAGGACTTGAGGGAGGTGTTGGGTGGGCCTGGGAGTTTGGTCAAGAAAGGAGGGCTTCCTGACTCCTCCTAAATGAAGGGAGGGCGCAGTTCTCTAAAGATGTGGGTAGAGATGCAGGCTTGAGGGTGAGAACGGGGTGGAGGGAGTGAGTGCAGAGGGCCAGGGGCCTAGGGAGTCGAGAGGCCATGTGGTAGTGGGCCCTCGGGTAGGTTTTAGTCTGAATGGAATGAGAAGGTACTGGAAGTTTTATTTTTAAAATGTAGGGTGATGTGGGGCTGGGGATGTAGCTCAGTGCTTAGAGTACTTGGCTAGGAAGCCCCCCGGCACCACACAGTATCTGGGCATGGTGTTGCACATGTGTAATCCCAGCACCTGGGAAGCTGAAGCAGGAGGACTGCTGTGAGTTGTAGGCCAGCCTGGGCTATGTAATGTGTTCAGAACCAGCCTTGACTGTAGAGCGAAACCTTGTCTGGAAAAACAAAACTGTAGAGAGACATGATTTACATTGTTTATTTATTTATTTTTCTTTCTGTATTAGGAATTGAACCAGGAAATGCTGAGCCTTTTTAGTTTTTAGTTAGGGGATGGGAACTTGGTAAACTTCCCTGGCTGGGCTCAGACTTGCAATCTTGCTATCTCAGGCTCTGGAGGAGTGGCATCACAGGAATCTGCCAGTATACCTAGCTACTTTTCTCTTCTAGAATGCTCCTTTGGCCTCTTTGTGGTGCTCAGTATTATGGAGAAAGAGTGAAGAGGCAGAGGAGTAGGATGCTTTTTTTAAAGACTGAGGAGGGAAGGGGCTTTGGCTGAGGGTGATAAAGAACAACATAGAGGGGTGCAGACAATTGAAAGTGTGTGGGATACAGATCCATCAGGACGTGGCTAATGTTTGAAACTGCTGTGTGACTTTGAATACCATGGGGGCGGGGCCAAGTCAGGCTTCCTGCTGATTGATTGTATCACCAGCTCCTGACACAGTCCCTAGCTTATATAGCAGTGATTTCATTCAATATGTGTGAAATGAATATTCTAATGAGTAGATCCTACAGAAATATTGGAATCAAGCATAGATAAAACATTCGTAGTAAA
Organism: Ctenodactylus gundi; assembly: GCA_004027205.1. Lineage (NCBI taxonomy): Eukaryota > Metazoa > Chordata > Mammalia > Rodentia > Ctenodactylidae > Ctenodactylus > Ctenodactylus gundi. The sequence goes on along the minus strand of PVKB01003642.1, from coordinate 183,707 downwards.
TTTGGCAAAGAAGTAATGGGGTGAATTATGTTAAGTAGGAAATGTTAGGTTTTTTTTCATTTTAAATTTTGTTTTATTTTAAATTTCATGACTCTGTGTTGTGTATGTGTGTTCATACGTAACCTCTGGGGAGGAGAGTTGGAGCCTCTAGGTAAGATGAAATATGAATGCCAGGGACGTGTGGTTATTCCCTGTTTAGTGACTGGCTCTCCAATGGGGAATTTTGATTTACTAATTTCCATGTAAGTGCTTCTGCCAGTGCTGATTTCAAGCTGCACGCGTGAGGCTGAATGTGGAGTAGGGAGGGAGGTCTCCCACTGTGGAGTGTTTCCACTAGGTAGATCAGAGGCATGAATAACCACAAGATTGTAGGTAATGGTGAAGTAAGCAAAGTAGGAAGCGATGAGCTTTGGGCACTTACTACCTTTGCTTTTAACGTGATTTATTTAAAGTTACATTTATGTAATTAATTTTCAGTAATGGTTATTTTCAATAAACAGCTTGTGGAATTCTTCAAAATTTAATAATCAGTTTTGCTAACCACTGCTGGACAACTTTAGCAGTTCCTCTGAAGACAGCCCTACAGAAGGTGAAGAACCCTTGCCTGGTGTCTGCTGTGTCCTGGCAGTGGGCTGGGCTTGCCTTGGTTGTTTTGTGTATCATTGCCCTAACTGCTGAGAGTCAGTACTGTATGTAATTCCTACCACTGCAAAGGAACAGAATTTTCGAGGTTAACAAACCTTACCAGAGTTTGTTTTGTTAATGTGTGGCTGGGTCAGGCTCGGAACCCAGGCTGTTTGACTCTAACACCTGGTCTGTGTCTACTTGCCATGCAGTGAATTCTAGAGTCCCAGATAAGGACATATCTCTGGGGTCTTATGACCCGGGTGAGGACTTGGAGTGGAGGCAGGACATTTGCCTTGGTCTTGTGATGTGTGCCTCCCTATTGAAGTCTCTGGGTGTACAAAGATTCGTGGCACCTGGGAGTCCGCAGGTGAGACACGCCTCCTAGTGAGCCGACGCACTGAGGGGTTTAGAGTCTCGGTGCTCATCCATGGAGTTAGGTGACGGTGCTTGTGGAGGTTACTTTTTATTTCTTCAACTTTTTATTTTTGTTCTGGAAAGTGCAACAGTGAGAGAGCTATAGACGACACAGCTGGAAGTGGGCTGGTTCCTTCCCTGTCACCTTGTTTGTACAAAGGCTATTTCCCCTTCATAGGAAGGAAAGTTGTATATTTTCTCTTTAGAAAAGAGTGTTAAGTATTTGGCCATAAATTTGATTAGTATTCGAGTTGTTTTTGAAAACATTGCTTAGGCAGTGATCAGGTGAAGCACTGTTCAAAGATGCAGAGACACATTAGTTGTGTCTCTGAACCGGAAAGCAGCACACAGATGGGTTTTTGGGGCCCCGGGGCACTGGTAGCTATGGTAGGCCAGAGCCTGGCACCCAGGGGTCATCCTGAGTATGGTAGCTTGGGTGTCACTACAGTTGGTTGAGCATTGTGAACACTGTGTTACTGGTCTTGTATGGGCTGCATGGTGAGTGTGGTGAACCTGTGATACATAGGAAGTGAATGATACGGAATTTTTTGGCTGGGGCGGGGGTCACCTTTGTATTCTATACATTAATGTGAGGCCAACAAAAAAAATACTGGCCTCCATTGTCGGGGAAGATATTGTTTTCAGAAATTACTTAACACGGGAAAAGTAAAAATCAAACCCGTGGGAGAAAACTACCGCAATGGGTTATTTAGTCATCAGTGTTCATATGTGACTTAGTGATTGTCTTATGAGTACAAAGTATGAAAACCTAGAACTGAGGAATTAGACAACATTTCAGTTGCTATTAAACTTTCAGCGAAGGAAGTGAGTCATGTTTTCTGTGTAAGTAGTCTTATTCCTTCCCTTTTTAAAACATCAAAGTCATGCTCATGGGGACAGATTGTTTTCTTTCATGTTAAAAAGCTCAGTGACTTTCAAATGAAATTGCATTTTCCATATATATGTACCTACCTTGCTGATGTTATTTATAAGTGGCAATGTCTGTAGTAGGTATTATTGACACTACTTTTTTGAGTATTCTTGCTATTACCTGCTGCCCTTCAGGTCTGTTATGGGTTGGGTCATTTAGTCAACAGGACTTACCAAGCACGGCTGTGTGGCTGGCTGTGTGTTTGTTGCTCAGAAAATGGCAGGGAAGTAAACAAAGCCCTGTCCTCAGAACATAGCTGACTGGTTATCATGGCGTTTTAATTAAGAATGAGCTCGTTTTCTACCCTTGAGGGGAAGACCGTGGTCAGATTTTTCACCTCAGTGGATCCTGAAAAATTTTGTTACAAATACTTTGCACATACTGATGCAAATCAAAAAACTAGAGAAGAGGTTAGCGCTACAGTGCAATTCAGGGTCTTAGGAAGGCACATATGCCGTTTTAATGTTTTATTTCTGTAGACTTCTGTTTCACGCTTTTCCCCCAAAGCAAGAATTGCAGCGCAAATTAAATTCCTGAGGTAGGACCTATGCCCCACGTAGGAGCCTAGGAGGAGGACCAAGGTAAATGTTTGGGGTCATTACCGATGGCTGCACATCCACTTGACTGTGGAAATGAGACTTGGAGACGACGTAAGAGTCATCCTTATTAAAAGCCTGAGTGTTGATGAGCAATGGCTGCTGCTCTTCCTCTTTCCCTGTATAACCTCCCTGGGAAGTGATCTTAAATGAGCCAGTTTCATTCTCATTCAGTTGGTACTTTAGAAAATAAAATGAACTATGACAGAGGTATGAAGTTAAATAATGGGGCTACCCAGAAAATACACCCAGTGGTCAGAAGTGATGTCTGTGGGTCAGTCGAACTCACAGCAGTCCTCCTGCTCAGCCTCTTGCGTGCTGGGATCACAGGCATGCATCACCATGCCAGGCTAGTATGTGGTGCTGGGAGATTGAAGCTAGGGCATTGTGACGTGTTACTTCCCTAAGTAAGTGCTCCAGTCACTCGGCTGTGTCCCCAGTCCCATCCCTCTTTATGTGCTAGGTTTCCCACTCTTCACTTTAGAAAGTGCAAGCCTCAGTAATGTGTGTCTAGACTGCAGCCCGCTTCCCAGAAACAGGTGTTAGCTGAGATCTCATTTTACAGATTCCTCAGTTGCTACCAACTTTTTTTTTTTTTGCTTTCTTTGCTTTAAGAAGAGATGATACATATTTTCTGTGGCATTCTCTCTCTTCAGTCTTCTCTAAGTGGCTGCAGCCGGGTCACTGTGGCTCGTTTAATAGGGAGGAAAGAGCCAGGTGTGGTGGTGCATGCCTGTAATCCCAGCACTCACGAGGCTGAGGCCAGCCTGGCCTACAGAGCGAGACCCTGTCTCAAAAAAACGGAGGTAGTGGTAGAAGCGTATTGGTGGGAGATTTGAGGAAACGGGGGCTTTCAGATTGACCAAACCTAGTTGAAGGTGTTATCAAACAACTGTGTGCGTATGTTCATGTGTGTGTGCGTGCTCGGGGTCCGGTCGTGTGGACACAGTGTCACTGTACCATCCTCTTGGGGCACCCCAAGCTTTTGCGTAGTTTGTCGATTTTTTTTTAATGTGGTGCACGGACGTCCCTGGTGAGTGCCGAGGTGCCAGGGAGGGAAGCCCGTGATCCTTGCTGCGTTGTCCTCTGCCGAGGAGGGAGTTCTGTGGAGAAGGAGGAGCAGGTGGCCACTTTGCTACAGGGATAGCGAGAAGTTTTATTTGAAAAACCCAAGCTAATATTTAAAATAAAAACAAGCTGTATCAGTGACTGCTAGGAGGCTTCTCAGTTGTGAACTGTTCTGGGGTTCATGGCCGTGGGTGTGCATTTAATACTTGGTGGGTTGATGTTACTCAAACTGGTTTCCCTAAGTTACTTTAAAGTCATTTTTCTCAGTATGCAACTTACCAGAGAAGTACTTTCTTCTTTCTTTGAGAATTTTGGGAATTGGAAGTGACGCGTTATTTCCCTGATGGTGGCTTCCGCAGCCGACCGGCCTGTGTGGGAAGCAGGGACTTCCACGCTACAGGTGAAGGCTCTCCGAGCTCCCCTGTGGTTTCTGAGCCGAATTTAGCACATTTGGAAATGGACCACTTCCGTGAGGTGTTTTCATTCTTTCTCTTTGGCTTCATCCACGAGTTGGCAGTAACGGCTTCTCCCAGGTACACCACACGCTAAGGAGGCCTTAGTTTATGGGAGGAAGTCGGTAGGCTTCTGACTGCCGGCATCTCTGTGCCCTCTGCGTGATCCGGACCGGGCACCGATTCTCGGCGGTCTCCGCCCCGCCGCAGGGCCGCCAGGGAATGCTAGGTTCGGTGCGCCGCAGTCGGCTGGGCTCCTGTTGCTCCCGCTGGATGCGCAGGGACGTAGGTATGTTTAGAGAGCAAACTAGCAGGGCGCGGGCTTCCGGTTGGCATGTGGTTCCGACACTGTTGCGCAGGCTCTTGGAAGAGGCTCTCAGGTCCCGCGCTGTCCCGTCAATTCCACAGACGCCATCCGGAGCCCTTCTCTTCCGTCCCAGGTGTCAGGAGGCTGGCAGCTATGAGTTCAGGGCCGCCAGCGCTCTTCTTTTGCAGAGCACAGCGAGAGTTTTAGGGTGTCCTAGAGAGTTTGCTGCCCACTTCTCTGCTCTTTCAATGCTACTGTTGTCCAGCTTCATTTTTCCCTCTCTACCTTTTTAATATAGCCTGCTGAGAGTTTGGGGTGGTTGTAGCACATGCGGAGTGAGTTCAGGGAACGTACAAGTAATTTCTTCATGAGAACATGATTCAGTGCCAGGTTATAGATGGTTTTGGTTTCAGATGATTTGGCGGTGCTTCCAGTGCCTTGCTCTGAAAATAGCTGGTACCCATTTTGATCTACTCCTGTGTATTGTAGATTTAATGTGGCAAAATCTTAATGATATAAACACTTCAAAAGAAGCATTTTAAGAACTTTCAAGAAGAGTTTGGAAGGACATTTTGTCTAGTAGAAGGGAAGCCAAATTGTAGCCCTGTAAATGCTTTGAGAGTTCTCTTTACACTCCAGGAGCAAGCGAGGTGAACAGGACCCCGTCGTCAGGACCCACGTGGCAGGTTCCACTGTGGCACTGCCAGTGGCCAGAATCCACGTCACAGTGTTCCCTGCAGTTTACAGTTTGAATTCTGACACACTCCTGTCAGGTAATCAGGGCATGAAGCAGTAGGGAGCATTTCTGAAGGAAAGTTATTGTCTGGTTTGACTTGTTTACAATATTTGGTTACCTTCACCATTTCTGTGAGCATGTTACTATTCCGGCAGGAAATAAATTATAAAAGAAAAATATACATACAGAAGAGATGGAAGGTGTATCCAAGTTTATTAGGGCAGTAGAACTGTGATAATTTTTAAATAATGAGTGCCATCCTCATTATGAACTATTTCAAAATTCATAGTTATTCTTGATAGCTTCTGAAATTAGCACTTGACTGTGTGTGTGTGTGTGTGTGTGTGTGTGTGTGTGTGTGTGTGTGTGATGCTGGGTTTTGAGCCCCGGGCCTTTAAACTGAGCTATTTCTCTAGTCCATTTTTTTGTTTTTAATTTTGAGACAGGATCTTGCTAAGCTGCCCAGGCTGGTCTCAGACTCTTGCGTTGGCCTCCAAGGGTGTTGGGATACATATTACCACTGGGCCTGCCTTTGAATTAAAAATTTTGTTGCTCAAAAATTTAGAATTATTATTGAATAAAACATTTTAATAAATCATGAAGTTGAAAATTAAATAATAAAGGCTTAGTTCACTGATTTTTTAAACAGATGACCTAATAACTGTATGGGAAGATGTGCCTCAGATTATTATGGATTTATGAACTTTTAATGCTGTTCATATTATTCAAACCATGATCTTTATTACTTTATATACAAGCTAGAAATACATATTGATTTCAGAATCACTCTAAGTGACTGTCACTGTGAGGGGGCCCAGTGGTAAAAATTTGCCCTTCATATTTTAACCCATATAAATATTGGGAAAGTGTTTAAAGAGAGCATACATATGGATTTGTAAGAGCTCAAGATAATTAATATATTATAATTGGAAAAAAATAAAGCAACCAGCCCCAAATGACCAACCAGAATTGTAGGGAGGGAAGGAACAATGCTTGTGTTTATGTTAAGACATGCCCTATATACAATGAGTGACCAAGATATTGCTGTGTTGGCGTGTAGTGTTGTATCCCAGGTAGTCTTCAGCATAGATTTTCATACTTTGCATTTGGCTCTCTTAAGTGATTTTCTTTGTGACTGAAATAAATGTGGCTTTGTGAAAAAATGATGACTTACACTGCAATTATGATAAAAAGCTTTGATTAAAAAAGTATTTCTAATTATAAAACTACAGTGTATTTTGCAATTCAAAGTCAGGGAGAGATTCTGAATTTCTCCCTCGTGTAATTTGTTTCTCCCCTCTGTACAGCCACAAAGGACAGGTAAACCCTTCAGGTAAACTTTATTTCATCTATATCATTTGGCACTCTCAGTGAGGCCTGTTTTTTACAAACTCTGAGGAAATTATACAGGCATTTTCCCTCTTCTTTTTAAAATTACCACCCTCTATTGACAGTATATGGTTGGAAGATGCACGGGAGTTGGCGGTTGAGCCCATGATGAGATAGACTTCGGCAAATCTGCAGTTTGTAAGCTGGGTTCAGTGATTTAAAAGACATTTCATTGATTAATTTGATTAATTAAGCTTTCTTTAAAAAAGAAATACTGGGGATTGAACCTAAGATCTTGCCCTGTGTATGCTAGATGAGGACTTTACCACTGAGCTACAGTATCCCCAGCCCATGGTTAATAAACATTTATTAAGCACAGTATAAATGTTGTAGGGCTCACTTGCTTTCAAAGAACAAAATTTTAAAAAAATTATTTAAGCAGATCAGTGTATTTATTAGGAGGACGCACTTGAGTCAAGTCTCATCCAAGAGCAGAAAGGCAGACTGCTTTCTGGACGTAGAAACTAGCAACGTCAAGACATTTACTTACTTTTTAGCTCTTCAGGCCTTTCTTTTAAGAAATCCATATTCTTCTTTTGTCCTCTTTTTAATGAGTGGTATTTCTTAACTTGGTGGGTAAAGGAGTGCCTCGATTCCAGCTCCAGGTGTCTTAGTTCAACTTTCTGTAAGAGGTAAACTAGAATTACTGGGTCCTGCCTCTGAATTCTCAATAAAGAGATTGTCCCAGGAAGAATTAGCTTATATTTTGGTGGGTTTATTGGTTATGGGTCTTGGAGAGACAGAATTAATGTAAATTATACATATGTAGAGGGAACTTATCAGCATCATTTACAAGTTTGAAAAGAGTCCAAAATGGCCCCCGCCATGTGTGAGAGCTGGAGGGTTCCATGGTCTGCTCAGAGAGAGGAGGCAGAAGAACCCGACTACAGGGCACTTGGCGAGAGTCTGTGCTGCAGATCATTGTCCCAAGACCTGGAGATGGGATTGAGCCTGCAGGGGAGATGGCGCGGAAGATGGGGGCGAGTCAGTGTCTAGCAAAGCCAGCCAGTAGAGGGTGGATCTCTCCCAGGAGAAGAGGCTGTAACAATACTTCCTCCCCCTTCCTGTTTGCTGATGCTACCAGTCTATTCTATTGATTGGCCCACCCACACCCTCATTTGCTGGCCTGCAGTCAATCACATGCCCTAAACAGCTCTGCCCTGGGCATTTCCTAATTCCATCAAGTTGTTGTAATTCCTCTAATTGTCACAGTGGGAAAGTTACACAAGTGAAAAAATAGTTCCACGCAGGGGAGTGGTACCGTGGGGGGGTTGGTGTCTCATAATGTCAAAGGATAAAGTTGAGGAGGAAAGGGACAAGTTGCAAAGTGGGTGGATTATTTGACAGATAAGGGTGGAGGGACCTGGTCTGAGGGTTTTTGTGAAAGATGGATAAGAGACTAGATTTTACTGAACAGCCCAGTCACTAAGGCCCTCTGTCCTCATTGCTCTTGTTGCCATTTAGCATGTTGTAACCATAAGTAGTTCTAGACAGTGGTCAGGTGCAGGTTGTTTCAGGGAGTGATGGTTGTAGCCAGATGTCTTGTATTCACACGTTCTTCATTCCAGTGCCTCTTGACCCCAGGCTCCCATTTGCCCACTAATTTCTGCCTCAGGATCAAGTGCAATGAAAGAATTGTGGGATACACAGAAGAGGTTACTTTAGCCAGGTTTGGCTCTTGCTGGTCTTAACAGATGAGACGATGAGGTTAAGAAGCTGGAATGGTCTCCTTAGGCGGAAAGTGTGTTACGAGGTGGGTTAGTGTAGAGGTACACAGTGTGGGCAAGTGTGAGCAGCTCAGCTCATGAGTTGTGGGAGATGAGGCTGGGAAGGCCTGTTGTGGAGGAGAAGCTGGGAGCAGTGTTATCTGGGAACTGGGTTCTGGGTGAAGGGCAACCGTGCAATGGTGTGCTAATTTGAATTAGATTTCTCTGTGGGAGAGGCTGATCATGAGGCCAGATGGGGAGTATTATTTAAGTGTAAAAACTTCAAATCGGTTGATATTGTTTTATTTTTGAGAATGACACGATGGTACTTCAGAGATTTTTTTTTTTATCACAAATCCTGCATATTTGTGGAAGTTCAATATTTTATTTTTGAAGGTGGCTTAGTGTATAAAAAAATCTTTACCCATTTTTTGTGTTTGGCCATTGTGAGGGTACATGCATTTGTTTTCTTAGCCCTCAATAGAGAGACATGCTGCCGTTTTTCTGCACCAGTTAATTAATTTAAGCCTTTTCAATGTGCAGTTGCCTTCCAGAGAAGAGACTATAACTGAAACCTCACATGCTCCATTGTCCCTTCCTGTTACTCATTCAGCATGCTAAGTTTATAATTTCAATTTCCAGTGTCTGATTAAACTCATCATTTCTTATGTGTGTTGTGCCCAAGCAGCTGCTATATTTTGTACTGGAACTGATAATTGCTTTTCTCCATGGCAAAGAACATGAACAGATGCAACGTAAATATCTTTTTTTCTGGCTTCATCCATTGGAAGCTCTGCAGCCCAGTATCGACAGTGTTTCCCTAGGGGACGTAGTGGGTGCAGCTTGGCACCAGGCAGCAGCTCTTGATTGCCAGGAATCCACTTTGCCGGGATAAAGTCTGGTCAAGTCTGTATGTCGGATTCCATATTCTTGAGCTTGAGTAGAAGAAGTATAGTAATATTGTTTGTGTAAGGAAAATAGTGTGTTTACCTGAGGGGCTATGGAGATGCAGTTTTCCCCCAAAATGCTTCTAGAATTTTCTTCATTGTTAAACTTGGAATGATGGCACGTCCACTGTTAGTTATGTGGGTCTTAGAGTCACGTAAATGGGGTTAAATCTGAGGTTTCTTATTACTAGTGGTAAAAACTTGGATAAACTGATTTCTAGGTCTATAGATCAGCTAGACAGTGGGTTGTCTCAGATTTGAAATAAGAACAACCAATAATAATGACTGTCAGTGACGAGAGTGTAGCATGAGGTCTGTTGGCACACAGGGAGCCAGTTGTCCCTTATTGTTAGGCTCTCTTTGCTGAGGCAGTTTCTGCAGGTGGAAAAGGCAAGGATGGGTGAACTGCCCCTGTTTGGAGCCTCTGTTGTCCTCAGAAAGTCTGGCATCGTGATCTCTTTTTTATCATGGGGTCAGAGGGAGCCAATGTGGAAGCCTGTCCTGAGTCAGGAGATACACATAGCTTGGTGTGTTAACTGCCGCCATGTCTGTGAGAAGTAGAGCTTCCCACTACCTTTGCACATGAGAAGGCAGTGTTCAGGAATGGCGCATGCTTTGTACACCCCGCAGCTAGGGAGTGGGAGGGAGATCACAAGAATTGAACTCACATCTGTCTGATCCACTCTGTAGGCTAGCCCAGGCTCCAGAGGCCAAGTTCTTTATAGTGTTGTTCAGCGAAGGTGTCTGAGCATCTTTAAGAATGGCTTGTTTGGGGAAGGGGAAGGGACGGGGTGGGGCAGCTCCCTCTATTTCTGAGCTAGAGGGCAGTGCTGCACCTGGCTGTCACAGCTACTGTCTGCTGGGTTGGTGGCCCTCTCCTCTCAGAGCACCCGGCTCACAGCTGTTCAGAAGGACATTCTTCACTTCAGAGCGGACACAGGGGGATGTGTCACCTTTCAGTTACAGTCTTTAAGTACAGTTCTTTAAAAAGTTCCATAAAGCAGCAGGGAGCTGGCCTCAGTGACCAGTCCTAGACCTCTGATTGTCTGTCGTTAGTTTTATGTTGGAAAGTTGCACTGCTCTGTTCTAGAACTTCCTGTGTGACACTTCTGGGGAAGGTGTGTGTGGGGGTGAGTTGCTGCTGCTGCTGCTGGTGTGTGTGTGTGTGTGTGTGTGTGTGTGTGTATGGGTAGGTATCAGTGCTGCCTTGTGGACATTTCATAGTGTATATTCTTGAAAGTGTCTACAGCAGCAGTATTTTCCTGCGGTCGTGTGGTACACTAGTAAAACACTAGTTTTATGTGTACTTGTGTTCAGATGTATTTACGGCACTTGGGATGTAGCCCAGGACCTTCACCATGAACTATATCCCCTAGCCCTTTTTTTTTTGATTTCTGATTTTAGACATGATCCCGCCCAGTTGCTAAGTTGCCCAGACTGAGTTCAAACGTAGGATTCTCCTGCCTCAGCCTCCCAGAGCACAGGGACTACAGGTCTGTGCCACAAGCCCCTGGAATTTTATTTCTTAAAGAAAGATAAAACCAAGAAAAGTTAGGTTCTCTGTTTGATTAGTTTTTGCACTTTTTTAAAACTAAGAAATATAAAATATTGAGGAAGAGTGTGAATACTAATATAAAAAATACCATGTTGCTGTGTGCTGTTTTTTTCTGTCTTTTTCTGCTTTTCCTGAGGTGTAAAGTGGCACTGGTATAGCTGTTGGTCATCTTGCCTCTGCAGTCCCACAGGGGCAAGTCTGGGGTGAACTTTCTACGTAAAGGCTGCTTCTGGCGACCATGTCTGTCCTGGACCACGTCTGTCTCTGTTAAGCGCTGCTTCTCCCTTTGGCCATTGTGGCCCCAGAGATGATTTTGCCTTAGGAAATGAATCGGAAGATCTCTGAGGCCAGGAAGGGTGTGTGCCCAGGGGATCGTCTGCTTTTATCTTGGTTTCTGGAATCTATAGACAGTAGCACACCTGAGGGCTGTCCTTGAACTGGACTAACTCAGATCTGATCTGTGTGTCCCTGAGTCTGGTGAGGCAAACCCAGACCTACCCACTTGTCACCCAGTTCTTGTTACCTGCACTGCTGTCTGCTGCACAGGTAGTACTCAGTGGGGACAGGGGGAATCCCGCTTTGCTGATCTGTCCTGAGCCCCATCTGAGCTGCAGTGACTCTAAGCAGTACCTGCCTTACCTGATGAGGGTTTTTTCATTTTTCATTTTTCGGGTTTTGAGTTATGAGTGCAGTCATCTTTCTTCCATGTCTGTGGACTTTTGTTCTGGAGTGTTTTATGAAACAGTATCACTTCAGTGAGGAGACTTTCACAGGCTTTTATTAAACATCTATGACATGGTGGGATAATAATTGTCTTATTGGATATAATATCGACCTCCAGAATGTATTGGGTGTAATTTATAATAACAGCTAAAATTTATTGAGCATTTACTGGATTCACACACAATTTTTGTGTCTGTCAGCTTATCCTCATGGCAACTCTTATGTGTTTTGTAATTATGGTGACATAGGAAGGATGGTAGTTTGCCCTGCAGAAATTCCACTAATAGTGAAGAGCCTAGAAATCACACTTCCACATCCCAGGTTCTGAGTGATTTTGGTGGGAAGTCTCATAATGGCCGAAAGTGATCCAGGCATCAGGCGACAGAGGGCACCTACCTGCCTGAAGAAGTGGGACTGCTGCGTGCTTCCAAGTGAAGGTGACATTGCCGTCACAGGCTTTGTCCCTCTCACCTGAGTTGAGTGAAGTCATAGTTTAGATATGACTGATTGTTTAAAACTATTTAGTATTTTGTTTAAGACTGTTCAGTATTTCCAACTAAGCTGAAAGAAGCTGATGTCTGTGATGGACGCTCAGTACTGCAGTGGAGCAGAGCTCACACAGACAGATCCACCACACGGCATCCTGACCATGTGTACAGAGTTGGAGCAGCCTGGACAGGGCCGAGGTGATCTGTGTAATCACAGTGCCGTTTAAAGTAGCAGTAGATATCTTGATGCAGAAGGATTCTTGCTACATATAAATATCTGCTATAATGACTTCTGACATGCAAAGAAGAAAATTAAAACACCAGACAACCAGTTATTAAAACTTTAAGCGGATTTAAGTGATCTTATAAAAGATGAGTTTTGTGATAACTTGCAGGTAGCAGCACAGTGTTAGTAGCATGGGAAATGTGGTAAATTCTTGAGAGTTTCCAGCTCCAATATTTTTATCCTGGTGTCTCTTTTTCTGTGTGGTTTGTAGAGCCATCAAGGTCACATGTGATCTTCTGGTGTGTCTGCACTGGTTGCTCATCTAGTTAGTGCTGCAGTGCAGAGGAAGCGTGTTCCAGAGAGGGTGGGTTCGTGTCCCAGTGAGGGGTCACAGGGGCATTCCTGTGAGAAGTTCATGCATATCCCACTTGAAAATATCAGAGCATGCTATCCTTGCAAGCAGGTAAAAAGAATTTACTGTGGAGACCCGGACTGGAATAAGAGTTGATGTAGGTCAGAGTACACTGTTGAGGGGGCCAGTGGGTAAGTTCTAAGACAGGACCCAAGACTTGGGCTGACAGACCGGTGTCTTGTATGTGTTTTATGATGTGGTGACATGGTAAAGAAAGGCAGGGTGGCTTTTAAGAGACTTCTGCTATTAGAGTCTTAACAACTTTTTTTGCCAGTTGGCAGCCATGGCACCTGTCAGTTGCTCCTCAGCTGCGTGGCCTTATGAGGGGCAGGCAAATGCAGCAGGTGTTTCAGAAGAAGGAAATGACCCCTGCGGACATGACAGGTGGGCTTTTCTGAAGCTTAAGAGACACATGGAAATGTGATATAATGAAAGGCAGGATTCACTGGGGAAGGAGGAGTTTTAGTTCGGGTGTCTTTTGTGTGTTCATTGAGGAGGCCGATGCAGTGAGGTGGCTTTTTGGACATGTTCTGTATGTGGCTGATGTCAGTGAGTACAGGAAGCATTGCATCATGAAAGGTACAGAGACCTGAGCGGTCATAGCAGAAGCAAGTGTTTTTCCTAGGGAAGCGCTGGGTGTAGTTCTTCAAAGACAAGTAAGTAAGCAGCCTCAGTTGCACTAATGTGCTGTGGAAACTGCAACGGAGGAAAAGGTGGTCTTGGGTTGTCAAAACAGAGAAATGGAAAGTGTCCCCAAGAAAAATAATAGAGTGTGCCAGGCAGTATTGACAGGTGATGAAAAGAGTATGATGTATCGAGTTACAGAACAGTTATTGATGGCAGAGAAGCAGAAGAAATAGACGAGGAATGCGTACCAATGCAGCACAGTGCATTCAGCACACGCTGACAGAGTGCGCCTTGAAGAGAGTGCTCAGGGCTCTGAAATCTTTACTAAAATGTGTCAGTTCCAGAAGGAAAGGAGACATGATTTGGCAGGAGCTGGGACCTCTGCCTGACTGTGAGGGCTTTGCTGTGTGACTGAGGTGGCTGCCAGCTCTTGGCAAGAGGGATATAAGGAGATGTGATGACACATAAGCTTCTTCATAGACGGTCCTTCATAGACAGTGTTCCCGACTTCCCCTCCATAGTAGCTTTGTGTCAGTAGAAGTCATTTTCACAGGTGCCCGTGAGGTCACGGGTGCCCTGGACTGGGGGTAGGAGGGCTGGCAGTAGCCTGTGAGATCTCTCAGAAGGTGGGAAAGGAAGGATGGGTGAAGGTCTTGGAGTTGGACTGTGAGTTCAGATGTAGCTCTGCCACTCTTACCATCCGTGATCTAACAGGTTACTTAGCTTTTCTTGACACTTTTTCTCACATGTAAAATGGAATCACTAACATGGCACCACTGGCAGCATTAATTAGATTGTGCTCAGTGCCTAGAGGCCTGGGTTAAATGGTTGGCTGATTGCTTTTCCTTTATTTACCTCATTTAAACTTCATAATGACATCTACAACTTGTTTTTATTATTTCCATATTTTTTGTGTCAGAAAATTAAACTCACAAGGAAACTAGCTCGTCAAGAGTAGTGCATCAAATCAGTATTTGAATCCACATTTTTCTTGAGCTAAGTCTGTGTTCACTGTACTGAGAAGTTCTGCATGTATAAGAGAGACTATTATAGAATTCTTGGGAACCTACAGCTGGGTGCAGAAGCCAGGGCTTGGTTCTGCGGCCGTGAGTATTGGGGTGACGTGGCTGGGTCAGAAGCTGGTTCACCTCTGTGTTGATGGCTGACTCTGGCTGCCCCAAGGAAGCTGCACAAGGGATGTGGGAAGAATAGCCGCCTCTCTCTGGGCAGGGAAAAGGAGGTGGTTTTCCACATGAGTGGTTCATCTTGTCATCCTCCACCAAGGTCCCCCAAGTTGTACGACTATTAATGAAAACAAAGTAGCCCAAGTGTCTAGGCAAGAGGATCAAAAGTTTGAGCCCAGCCCAAGGAATTAAGCAACTTAGTGAGGTCCTGTCTCAAAATCAGAAATAAAAATAAGTTTGATTGTAGCTCAGTGTGAAGACCTTGAATTCAATCCTCAGTGTCAAAAAATAAATAAATTTTATTGTTTGATGTGTGCTAAGTATTGTACCAAGAGTTATTGGTTTAATATTTCAAGAATCTCTTTGAGATAGGTACTATTACTGTCAGTATTTTATGAATGTAGAAACCCTGGCTTGTAGGTAGATCAAGTTTAGAATGGGTTTGTTTGGCCTGAAAGACAGCCTCTGAACCATGTTCCTATGCAAGCTTCCTGTGTTTCACACTAACTGGCCTTGGCCCCACCTCTGTTCTTGTGGCCCAGGGCCCTCCTACGTCTGTAAGCCTTTGCTGCAGCAAGATGGCCCTCTGCACTGCTACTGAATGTACTTTGTGTTCTGGTGCTGATGTTGTCCTTTCTGGCCAACCACCTCTGTGCCTCTACCTTCTCTGTCATGCAGTAAGCTCTTCCTGTATGAAGCCAGTCCTCTGATAGTGTCCTGGAGCGCCCAGCCCTGCCTGTCTTCTCATCCTGTGGCCACTACACTTCAGATTGCTTCAGGGATTTGCATCTGCCACTCACTCCTATGCGTTCGGACCTTTCAAATAGATTGTGAAGTCCTTTTTTCATCCCCAAAGTACTTAAACTGTATCTTAGACATATTTTATATTTTAAATATGTTTCTCAATTTAACATTCTAATTGAAAGAATCATGATACATGTTCTAGTTTATGGGAATTAGAATGAAGTTACTGATTGTAATTAAGAAAAGGAATGACTAGCAAAAGACAAAATAGCAAAGAGAAAGTAAATAGGAACAGCAAAAATATCCTAGAACCACATAGAAGTTGATACTCTGGTGTAGAAAGAATTGGGTCATTTATGTGCCGGAAATCTTTAAAGATGTAACAATAACAACAGCTACAAAAAGCAGTCACTCCAGTGACTGGGTCAGTCTCTGTGCATTAGCTTAGCTCTGTACTTGCATTTCACTTCCTGTTTTAGTATTTAAATGGATCGAATATGTGAAATTTCTTTATATTGCTATTTCTCGGTTATCTGGCTTCTATCGTGTAAATGAAAGGAGAAAATAAAATTAATATTAAATTCCTAGACTATACTACACTTACTTCTGCAGTAAGTGGTACTTGCTTAAGGGGAGCAAGTAGGCCCTAGAGAGTTGGTCTTAAAACAATTTTTTGTTCTAAGGATGTGACCTTTATTACCCTGTTGTTTCACTTTCATGTTGTTAAAAAATCCATCTTGCTCAAAGGATTATCCAGCCTGTTTTTAAAATGGAATTAAATTCTCTCTTAGTAAGAACTAGCGCTCACTTTGAGGAAACTGCAAGTGTGTGGATTGCCACTAATTTGACTTTCCTTGTGACTGGTTGGTCCTTCTGTCAAGCTGCAGTTCATGGTGTTCCGCAAGAGCATGAGGAGCTCACGTGCATGTAATGTGGCGTTAATATGATGGACCTGGCCAGATGGCCCATGATAAACTGTGTAGGGTACAGAATTCGTACTTAACCCAACAAATATTACATAGATGAGAAGACTCATGCTAAATCCAGCTGTCTCAGTCACCTGCTCGCTGCTGGGATACCATACTTAACACACCAACTTAAGGGAGGAAAGACGTACTTTAGCTCACACTTCACAGGTATATCCATCTAGGCCACAGCCTCTGTGCTCTACCGCATCCTCAGTGCTCTGCCCTGTGAGCATCAGCTAGTGTCACCTAGCAGTGGCACATTCTTCAGGGTGGTGGATCTTTGCATTTTCATGCTTTACCTGACCAGGTGACCAGATGAAGACAGAAGGGAAGAGGAGGGAGAAAGGTCATGCCACAGTGACTGACTTGACCTTGATCCAATACCATAGATCTTATCAGGAAGATTGTGTATCTTGCCAGTAGGAAAAGCGGGGGGGGGGGGGGGGGGGGGGG
>PVKB01003642.1:133172-167054 GCA_004027205.1 Ctenodactylus gundi | reverse complement strand
TCCTAACATGTTGTGCATAGAGTCCCTAGGTAATCTACAACATCAAAATACATGAGGCTTTGGGAGGAGACTCCATATCCAAACCCCAACACCAGCAAATACAAAAATGCCAATGCTTTAAGGGCTTTTCCTCCCGTTCTGAGCAAATACTGAGTGGAACTTCTCCTTCCTACTCCTCCCCCTTTCTATACTCCTGAGGGTGTAATACTAAATGATCCACTGGGATTTTGGAATATAAGAATCAGACTATTGAGTTTATAGCTTTCATAAACAGCTGCATAAGGAGCAGGCTAATATCTTTGTTGTCACTGGTACGCAGTGGTGTTGCTAATACCAGGGTCCTTGCTGCAGGTGGTGGCAATGCTGCCATCTCTGGTGATCCTTCTTTCAGGCAATTCTCAGCGTGCTCTGCCTGCTGGCATACGTCTGACTTAGGGAAGATCAATAGCATATTCTGGGCAGTGTATCAGCGGAACTTGAAAGCAGATGTGGAAGGATGATTTTGCAAAGCATTAAGCTCAGAATTTTAAGTGACACATATTCCTAATAATACATTTAGTTTAATCCATCTGCCTCCTGAGAAACATGGCTGGCTTCCACCAAATATAGTTTTTTTTTAAAAAAAAAAAATACTAGCAAGGCTATTTGTGTATGGGCTTTTTTTTTTTTTTTTTGGCTGTTTGAGGGAGTTGGGCTGCATGCAGTGGGGTGAGTTAGTGAAAGAGCCACCAAGCTCACCTTCCTGTGTTTATTTGCTTCATTGTTTTTGAGACAGAGTTTCAGTATGGAGCTCAGCTTGGCCTTGACCTTTGTGACTCCCTTGCCTCAGCTCTTGAGTGCTGGCATATAAGCATGTGTCACCACTCCTGGCTCCATATTTGTTTTTTAATCGTACTTTCTTAGGTAAAATATTTTCAGGATGTTTGCCTTTATTAGGTGACGTTTAGTAGATTTGGATTCAAATCCACAGAAGGCTTATTTCAGCTGTGCCCCTTCAGGTTTGTTCCGTGTTCTCCGTTACTCTCTCCTGGCATATCTGTTGTATATAAATTGGCTGTCCATTGGTGGACCCAGTGACAGGGTCTTTGGTGTCGAGGAATAGTTTTGCTGAAAAAAGGAAGTTATATTTAACGTCTAGAAGGACGTTCAATACATAATGGATCCATAGTCCGAATTCCTTGAGTGCTGGAACTTGGTCATTTCTATTTATCTCTGGGTCCTCGGCACCTAGTATGGGGGAAAAGGTTATTGCAGAAAGTATTTCATAAGGAATGAATGGATGGAGGTATAGTGAACCACAGGAGGAGAGAGATGGCACATTCAGATGAGGTTAGCTGGAGGGATTATATGAGGCACTGGTAACTGCAGAGGAGGTGTGACTGTCCACACTGGGAGGAGAGAACCCAGTCACAGCGCTCTCGTTGGGAGGGACCTTCAGTGGAGCCAGCGGCCAGCCTGCGTGGACTGGGAAGCAGGGAGTCTGAGCAGTAACCCCCTGAGGTGAGTCCTCTGGGCACTGCTGAGCAGTCCGGGCTCTCCATTGTGAAGGAAGCTGAAAATGAGAGATGGGGCAGTCTCCAGGGGCCATCTTCTGGAAGAGAACAGTGTGAAAGAGGTCACAACACACTAATAAACTTACTTGCCACTAGGGCATGCCCAGCCTAGTGAGGAGGCAGAGGAGGGAGCTGACATTTCAGCTCAATTTGGACAATAATTAAAAGCTGTTGAGTGCCTTCACTGAATACTGAGGTCCTTGGGGTAGGAATTGTGGTCATTCTGTAGAAAGACTTGAGGGACAGACAGGGAATTTGCTTAGAGTCCCACAGCCTGATGTGTAATACTAAGTAATGGAGCAGAGATGAGAGCCCAAGTAGTCTGTCTCCATGGGAGGCCTAGCTACACTTGTTACCAGCCACTCAGGTGCTGCCGTGTCTTTAAGATTCTTTAGCTCATTGCCTGGTGAAATCAAAGGAGAGGCTTTCCATTATAGTAAATAGGAAAAAACTTTATTCAGAGCTAGCTTTGAGGAAGATGACTGGGTTCAATGCCTCAGACCCTGTCTCTTCTGTTATAGATGAACAGGTCTTTTGTAGCCAATTGTGGAAGTGATTGTTCACTGAAAGAACCACTTTTTTGAGTTTACAAGTTTGCTGTGCAGGGCTCACCAGGGTCTACTTTTGGTTTTAGTAGCTGCTGGACTGGGTGGGGTTGTTAGGCACAGGTTGGGGGTGGGGTGGGGAAGGAATCCTTAATCTGCCAGAAACCACTCCTCCCCGCCTTGCTGGTGTCTGAGGTCCTAGTGGCCTAGGGTTCTCCTCTTCCTTCTTTCTTTGTTGCCCTTTGCTTGCAGGCTCCTTCCTGTGTTGGGGGAAGGAACAGATGGAGCACATCTTCATTCAGAGGATTCCTTGGAAAAATACAACCTTTAATTTTAAGCTGTTGTTTCTGTCACACTGAAGCTTTTGGATGTGGTGTGGAGAAGGCTATGTAGACCGTTCTGTGCATGGGTCTTCTCAGCATTGTTTGTTTTATTTTATTATTTTTTTTTTTTTTTTGAGACAAGGTCTCACTGTGTAGCCCAGGCTGGCCTTGGACTCACATCAGTCCTCCTGTCTCAGCCTCCTGAGTGCTAGCATTACAGGTGTGTGCCACCATGCTGGGTTTATGTGGTGCTGGGGAAATTGAACTTGGGAACCTAGTGCTTGCTAGGCAAGTGCTTTAACCTCTGAGATCGCTCCAGTCCCCTGGGCATTGTTTCATAATAGTGCCTGGTTCAGGCATCTTGAGCAGAACTCAAGTCCCCATTCCTGCCAACCACTGTGGCTGTGCTTGGTGGCGGGAAAGAGGCCAGGAGTGAGAAGAATGGGGTCTGAGCCCCAAGGACAAGAGCTCTGGGAGCTCAGTGCAGCCAGCTGGCTTTGTGCTGCATTCCTTCAGGGTGTGTAACCCCAGGGCGATGGTGTTAAGGAGCCAGAGTACCCTACACTCCCTAGGGGACGCTCCTTGCCTGTCCTGCTCAGGACTATCTCACAAGATCTGGAGAGTTAGGCTGGGGTGTGTTGCAATCTCCCTGTGCTGAGCTGTGGTCCAGCCCCAGACCTTCTGCACTGCTAGCGTCTGCTCGTTCCTTCTGGGGTTCAGCTACCCCCTTTGAGCCTGGATTCACGTTCCCTGTCCCAGCCGATGAGGGTACTGGATCTAACGCGGAGTCAGGTCATGGTACCGTGTCTGTTCTTTATTTCACACCTTGTAATTTCAACCCCAGATTGAAAAGTTGCTACAAAAAATCCTCCAGTCTCTTTCTAAGGCTCTTTTTTTAATATAAAGGAATTCTGCTATGAGGTCAACAAAATAAACTTAGTACTGTGTACCAGTCAGTGCCATCTCCAGGTCTCCAGTTTTCAAATTCTTTTTCTTTCCCAGTCGCTGGAGAATGCCATTGCCATCCAGGGCCTGTGAATGAAATGGATAAAACCTCAGTTACTTGATATTTAAAACAGTGTTTTAAAAAAACTTCACTGCTTTTGTCCCCAGATTCCTGAGCTTTCCTTTCACCTGGGAATACAATAGGGAGCTTTTCTTTTTGTTTTCCCCTTCTTTGATCCTGCAGCGCTGTGGCACTGGCAAAATCCGTCACCTGCAGAATCTTTCCAGATGCAGAGCTCCTGTGCTGTTGTGTGGTTTGGTTTCCTTGCTGCATTTTGACATTTGGGGCCACTTAATTGCCTTTGAGGATGCTTTTTGTCTAATCAGAACAGAGCTGCAGTTAGATCCCTGCTGTGCTCAGCAGAGCCTTCTGGAAGGCTGAGGAGAAGGTTGTTGACTGTCTTGTTACCCTGTTTATGTAATTGAGTATCTCCTAGCTATATGTAAGTGCTGTGTATGAGTCATGTAGATACCATGTTTGGAAAGGATAATCTTTATGTGTATGTTTAATATCTCAAGCTAAACAAGATTTTATGACTTTAGAATCATCTTTAAGTGGAGGATATTGGCTTACTTGTCTTTCCATCTTTTCCTGGTCTGTTTTCTGGGGTGCTCTGCCTAGGTGCTGTTGATACCCAGGGGTTATTTCCATTGTGGCTGTGAGGCCTGTGGGTGTGGCCAGTGTCTAAGCAGGGATGGGAGCTTGGTATCTTATAGGATAACGGGTACAGTAGCATCAGATACTGTTCTGAAGCCTGTGATGCCTGTGGAGAGCAGATGGGGAGTTTTCCAACACAGTTGGCAGGGATCAGGTGGGTGGCTTTTCTGGAGGAGCACGCTGCGCCTGGTTGTTTATGTGCTCATCTTGGCTGGCTTGGTCACGTGCCTTGTTTCCTGCTGAATTGACAATCGATGTAGATTGTAGAGAGCTTTATTAAAAACCTGGGGGTGGCATCTCTCTATTAAGATTGTGTTGTGCCCTGATTGCGAGACCCCAAAGAAGACCCCAGGAGCCGGCAAGCTGGAGCTTGTGATTGATTATCACACAGGAAGGGTCCTGTGGAAAGTCTCTATCAGTTAAAGTTGACTGACTGTTCGTTTTGCAAGAAACCGCGTATCTTGGGATATTTTCCAGAACCCAGGGACCCGGGTTTAGCTTTGAGCGACATACGTTTTCCCAATTCATAATTGTTAAATAGCTACCTAGCTTCGGGGAAACTGAAACCCACACATTTCCAGGAACCTGAGACTTTAGGCCTGCCACTTGAAAGAGGAGTTTAAGGTCTGTCAAGGAGTCTCCGTGGCTTGGGTCTTTCAGTTGGAAGATGGTGTGGAATCTCTGTTACTACTGAAGAGTGTGTTCAGGTGTCTCTGATGTCTGTAAGGGGCAGCTTTCATGTTAATTCTTTATTCTTAGCGATAGCAGATATAGCCAGTGAGCAGAAATCTGGACGTTTTCCTGAGGTAGGCTGTTTTTCTCTCGCCTGCTGAATTCTCTGGGCCTCTGGCTGAAGAGCCCAGCAGCACAGCCTGCACATCTCCCATGTGTCCCCAGTTTGCATTGGCATTTCCCTGAGCAGTGGTAGAGGAAGCTTACTGAATACCTTTGGCTTTTGAATTCTACTCAGCCCTCACTGAGCTGGGTTGAGCTCTGGAATCCTGGACATAGATGGGTCTATATATAAAGGCCTAGGTTTGGGGTGGGAACTTAGCCCAGCGGTCAAAGCACTTGCCTAGCAGGTACAAGGCCCTGCATTTAATTCTCAGTTCTCCAGCACCACATAAACTGGGCATGGTGATGCACACCTCCAGTCCCAGCGCTGGGGAACTGGGGAGGCTGTGGCAGGAGAGTTGCCTTGAGTTCTAGGCCAGCCTGGGCTATGTAACGAGTTCAAGACCAGCCTAATTAGGCCTTAAAAAGGTAAGATAGGCCCACTTGGAATTCTTGCCACAGGCATCCTGTTCTTCAGACTCCAGTAGACTTCTTTCAAGTATTATTATCAGAGGAAAGAACCAAGTGTTGAATTTGAATAATGAGTTTATAAACAACTTCAGGTTTTAAATTGCCATTGTTTCAACTATGGAAGTCAGTCTGATGACTTTGAAGTGCTATTTGTGGAAAGCTGAATGCCTTAACAGACACTAGACTATTGTGAACTAGCAGATCAAGTAAGTATCTTTCCCCAAATGACAGAAACTTCATTACTGAAGCATCTTGTTTCTGAAGTGTATATAATTAACTATAAAATAGAAATAATATATCTGATGCTATTTTTGTCATTTATGTGGTGCAGTATTTTATAGACATGATTATTCATTGGTAATGTCCATTCTTCCTTTATTACATAGTGATCTAATCATTCAAAATGAGAAATTACTGTATTAAGAAATTGACAAATATAGCCAAAATTTTTAATGAATTTAAGATTACTTATAATAAAGAAAAACATTTGAACTATATGACATTTTAGGTGATGTTGTTAGTCCACTTTTTTATAAAATATTTTATCTTAAAAGTTAATTTTGAGTAAATACATTTTTTTGTAAAATTCATGTAAAGTTTAAAGGATTCCTATTTATGGAGTACCCTTCTATAACTCCTTTTCTTCCCAATATCTCAGAGGTAACGTTGTTATGAATTGTGGTGTCTCTTTTTGTCCTTTCTCTGTATCTTCATTACATGTGTTTATATCCTTAGATGATAAGTTTAAGGAAGTTAAATCATGCAACATACATTGTTTGTGACTTGATTTTGCCCTTAATAATAATTCTGAAGATTTACCCAGTGATTGCTGATGGCTATCCTTCCTTAGTTTCCCAGCAGTACAATATTCTTTTTGCCCATTTTTGCTGTAGTACTTTTCATTTTAATGTAGTAAAATTTACTGGTCACAGTGTAGCCCAAGCTTGCCTTGAACTCATGCCTACCTCAGCTTCCTGAGTGCTGGGATTATAGGCGTGTACCACCATGCCCAGTGTATGTGGTGCTGGGGAATTCAACCCAGGGCCTTGTGCTTCTTAGGCAAGCACTTTAACCGTAGTGCTATTTCTCCAGCCCTCCGGTTTGCACCTTTGGTGTTCTCTATGTTCTGAAGTCACAAATATGTCCTCTTATTGTTTTCTGCACATTTCTAAAATATTGTTCTCACTTTTGTATTTAAATTTTCACTTTATCTTAGTTTCCTTTCCTCATCCCTTTCTTTTTGTTACACTGTAACTGAGAGGTTAAAATGAATCTTTAAATATTAGGAGATTTAGGAGATTTTAAAAAGATAGGCTGAGTGTGGTGGCACATGCCTATAATTATAGCACTTTTGGAAGCTTAGGCAGGAGTGTCACGAGTTTGAGTCCAGGTTGGGTACTTTAGCAAGACTTAGTCTCAAAAGAAAAATAAAAAGGGCTGGGGTCTAGCTCAGTGTGAAGGCCCAGGGTTCTAATTAGTAAGTTAATGGAAGGTATGCTCTGTCTCCGGTTTCCTCGTGCTGAGAATGGAAAAGGCTGCCCCCAAGCCAGCTAAATCTACCTGGGAATCTCCAGGCTTTTGTTCTACCCCTTGTACAAATTGGAATATTTCTTTTTGTGGGAATGAGGGACTGAGGCAGGGAACCCCCAGTGGAGGAATGGACTAGTTGTCCTCCGAGTTTTGCTGTTGTGGATAAACCCATTTTGCCATTTTTTTTTTTTTTTAAACAGGGTCTCGCTCTGTAGTCCAGGCTGCTTCTGAGCTCACTGTAGAGCCCAGACTGGCCTTGGGCTCACAGCAATCCTCCTGCCTCAGCCTCCTGAGTGCTAGAATTACAGGCGTGCGCCGCCACACCCAGCTTATGTGGTGCTGGGTGATTGAATTAGCACTTGCTAGACAAGCACTTTAACGCTTATGGACTTTTCTTATGGAGGGTAGGTGAGCAAACTCAGGTAGTTGGGCCCAAATTCAAGCCTTTGGCCGAAGCCCATAGCAAAAATACGAATAACCAAATGTTGTAGCTTGTTGTGTTGAAAACTCTAGCCCTCTGTCATTGATTCACAGGACCAACCGAGACTGCCATGAATTTAATCTGTATGTGTCTGGCTTTCTCGTTTCTCTCTTGAGTTCCTTCATCTTCTTGCTACTTCGTAGTCTTAATGGTTTTATACTTACAGGGATTCTAACATCTGCCATAATAGCTGCTCTGTACTTGTTACCAGCTATTCAATGGCTGTGTGTCCAGGTTTGTCTGCCTGCTGCACGGATCAGTCCAAGGGGGTTGTTTCTTATGGCAAATAGTGCTAGCGGTTGTGTTACCAGGGCCTGTACTGTTGGGTTTCTAGGCCAGGTTCTTGTCTCTGCAGATTCCCGGGAATGAAACTGAGAATGAAGTGAGGCAGGTTGTGAAGAGGTTGCCTTATTGGAGGAGGAATTTTAGGAAAAGGAAGATATGAAAGCCCCCCACAGAAAGGGGGTTCTGAAATGGAGCCCCTACTCTTGGTGATATACAGGAGTTGGTAAGGGGTTGTCCTCTACAACAGTTCCCGGCTCAGACTCCACTCATCCTGTTCTCCCACCCTGTCTTCTTGGCAACTGGTTTGCATGTTGCCCCTGCAGGGTGTCCCTCAGGATGCAGCCAGTGTCTGTGAATTCTCAGATTCACAATAGGAAACAGGCTTACTCAGAGCCAGCTGTGAGGAGGATGGGGAGAGTAGTTCTCCAAAATCCCAAGTTGTCCCTGTGTACAAGAGAAGTTAATAGAATAGGCCAGGGAGACCGAGAATCACAGTAGGCTTGTGATATAAGTGCATGAAATATTGTAGTCTTTTAAATAGGAGGTTCACAGTCTGTTACTGACTGGAGGTCGGGTTTTCAGAACCTTTGGCCAAGTAGTAAGCAGTACCAGAGCTTTAGAAAGAATAGCTCTTACTTAGCCTTGGCTTAGCTAGAGTCCATTGTCAAGTCTTTTTTTTTTTTTTTTAATCTACTTTGCAGTCTAATCCTGAAAACATTAGGATTTGACAATTTTGTAGTTACAAAATTTGCAGGTGATAAAAACCAAGTAAATTTAGTTTATACAAATATTAAAGAGTATCACATACTTAAGACCTACAGTTATAGCTTAGTTATGCCTTCAGAGTTTTGTCATACGAGTGTACAAGAATTCCTATCTGTTTTACCAACTAAGAACATTATTATATTTTCTTCCATAGCTTTTTCCAATTATATAGCTACAAGGTAACAATTTAACAAAACATTTTACTTGCTTTTACAGTATATTAAAACAGCTGTGACTAACCGTATTGTACCAAGACAATTACATGTTTAAGGATAAAGCATATTACAAACACTAGCAATCCACATAATCAGAATTATAGAATTATAAAACAGTGATCCATGTAACCAGAAACAGGACCTTAAAATAAATTCTGGAGAAAACCCTAACCTGTTAGGACATTATTTTGCTGAATGTTTAAAACTTAATAAAAGACAGTAAAATCACTTTTAAAGAGCTTTATCCTAACTTTTACTGACACTAAATTAATAACTTAGGCCTTATTAGAGATTGAAGTATTCTAATATTATTCCTACATATTACACTTTGACTTTCTCCTAAATATGTTGCTAGAACAAACAGTCTCAAAGTAGAAATGTTCATTTACTGTATACTTCTAGGATGCTGATAGAGAAATGCTGTCTCAGATCGTTACAGAATGAGTGAGGCTGCCCACACATGGGTTGCCAGTAGTTTTATTTATTATTCATATTTCAGCAATCTATGAAATGCATTTAATATACCTGATGCATTATTTATGAATTTTAAGAAGTAGAGGAAACATGGATATACGTTCAGCAAAAGCTTGTAGTATTTTCAATCTAATTATGAAAAACCCAGATGTTTTATTTACATATTGATTTAACTTAATTCTAGTAGATACCTTTTAATTCTCCTCAAGAACTTAAAATTCAGGACAGCCAATGTCCTGAATAATTTTTTTTTGTTGGTGAGAAAGAAACCCTCTCAAAAGTTGGATTCAAGGCCTAGGAAACTGATTCACACATTTGGCCACAACAGAAGGACAAAAAATCCTTGTAAAGTGTTTTTTTGGAGCTTTAGAAACTGCATATTTATGACCCCAATATGGTGGGTAGCACTTTTGAAAACACGAACAGTTTAACCCTTTATATAGAAAAATGACCAGCCAACATCACATTAACATGCTCTCATGTTTTCAAAGCTTGTTCTCTAGATTTTTCAGTCTTCAAAGTCATGTAAAAGCCAAAAACCTGCAACATTATCCTGATTGGCTAACAGGCAGAGTGCATCTTACAGTTTAAGCTTTTTTTTTCCTTTTAATTTTAGCACAAGTCTGAGCAATGTCTCATTCCCAGTTTCCAAGTGGGAAGTTGTACCAAGGTAGGCCAATTTACATTTCAAAACAGCAAAAATGTTAACTATCCCGTTAATCTGTTTTAAGTTTTTCTTGCCTTAATTTACTACAGATTTTAGTCGGGGTAGAGGACTGGAGCACTTCTTCATCTAGAGCAAGTCCCTAGAAAATGTGACTTCTAACTTTAAAGTTGCCATTCTGTCTCTATCACTTTTTTATAGTTATCTTGGTTGTTTTATGAATGCTTAGTATTTGCTTATCCTTTTAGAAGTTTTTGATTGAATTATTGAGACTAGACCACTTTTAGAAGACTTGACATTAATGATACTGAGTTTTTCTATCATATATAAGAAATTAAGAAATTATATGTTTTTCTAATTATTGAGGACCTCTTTAGTATATATACGTATGTTGTATAATTTTCTATGCAAACTTCACATTTTCCTGGAATCATTACCTCTATCCACCTGTCTTAGTTACTTTTTCATTGTTGTGACTCAGTACCCGACGTTCACAAATTTAGAGGAGGAAAGGTTTATTTTAGCTCAGTTTCTGAAGGGCACAGTCCATTCAGGGGCGGTACATGGCAGAGGCAGAGGTGGAGGCGGCTTCTCATGACATCACAGACATGAAGCCAAGTCAAGGCAAGCTGAGACTAGTCCTCAAGGAAGGCAGGAAGCAGCTTATGTATCCTTCCAGGTCTCATTCTGGTGATCAGCCCCTCCTAGATCCAGGTGTGGAAAGTGTGGTAAACCCCCACTGCATGCCAACAATCCAACTTACATGCCTGTAATCCACCCCTCCAGACTAGGTCCCAATCTTCCAGTAGCACATGGTTCCATGTGCTAACATTCAAATACATGAGACTTTTGGGGGACATTCCAAATCCAAACTACAATACCACCTATCCATCTACCTTCCTGTCTATCTGTGTACCTACCTACTTATCTGTGTACCTGCCTACCTGCCTGCCTGTCTACCTACCTACCTACCTACCTACCTACCTACCTACCTACCTACCTACCTTCCTCTTTGTGGTAATGGTTTGAACCTGAAGTGACAAGAGCCTCATCATTTTAGATTTTCCCTGATATCCTCTTTGCCTTATCACCTTTCCAGCACAGCTGCCTCACTGACCCTGTGACTTACTCTCTGCTGACATGCTGCCCCCAGATGACTATTGAAATCCCTGGAATCAGGCACAAGGCATCAATTAAAATTCAAATCACTGCCAGATTCTTGCCATTGTTAGTTTATTCTTCTGTAAATCTACTGCTAATTATTCTTCACCCCCTTCCCTTTTTTCTTGTAATCCTGCCCATTCCTGTGTTTTTTGCCTTTTAAGTCCCATCCCCTGCTTCAGCACTGAAATTCTTTGGGACATGAGACAATTTCTTAGTCACTGGCTAATATAGGACTCCTAAATTTTTACCAACAAAGTGGTGCTTCTCTTGTGTGATACTGTGTCGCTCAGTTAAAACAAACCCAAGATTGTTTTCACTGACCTACATTTCCAGCTGTATTAGTTTGGGTTCTTCAAAAGACAGAATTTACAGATCTTATCACAAAAAGGTCTATTAAAGGCTTACAGATCCAAGGATAGAGATGGTCCAAGATGGTTGCTCAGCTGTGAAGTAGATCTCCCGTCTGGGACTGCAGAACAGCTGGTGAGGTGAGAGTGTGCTGTAGATCTCAGGTGAAGACTGAAGCCTGAAGATGGGCAACAGAAGAGCAGCAACCATCAGACAGGCACAAGTCGAGACTGGAGCGAATCTGTGCTGACGATCTGTGATGTGTAGCAAGTCAGCGTCTGTAGACAATCACAAAGGCGAGAACTTTTCCGGAGGAAGAAGCTGTAACAATCTTCCCTCTTCCTCCCTTTTATACCCTTGGAGTTCCAGCTGGCCCTCCCACAACTGGGTGGGTGTTCATCTCTCATTGGTGAGCCCACAAAAGACTCACACTCTAATCCTGACAAATTCTTGAGCCCTAGTCTAGGGTGGTTGACAAATCCTAATTCCATCAAGTTGACATAATCCCATCAATGGACAAACCAGCCTTTTTTAACTTTTGAGACAAATTCTCTTATTAGATATTTGAGACAGATCATTAAATTACCCAAGCTGGGCTTAAATTTACAATCCTGCTGCCTCAGTCTCCCAGAGTGCTGGGATTACAAGTGACGCCACCTTGTTTGGATGGCTCTTTACTTTAAATATACAAAACCAATCTAATGTGCTACCATCATGTATTTATTCATACAATTCTAAGAATTGTTTTTCAGAAGGAAAATTGATGATAGATGGGGGTAATGAAGTTAATAAAAAATGAAGAAGCTGGGAGTTGTGCCACTTGGTATCTGGAACTTCAAGGAAACAGCTTTTTCATAATGAGACTGTTGAGAAACTGTGGAGGGTCTAGGCTATTTGCATAGCCAGACTGTTCAGGGCTATCTTGGCCCTTTTTCATGGCCACATTTATTGTCCTGTGCTAAATCCTTTCAGGTGTATCATTCCTAGGATAACTAACTGTTTTAAAAGTGCTAAGCAATAGCCTCTCACTGTCCACCAACTTCCACCAAGACTGTTTTTATTTTTTTAGATAACACTCTAGGCCTATGGCAGAAGAGTGTGTGTGTGTGTGTGTGTGTGTGTGTGTGTGTGTGTGTGTGTGTGTGTGTTTTCCTGCTTCAGAGTGGCCCACCCACCTGTTACTTCCACCAATGTCTTCAAAATGTGCTTTGATTTATGATTTCTTCTGTTCTAAAACTAGAAATACTGTGCGTAACTGCTGCTCATTGGAACGTGTCATTTCAAAAATCCTAAGTGCTTGTTCCCAGGCCCGGGCACTCATATTTGGCTTCAGAATAAACCATCTTTTAAACTCTTTAAGATGAAAGGATTTTTTTTTTTTTCATCGACGCTCTAATCCCAGCACTCTGGAAGGCTGAGGCAGGAGAAATGCAAGTTCCCACCCAGCCTGGGTAACCTAATGACTTAGCAATAACATTTATTTCTCAAAATAATCAGTGGGTAGAGTTGTAATTCTGAGTGAAGGCCTTGGTCCCTGGTACTTATTACAGGGACACAATCCAGGATTGTTGGTTTCAGTAGGTGCCTAGTCTGCCATATCTTTGCATGTAGTCTGTGTTTCCTCTATGACTGTTTTTAAAATCCTTTGTTTTTGATCATGTGCATTTTTATCTTTGATAGCTCCCTTTTAGTTAGTTTTTTAGGATGTATTGTAAACCCATAGATCTAGGCTCTTTCAAAGATAGAAAATCTAGAGTGACCAACTGTTTTAATATTGCTTCGAATTTAATTTTTTTCCTTTTCCTGTGGACTTTATTGAAATGTGTGAAACTTCCTTATTTTCCCACTTCTACTAACTCTGCTTTCATATCCTGTTTCTGTTCATTTTTAGTTTTGAATAATTTAATTAGGTTTAATTCCATTTTATCAAGTCTTTCATCACATTGTTTGGTATGTTCATAAACTTGCTTGTGGAATTTAACACTTGCACAGCTTATTCTGGCAGTATTCTTTGCTTTTTATTCAGGTCCTCTTAGTCTTTTTATGTGAATTTCCTTATCAGGCTTATTTACAGGTTCTTCAGGCACTCTTAGCAGAGTGCAGAAAAGTGAAAGACTTAGCGCACATATCGGCCTGCCTGGTCCCAGGTCTACTGGGGCCTGTATCTCCAAGTCCGAGAATAACCCTCTGAGGGTTCAGGCAGATTAGGCCGAGGCCATCCGAGGTCTGGGCTGATGACAAGCCCCGGTCTTCGTCCCGAGTGGTTTCTCCATCAGCGGCTGCTGCAAGGTCCCTGCAAGAGGTGCGGGGCTCCAAGAACTACTAGCACAGGCCCACCAGCACGCAGCGGGGAGCAGGGGCTGGCTGTGTCCTTACAGCCTGCGGGTGTTCTGTAGACCCTGGCCCGTGGCCCAGGTCACACCTGGAGTGGCTCGGTGGGAAGCTTGGCAGCTGCTGCTCATTCCTGAGTGGAAATCCGGAAGCTGGAAGAGCCCAGGAACGCTCCTCAGTGAGTAGAGACCAGACAGGTGGGAGAACTGCGCTGCCCGCGGGCTACCTAGTGAGGTAAATGCTTGAATCAAGTCAGCTGGACTGGACCCTGTTGATAATGCTGCTGCAATACTGTTTCCTAATCCCTGAAACTTTTCTCCAGAATCCAAACTTGGTTGTATCCTTCACTTTGCATTTTATTTGAATTATGAATGAAATATACATTTTAATTTACTGATATCTCATGCAAAAAATCCCCCAGCATTTTAAAAAACACATTTTTCTTATGTTGACTTTTGACCTCTGTTCTATTTCATTCCTGGTGATACTTCTCTAGTGGTTGAACCAGGCTGGAAGGAAATGCTCCTGGGAGAAATAATTCCTTTTAATACTTTAACGTTTTGAGAAGAAACACTTTATTCTCTTGGGAGATGATAGAGATAAATTTTTTTGGCAAGACTTGGCCCCTGGCTTAAAGTGCTGGTTGTAGTTGCAAACGTCTGACATTTGGGATTGTCATTGTTGCAAGGCCATGTCTTCTATACACACCTCTTCAAAACTGGCATTAATCTAAAGGCCAAAAGGAATCCATTCTAGGGTTCTCTTGGGTTGTTTCTGACGTGGTGGTGTGAGCAAACCCAAGCTTTCCCAAGGGCCAGCCAGTCTGAATCTGTTAGACTGTTATGTGGAGTCCACAAGTGGGCATCATGAATATAATGCCTTTAAGTGACGTGTCTTTAACCTGAGGCACCTGGGTTTCAGAGAGCTCTGATGCACATGTGTGGCTTATTAGTTTACTTTTCCTCCAGTGGGCATTGGTAGTTAGGAACTAAAATTTTTGGGTTATCTCTGATCCCCCAAACAAACCCAGATTGTCCCAGTTTGATTCAAATTGTTTCTTTTATTTTCTAGTGTCTGTTGTAGCTACATTTTTTTTCCTGTGCTGTTCACAGGCATTTATTTCTTAAAGCACCTTAAATTTGCTTTTTAAAGTTAGATTGTAGTCCTTCATTTGCTCATTTGCTTATTACCAGTTCAAAAGCAAGCCATTTCCCATCAAGGTAAATCACATCCCCTCGTTACGCCTTCTCTGCCATCCTGCACCTTTCTATCTCAGCATCCTCAGGGTTTGTGGTTCTGTATTTGCGTGTTATTTCTTAGGAGCTATCCGGCCCAGTGTATTTTCTGTCTTGTGTCCCACAGTGCTGAGTACACTGCCTGGCACAGGACAGGAGCTTGGGCACTGTTTGTTGAATGGAAATATTTCATGTCAGTTCAGAGTGCCTGGTATCTCAGCCTACATGTATAGTGTTATACTTTCTCTTTAGGTGTTTCCTTTCCTTCATGTTTTTATTTACTTATTTTTTTTTTTCTTGTGCTGCTTGTCTCTCTGCTTCTCTCAAAGATTACTCCAAATATTTTCTGCAGTTCTGGGCTAGTGGTTGCAGTGGTTAAGGGACTCTTGATCATGAAAAAATTTTACTTCTTCAATTTTCAGGGATAATTTTGCTGGCTATAACAACCTGGGTTGACACTTGTTATCTTTTAAGACTTGAAGATCTTGTTCAAGGCTCTCCTAACCTGTAAAGTTTGCCTTGAGAAATCTAATTTGAATGGGTTTGCTTTGGTAGATAAAGGTCTGTTTTTCTCTTGCTGCTTTTAATATTCTCTCTTTATGTTGTATTTTCTGAGGTTTTGATTATGATATGTTGTGATGAGTCTTGTTGCTGGTTGAGGTTATTTGGTTTTCTGTAAGCTTCTTGTACCTGAAAGTTAATTTCTTTTCCTAGATTAGGGAAATTTTCTTGCAGTATTGGAGTGAATAAATTCTTTATACCTTTGGTGCTGTCTTCTGTTCTCTCTCCCACACCCATAATTCTGAGATTGGTTCTCTTTGAATCATCCATCGGCTGTTGTATCGAGCTGCTTTACTCATTTCTAACTTTGGAGTCATGCCTAATTGTATCTTTTGTTTCCTCAGCCTTGTCTTTAAGGTCTGAAATTCTATCCTCACAATGTTCTAGTTATCTTCTCCTGTTCTCACATATATTTTTCATGTCCTCAGTTTCATCTAGATTTCTTTTTAGATTTTCCACTTCTCTATCAAAATGTTCCTTCATAGCTTGCATTTTCTTGTTTACCTCATCCAACTTTTTATTTGTGGCTTCAATATTCAGTGATCTTTGTCTCCACTAGGACTATTATTTGCTTAGTAAGATCCTCTTTAAGCTTGCTGATCATTGCTTGCATTTTTTGAGAATATCTTCTTTGAACTGGTTATTTGACTCATTTATTTGCTTTTTGACTTTTTTCCTCTATGAGTTCCACTATTTCAGGGCCCATGACATTAGTTTCTGGGGTCTCAGTCATCTCTGAGGGTGTCCTATTGCCCTGTCTCCTTCACATGTTTCGGGTGTTGAGGGACTTCACATTAGAGGCTTAACCGAGAGGTTTCTTTGAATGACCATGAATGTGTGTGGTGGGGAACCTCAGTTCTTCTTGGTTTTGTGCTGGGAGTGTGCAGCAAGGGATGACCTAACAATCCGATGGACTCTGAGGTAGCTTGTTCATTCCTGGTCCCTTCAGGAACGATCACCTCTTTGTTCTGGGTTCCTGGATTCTCTCCTCCAGGGTGGGGCTCTCTACCCTCAGATAAGTGCCCACTACACTGAACTGTTCAGGCAGTCAACAGCCTTTTTCTCCTCTGTGCAACTGCCTCTTGTGCCAGTTTCTTCCTACGTATTGTTTAAGGGTAATACCAAAATCCCTGTTGTACTCTTCTGAGCTTTCTTTTATTCTAATCAATTCAATCTTGGGCTCTTTTTTTTTTTTTTAATGGTTCCTGTTTACATCATTGCCAATATGGCTGCGGAGCATTGCTTCTGATCTGGGCTCTGGGAGGCCTTTTATGGCGGGAGCTCACTTCGCCTTTTTAGTATGCTCTACCCACAGGTTCATTTTTTGGAGGCTGGGGCTGCCAGCTGCTGATGGTTTACCCTTCTCCTGGATTCATGCTTACCTCAATCTGAGCCTCTCTACTCTGGGATTTCCTTTATTTGTGGTCTGTGGATGCTGGCAGCTCAGTGTCATCGAGTTGTCTGCGATGTGTCTTCAGGATTTCTGACCTCACCCTGGCTGCTTTCAGTTGTTTGGGTGCTTCACCCATTCTAGCTACATTGAACAGGTGTTTTATAACTAAATTCTCAACTTTTTAAGTGGGTCTGTGAGATGACATTGTGCATCTCTGTTACAAGCTGCCCTCTTGACCCAGATGTGATGTGGTTTTGAAAACCGACGAATGCAAACAAAAAGTATTGTGCAACCCCATCTCCAAGACCTTGTTTGTGGTGCACTAGAGGAGGCAAGTTGGACCACATTTTAGGACTGTTTTTAAGCATTGTTGGAAGTGTAACACAGGGAGAGGGAATGAGCTTGTCCCTAGAGATGCTATGTGTGGGCGAACATGAAAGGAGGGAGAAATGAGGGAGCGCCTTCCTGGCCGGCCAAAGCGCAGGGTCAGTAAAAAAGGTGGAGGCAGCCACTCGTGTGGAGGCCAGCACAAGGCTAATGTGACAGGGCAGAATTTTCATTTTCCAGTTGCAGCGCTTCTCTCTCTCTTGACTCTCTGAAAATCAGGGCTTGAGTAGAAGAAGGCACTAGTGGCTATAGGAAGGGGTTTTCAAGGAGGAGAAGGGGAGATCCTGGGAGTGTCCGAATTCCTCTGAATTCTGTGGCTGTTAGCAAAAATACCAGGAAGTACAGAGCATGGGAGGGTCAAGATGCTGGAATGGGACTTTGCAGAAAGCAGAGATGGATAGCTCAGGGCAAAATTCGGAAGTGAATTGCAGTAAACATTCAGGCCTCTTTATAGAAGGAAATGTAGATCACATTTCAGCCAAGTTTTATCCATGACTCTGGGACTTCATGAAGACCACAGGACAATAGCTGTGGCAGAAGCTGGTCTAGGAAGGGGAGCTGTGATGTCTGCTGCAGGGCTTGTTGAGAGCTGCAGTTGTGGGCGTTCCTCTTTAGGTTGGTGGTAAAACCAAGACGGTTCTGATAGATTCCCAGGTTGCCTGCCCATATCCACAGAGCAACATCTCTGGGTACAGTTAATCATCTGCCCCATAGTTGTTTGTCACCACGTCTGATGGCTCTCCAGGACCGAAGGTGTCCAGAGTGGATGTACGCTCTTTAGAATTTCAATACTTTTTCCTCTCTTTCTTTGGTAATGCTGGGGATGGAGCCGAGCTTTCACGCTGCATATGCTCCCAGCTCATTTTGTTTTGAGGCAGGGTATTCCTAAGTTGCTAGGTTGCCCAAGCTGGGCTCAAACTTGTGATTCTCTTGTATCAGCCTCCTAGACTGCTAGAATCACAGGCCTGAGCCACAGGACCTGGCTAAAATGTTGTTGCTGACTCCTGCCATGGCTAGAGTTCCATACTTCTTGCTTACAGTGAACTGCATTGTTCCACTTGTACTTTCTGACCTTTTTTGAGTGCTCCCTTCTACATGCCAGCTGGTTTTTAAGCTTGGTTTTACCTTACTCCTTTCTCTCTTACACATGTACACACACTCTTTGTCTCTCTCTCTCTCTCTCTCTCTCTCTCTCTCTCTCTCTCTCTCTCTCTCACACACACACACACACACACACACAAATACACATTAACATCAGCAGCAAAATGGCATTATGAAAAATCACAGGCAGTAATCACCAAACTAAAGTTTACCCAAAAATACTCGCATGAAATGTCATTGACAAAATTAACAAGTAAGCTCCAGGGAACTGAGTCTAGCTTTTCACTGTTAAAATAATTATATCTATGTGTGTCTGCTTCCAAGTGGTTTAGAACTCTTGAAGACAGTCTTCAAGATTAAAGTATCTCTACCAAACCCTGTTAAGTACTTCTGCAATCACCTCTCCACATTACTCCCTTACGGCAAAGAAGCCAGAGTAGAGACAGGAACAGTTACCTCCCGTTCCTGATGATAATAGTTCTCCTCATTCAAATGAGCATTGTGCTCATGTAGAAGCCTAGATAAACTTTTAACTAGTGTAGATCAGGGTCACAATAAATGCCATGAAGGCAAATGCAGTTCCTTTATGACTCAACACACAGAAATGGTATTGGAGAAAGTACTGGTTTCGCTGTCCTTGTCTTTACTGTTCTCTGCTCAGGTGCTTCTCAGCTGGGAAATCCTTAACACATTAATCCTTTCTCTTCACCATGGCCTACACAGAGTACAGCCACTCCACAAAGCTTTCCTGACTAGTCCTTTCCCTTTTTCTTTGAACCACAGTTGCATTGTGTTTTGGCACCAAATGCTAGATGGTCTGAGTTGTAGTTAAGAGTCTATTACCCTGAGCTAGTATGCTGTATGCACCCACACCTCTATGAGATTGATTTTATTCATAGTAGGTGTTGGGAGCACTGGAGAAAAGTTATCCTAGGAAACCCACTGCGGCAGCCATAGCAAATAGATTATCATTAGAATTAAAATTTTGTTTGTATAACTTGTCATGACGATGGTGGCCGAGCAACAGAGCTGCACAAAGTCTCCTCATCAACCCACTTAAAAAGCCAAGACTTCAGTTAGAAAATGCATGTTAAATGTAAGTAGCAAAGAGAAGAGCACCCCAAGAACTGAAAGGAGATTAGGGGAAGGTCAGAAATTCCAAAGGAACATCGAAAGGAGAGGAAAAAAAAATACCAGCAGCCCAGGAAGCCGCAGCAGGCAGCTGTGGATGGAGGAAAGTTCTTGTGGGTCTGGAACATCTGACGGAGCTGGGAGACGACGGAGCACCCCAACAACGGACAGGAGGCCATGGGAGGGTCAGAAATCCTGAGGTCATATCAGAAGAGGAGGAAAAAAGCAGCTGAATCAGTGCGGTCCTGAGATGCCGGCATCCACACACCGCAGATGGAGGAAAGGCTGAAGCCAGAAACTCAGTCTGTGGTAAGCGACAATATGGAGAAGCGGGAATTGTCGGCAGCTGGCAGCCCCAGCCTCCACGAAACGAACCCATGCGTAGTGTGTACTACAAATGCAACATGTGTTCCCCCTAGAAAAATCCCCTGGAGTGCAGATCAGAAGCGGCGCTCAGCAGCCATCATAGGCAATGACATCAACAGGAGTCTTAAAAAAGAAGGAAAAAAAAAAAAAAAAAAAAAAACAAGACTGAACCCTTTAGAGTAAAAGAAAGCTCAGAAGAGCTCACCAGGGATTTGGGGGATCACCCTTACACAATGCCTAGGAAGAAACTGGCGCAAGAGTGAAAGAGAGCAGAAAAGAGGAGGAAAAGGCTGTTGATCCCCTGAATGGCTCAGGGGCACCTCTGCTCCAAGGGTAGAGAGTCCCACTCTGGGGTAGGGAAGCCAGGATAGACGGAGGGCTTTGCTGAGTGGACTGGGGGGACAAAATACCTCAAAAGGGGGACCATTGCCCCGTTCCTCCGGCACACACCAGAGGCTTCCAGTTCATTGCTGTCTTGCACACCAGAGGCATCTAGGACAGGGAAGTCCGTTGCCTGTGCACCCCGTGAGCCAGAGGCTTCCAGAAGCTTCCAGAAGTACATCACCCTGTCAATCCTGAGCCCCAGAGGCTTCCAGAGGCATCTAGGACCAGGAATTCCATCGCCCTGTCTGTCCCTTGGGCCAGAGGATTCCAGAGGCATCTAGGGCTAGACCTTCACCAAACCCTTCTTTTCTGCACACCAGAGACAGCCAGAGATAGCAGAACCATGAGGAAATGTGGTAACAAATCTCCTACAAAAGACCTGACACCCCAGAAGATGATACTAAAATTGCAGAATCCAAAGATGAAAATGGCAAAAATGATGGTAACTCCTGGGCCCAGGTATTCAGTGAATTAAAACAGGAATTAAAGCAGGACATAAAACAGACAGCTCAAGAGCTACACCAAAATGTAGCTAAGCTAAAAGCATGCCTTGACAAGCAAAAGGAGGAGACCATAGAAGAAATAAACCAGAAAATAATGAAGGCAGTACAACAAATTAGAGAAGAACACAACGGAGATATAAAAAAAAAATTGAATGCAGATATTCAGGAAGTGAAAAACACACAGGAAAAAATAAGCAACCACATTGAACATCTTCAAAATAGAATGTCAGACCTAGAAAATAATGTGACTGAGCTGCAACATGCAGGCCATGAAAAACACAAAATAAATAAGAAAGAAAGTGAATCATTACAACAGCTGGTAGATGATTCAAGGAGAAACACCTCAGAATTGTGGGAGTCCAGGAGAAGACTGAGGACAAAACAAAAGGCTTAAAGGACATGTTTAATGAAATTATGGAAGAAAATTTCTCGAATCTAAGAAAAGAAATTTACATGGGACTATTGCAGGCATATAGAACACCAAACAACTTTGATCAGAGATGATCCTCATCATGACACAGCATAATTAAAATACTAGAAACCCAACACAAAGAGAAAATACTAAAAGCGGTAAGAGAAAAACAGAAGGTGACCTACAAAGATAAGCCCATCAGAATAATGGCAGACTTCTCAATCCAGACTCTAAAAGCCAGGAGAGCATGGAGCAATGTCATCCAAGTGCTAAAAGAACATAAATGCCAACTAAGACTGCTATATCCAGCAAAATTATCTTTTAATTTAAAGGGAGAACTTAAAACTTTCCATGAGAGAGACAGCTTAAAGAAATTTGCAGCCAGTGAGTCAATATTGCAGAGAATACTTAAAGGAAACTTAGAAAGTGAAAGGGAGGCCAGTGACACCAATGACCCCGAGAAAAAGCAACAACAGCTAGAGGAGAATGAGCTGAGAAAAAAGTAAAGCTATGCCTGAAATTAAGGATGAATTGATAGGTAGAAGGAAAAACCAAATAGGGCAAAATGTTAATTATTAGTGAAATATGAGTAATCAGTGTATGAAAGTCAAAAACATCTGAAATAAGTGAGCATAGCTATTTATCTATTGCTTGAACTGTAGCATACTTATGTGATACAGACTTAAGTCCATTTAATGAAGCAAAATGATAAAGTCTTAGGTTTGTTGAATGAAGCAATTCACTTTTTTGATGCTGGATGTGAGTTTATCCTCTTCGAGAGGCAGAAATATAAGCAGCACCAAAACAGCTTGGAGGAAAGGTAACCTCTAAAGAAAAAAAATGTAATAAAAAATATTGGTAATTAAATCATCGGATTGATATACTTTTAAAACAGGACCAGTTCTGTAAAATCTGTGAAATCTCCCCACAACATTATTATTAGTAATAGTATAGTAGTGTGCAAAACAGAGTATTTATATGCAACATGGGGAATTGACATAAAATCTTTTAAAATATGTATGAATGCATATATGGATGGATAGGCAGATAAAATTCTAAACCAAATCCGGCAGAATGTTAGTAATCAGTGAAATGTGAGTAAATAAGTTATGAAAGTTAAAAAATTCTGAAATAACTAAATTTGCCTTCATATCTGTTATTTTAAATATATGTGATATAGATTTAAGTTCATTTAGTGTGACAATGTGATATAGTTTTTAACTTTGTTTTATTGTAGCAATTCACTTATTAGGTCAATGATGAAAATTTATCCTAAGAAAACTGACTGATGTAGAGATAACCCTGTGAATGTACAAACATGTACCTTCCAGTATTCAGCTAAGGCATTTGAAATTTTAACTCTTTTTTTTCTTCTGTCCCATATTTACTAGTCTTTTGAACTACATGCTTGTAGTTATTTTCAAATATGAACTGGTTGGTAAGGCCATGTTTAAGAATAGCAGCAAAGATACAGCAAAATATAGGAAAAAAAAAAAAACTGTGGTAAATATCTCAATAAAGGGATTTGTTGGATTCCGAGAAGAGGCATCAAAATGTGACTCCTGTGACCCATTAGAGGGATAGGAAGCTGAGTTAGAGTGATGACTTAAGTGAAATGATTTAGATGCAGAAGATTAATATGTTAAGTACTGTATAGTCTCTCTGACTTGGAAAACCCAGAACAACACAGACATTCTATAGAACCACATGAAGTGATAGCCAGAGTTGGGAGAAGGGATAGGAAGGGGGTGGGAGGGTCAAAATGGGCAGGGGTTGTAAAGTTTATACGACACATATGTGCACGAAATACCCAAATTCATTGTAAACACTATGTATTACATATGTATATTAATACAAAAATAGTGGGAAAAAGTACCTTGTCATGACATATGTACTGCCACCCCTCCACACACACCCCCGCCAAGCCTTAAATAGACCTGTCTTAGGGATTTGAAAGCTTCAGTAGTGTAAGAAGAAATTTTAGGGAATCAGCATGCATATCATGAGTGTGTCTTTGAGAGAGTAACCCTAGTGCAGGGAAGGAGAAAGGGTTTTTCTTTTTACCTTTAAGCATTCTTAGAGACAGACTCCTGTATAAAAGACAGATTATCCAGAGAAATCCCGCCGTTCGTTAACACATGCACCCCATGTATATCGAAAGAAATGATCTCAAAGAGGTGGCTTGAACTTGGCTTCTGTCCACTGAGACAAGAAAGCAGGGTGTGGAGGATCCTAGGGACGGGATGGGTCTGGAAGAGGGGTGTTGTGGTTAGGATCTGGAGTGTCCCCCAAAAGTCTCATGTATTTTAATGGAACCATGTGATGTTGGTGGACTGGGGTCTGGTCTGGAGGGGTGGATTACAGTTAAGACTAAAGGCGTGTGAGTTAGGATTAACGGTGTGTAGTGGCCACACCTCGATGCAGGAGGGACTAATTACTGGGCAGAGACCTGAAAGGATACATAAGCTGCACCTGCCTTCCTGGAGGACGGGGACTAGTCTCAACTGGTCTCAGCTTGCCTTCCTGTTTGTGATGTCCTGAGAAGCTGCCTCCACCTCTGCCTCTGTCCTGTACTCTGATTGCTGCCGGCCACCCCTGAATGGATTGTGACCATGTGAAACAGTGAGCTAAAATAAACCATTCCTGAATTTGTGGGTGTTGGGTGTTGAGTCACAGCAAGGAAAAAGTAACTAAGACAAGGGGTAACAAGCGCAAGAAGGTATGTTCTTCACACGTGCAAGGTGCTTCTCTTCTCAAAGAGTTTCTGGTGATTACTCTTCACCCTTTTCTTGGATCAGTAAAGGAGGGACCTTTATAAATGCATATTTTCGTTATGGCTATAAGCTTTTCTTTTCTTTTTGAGACAGGGTCTCACTCTGTAGCCTAGGCTGTCCTGAACTCACTATGGAGCCCAGGCTGGCCTTGGGCTCATGGCAGTATTCCTGCCTCAGCCTCCGGAGTGTTGAGATTAAAGGCCTGCACCACCATCTCCTGCTTATGTGGTGCTGAGGAATCAAACTCAGGTACTTATTGCTTGCTAGGCAAGCACTTTAGCTGCTGAGGCATTCTGCCAGCCCCTGAAAACTTTTCTTGCAAAGAGGTAATTGCTCTTTTAGGTCCTTCTGTGTTTCTATTTTCTTAAAATGATCAGCTCAACACAATCCTTACACCAAGGAGGCATTTTCTGGTCTCCTGCACCAGTAACTGGTGACTGGCAAAAAGCCTCCTGCATGTGAGCAGTTTGTGAGCTACAGTCCCCTGGGATTTGAAGAGGTTCTGGTGGTGATAGCTAGCCCTCTCCTCCACCTCTGCTGGCACAGGGCGGTCATCTGTGCATATGCTATTCTGCTTTCCCAGTGGCCTGGTGCTTGTGCCTTCCGGAGGCTGCATGCCTGGAGGTGAGCGGTCCTGGCATGGCCCTTCTGTCGCCAGTAGGCCTGTGTGTAGTTTCAGGTGCTGGTTTGTCTCCCTATATAATGTGTTCTTTTCCAGAACAAACACACGTTCTTCAGCTTGTCTTTATATAGCAGAGTTTTCGGTTTTTCATTCTGGTTCTCTTCTTTAGATATGCAGTAATTAATTAATGTCTGTGAGGAAAGGAGATACCCACAGTGATGTCCACAGTTGAAATGACCAAGCAGCTGTTTCCCATGCGGATAGAGTTCCTTTCATGCAGCGACTCAGACCTTATGCAGCAGACAGATCACCTCTGGGGTGCGGGGAACGTGCCATCAGCAGACTCCCAAAGGCCTTGCCAAAGCTTCATCTTTGCCTGCTTCTGCCCTTTTCGGCAGCGAACTTGGAAAGTCTAAGCCTTTGGAGCCACAACATGGCGCAGTTGAGTTTCAGTGCGTAGATATGGCCTCTTGGTCTGGTCTGAAGTATCGTTGGTTTTATGGTGCCCTTCCCAGTAACTTCTGTCATGCCTTCGTCCACCCCGAGGTTGCACCATCCCCAAGAGCTGTGAATGCTGACGTCACCAGGTGGGCAATTCTCTTGTGAAATGACTTCATCTCCTCGCGCCCTGTTTCTCGTTCCTTTCACACTGCCTTCTCTACTGTTAATTTGTTCATTTGCTTGTGATTATTGCTTCTAGGCGTGTAGTTTAGAATTAAGCCATTTTGTTTTTGGTGCTATCAAGCTGGGCTTGGTACAACTCTTTTATTTCAATAAATATATCACTGTTGCATACAAATGTATGAATGATTGAGCTCTCACTATCTAGTCACTGCCCTATTCCTGCAATTTAAAGGAAAAAAGGCTCGTGGAGACCGAGGAGAAACATTGGGGTGGAAACTTTGGGGTTGTGAAGGCTGGGAAGGGAGCGGTAGCAGAGGGACCAGGACGTGTGGCCCCTGGAGCGTGCTTTGCTCATCTGCTAGGCAGTCTTTATCCAGCGCAGTTAACAAAGCAGGACTAATGGTCACTAGCGTGGAAGTTCACAGAGAAGCTAGTGAGATGAAGTATGTGATTTTTCACATGCTCTGCGGAATATGTTTCTGCTCTTCCACAGTTCTCACTGTCAAGTCCTGGTTATCAAATCCTGGCAGAAAGTGTAAATTGCTGTTGCTCATAGACTCATCTGAGTTGATAATATCTTTTAAAAGCAAAACCAGTTTTTCCATAAAATTATTCTGATCAATAAAGTGTTTAGTGTAATTTTTAGGCTGTGATAATCTTTAAATCAACCATGAAAATTAGTGGTAAAATAAGTTTTTAAAACCCTTTTCTTGATACTGACATATCTCCAGCTTTTCTGAGTTTTGTTGTTGAAAGGTGTTTTTTTTTTTTTTTTTTTTTTTTTTTGAGACAGGTTCTCACTCTGTAGTCTAGAGCTGATCCTGAACTCACGGTATAGCCCAGGCTGGCCTTGAACTCAAGTAGTCTTTCTGCCTCAGCCTCCTAAATGTAAGTGCTGGGATTAGAGGCATGTGTTGCCCCCCGTCCCCCACCAGCTAATCTTTATGTGGTACTAGGTAATTGAAGCCAGGACCTCATGCTTCCTAGATAAGTGCTCTAATCACTGAGCTGTGCCTCCAGCCCAGTCTTTTCAAAGAGGGTTTTCTAGGTTAGTGCTGCGAGCAAACACTTTTTGGAGCAGCTCACCTGACTCTCATACCTTCCAAAGACAGATTTTCTTACTTCGACTTTCTTCTCTCACCTGTTCATTCTATGCATATTGAAGTTCTGACTATTTTCCAGTTTATTATTTTTTAATTAAAAAGAGTCCACCATCCTTAGCTGTTTGTTATGATTTTCTCAGCATGTATTTCACTGAACGTTTTTGAACATTTTAGGAAGACATCTCTTAAATGATCCTTCCACCCCAGCGGTCCTCACTTGTTTTCGTGCGCTTCTACTGGCCTCTTCCCCTGAGTGGGCTGCGTTTAGTGACTTACTTGCTTTGGTGGGGAAGAGGTGATGGGATATTATGCCTACATTGAGGTTATAAGGGTGGAGGCTTCGGTCTCCAGTGTTCTCCCTTTTCTCGTGCTGTTCACTTGCTCTTAAAGATGCCAGTCACCCTGCAGAGAAGCCATGGTGACAAAAAATGTGGGAAGCCGCCAGTGACCATCTGCCAATGAGCTGCAGCCCAGGTCCAACAGCCTCAGCAGACTGCCCTTGGCCAGTGACCCCATGAGTAACCTGAGAATCAGTCCTTCCTCATCTGAGCCACCTAGGTTTTGGAGTAATTTGTTGTGCACAAATATATGACTAGTATAGTTGTTCAGTGGATATATATATATATGTGTGTGTGTGTATATATATATATATATATATATATATATATATATATATAGTATTTTCCTATCATCAGATAACCACATTTTATAAGCCAAAAGAAGTTGCTTGAGTGATTTCACACCAGAAAAATTACAGAAACCATTCTTATGATGGATGGCGGGAAGGAAGGAGTAGGTTAGGAAGAGCATTTTACTAAACTACTTGCAGTGCCTGCAGTTCTAGCAGTCTTCTGGCCAGGCGGCTGGGGAGCCTGTCAGGGGAGCCCTGCACCTCCCAGGAATGGACCCGTCTTGGTTTCCTAACATTGCTTAGTCCCTGATTGGGAGCAGCTTACAGGAAATGGAATCCGAGGCACACCGGGCAGACACTCAGGATCAGGAGTCGCAGTGGCACATTTTCACGGTTTCTCCAGCTCTCTGTGAATGCTCTCTCATTTATTTAGAAATAGGAGTGAAATATTTTCATTAAGCTTATTTTGGTTGGCTGGTATTGGAAACAGCTA
This sequence comes from Ctenodactylus gundi, assembly GCA_004027205.1. Taxonomy (NCBI): domain Eukaryota; kingdom Metazoa; phylum Chordata; class Mammalia; order Rodentia; family Ctenodactylidae; genus Ctenodactylus; species Ctenodactylus gundi. The sequence goes on along the minus strand of PVKB01003642.1, from coordinate 139,688 downwards.
TAATTTCCACAAGAATCTCACTATCTTTAAGATGCAGGTGGGAGTTGGGAAGTTTACTTAAAAATGATTTTTTTTTTGTTTTGAGATAAGAGTTTGCTCTGTGGCTGATCCTAGTTTTGAACTCCTGGACCCAAGGGATCCTTCTTCCTCAGCTCCCCTAGTACTAAGGCTACAAATGTAGGCCACTTTGCCTGGCGCTACATGATTTTTCCTGAAACTTCAAACTTTTAAATGCCTGGACTTCTCTTACTGCATTTTTATCTGTTTTGTTACTTTCTCCTCATGACTGTGAGTAATGAGGATCCCAGATCAGAAACGGGGCTCAACAGTCGTCGCAGGCAGTGACATCGGCAGGAGCCATTCTCTTTCCTGTGCATCAGAGACAGAGGTAGCAGAACCATGGGGAAAAGTGGTAACAAATCTTATACAAAAAGATTTGACTCCCCAGGGGAGGGTGCAAGGGGTGCTGAAATTGCACAACCCAAAGAAAAGGACAAAAATCATGGTAACCTCTGGACCCAGATAGTCCGTGAATTAAAGCAGGAATTAAAGCAGGAATTAAACCGGGAAGCAAAGCAGGAAATAGGACAGCGCAAGAGCTACAAGAACACTTAGCTAAGCAAAAAGCAAACCTTGAAAAGAAATTAGAGGAGACCAAAGAAGAAATGGGGAAGCACAGTCACAAATCTACAAAAAGACCAGAAACCCCTGGAGATGAAGTCAGGGAAAATAAAGACGAATATGGCAAAACTGATGGCATCTTCTTGCCCCAGAAATTCAGTGAATTAAAGCAGGAGTTAAAGCAGGAAATCAAACAGACAGCAGAATAGTTACACCAATACATAGATAAGCAAAAAGCAAGCCTTGAAAAACAACTAGAGGAGACCAGAGAAGAAATATACCAGAAGATAATGAAGACAAAAGAAGAAATTAGAGAAGAACACAACAGAGATGTAGAAAAATTGAATGCAGATATACAGGAAATGAAAAATACACAGGTAATAATAAGCAACCACTTTAAACAACTTCAGAATAGCATGTCAGACCTAGAAAATAAAGTGACTAAGCTGCAACATACAGGCCACATGTAATACAAAGTAAAGAAAGAAAGTGAATCATTACAACGGCTGTTAGATGATTCAAGGAGAAATAACCTCAGAATTATGGGAATCGAGGAGAAGACTGAGGACAAAACAAAAGGCTTAAAGGATATATTTAATGAAATAATGGAAGAAAATTTCCCAGATCTAAGAAGAGAAATGAACATGGAACTTTTGCAGGCATATAGAACACCATACCACTTTGATCAGAAGAGACCCTCATCATGACACATCATAATTAAAATTCTAGAAACCCAACACAAAGAGAAAATACTAAAAGCGGTAAGAGAAAAACAGAAGGTGACCTACAAAGATAAACCCATCAGGATAATGGCAGATTTTTCATTCCAAACTTTAAAAGCAAGGAGATCGTGGAGCAATATCATCCAAGCACTAAAAGAACATAAATGCCAACCAAGGCTGCTATATCCAGCAAAATTATCTTTTAACTTAAAGGGAGAACTCAAAACTTTCCATGACAGAGACAGCTTAAAGGAATTTGCGGCCACTGAGCCAGTATTGCAGAAAATACTTAAAGGAAACTTGGACAGTGAAAGGGAGACCAGCGACACCAATGACCCCAGAGAAAAAGTGATAACAGCTAGAGGAGAAGGAGCTGAGAAAAGAGTAGGTTAGTAATCAGTGAAATATGAGTAAATAAGATATGAAAGTTAGGAAATTAAGAAATAACTAGATTTGCCTTCATGTCTGTCGCTTTAAGTATGTTTATATGGTATAGATTTAAGTTCATTTAATGTAGCAATGTGATATAATTTTAACTTTGTTTTGTTGTAGCAATTCACTTATTAGGTCACTAATGAAAGTTTATCCTAAGGAAACTGATTGATATAAACATAACCTTGTGAATGTACAAATATGCACCTTCCAGTATTCAGCTAAGGCAATTCAAATTTATTTATTTATTTATTTATTTATTTTCTTTCCCAAATTAACTATCCTTTTGCACTACATGCTTATAATTATTTTCTAATGTGAACTGGTGGGTAAGGCCAGGTTTAACAATAACAACAATGATGTAGGAAAATATAGAAAAAAAAACCCATTTGGTGAATATCCCAATGAAGGGATTGGTTGGATTCAGAGAGGAGATATCAAGATTTGACTACTACGAACCCATTAGAGGAATAGGAAGCTGGGGTAGAGTGGCGACTTGAGTGAAATGACTTAGGCGGGGAAGATTAATATGTTAAACACCGTATGGTTTTTCGGACTTGGAAAACCCAGAACACAGACATTTTTTGGAACCATATGAAGTGATAGCTGGAGCCGGGGGAAGGGACAGGGACGGGGTGGGAGAGTAGAAGATGGGAAGGGATTGTGAAATCGATGTGATACATAGATGTATGAAACACCCAAATTCATTGTAAATACTATGTATTACATTTGTATATTAATAAAAAATAGTGGGAGAAAAATAACCTTTACTGAGTACTAATTTGGTCCCAGGGATCAGGCTTCTGATGTCACTTACTTTGATTCATGAGCTTTATTCCTATTATATAGGTAAGGGGGTAGAGGCATGGGAAGGTTCTAAGGTTGCTGAGGCATTTCCCCAGGTGCTAGGTTCTCTTCTTGGGGAAGAGGGAGCTCCCCATGCAATGCAGTAGAGTTCTTCTGGAGACTTAGAGGAACGGGTACTATAAGAAGTGTTTAGGGATGAGCTCTGCTCTTAAGAAAAGAGTGTCCAGCAGAAGTGTTCCGTACTTGACTAGATGGCTGAGGGGCCAAGTAGGATGTACAGAGACCCTACAGATAATTGGAGATAGGAGTTAATCTCCCCAAACAGAAGATGTGTCTCTGGAATAAGGGGAACAAAGCCTCAGAGAAGCAATTGCCAATCATTTGGACTGGACCTTCATCACTGGTTTAAAACTTTTTCACTGCCTATGCCGCAGATGAGTTGCAGTGACCAGGAAAGTCTATATGCTGGTAAAAGGACTGATTTTGAGAACAGCCTTTTGATTATTGTTCTGTAAATTTTCTGTTCTACCTTATGTGGCTACATGTTTCTAATTTGTTTTAGTTAAATTTGGACTTTGTACAAAATGACCTTCGAAATAGTCATAGAAGATGTTTTCTCTCAATGAAATCTTTCATTCTATTATATAGTTTTTAAATTTTTGTTAACACACAGTAAAATTCAGCATATGTTGGCCTTCACCTTTACTGTTTCCACAGAATTGAATTTCTCATTTTTATGCCAAAGTTTGTTTCAGAATTAGACATGAAATTCAGAAGGTCTTGAAATCGGGACTACCTGCTAATGCACAACTGTTTCTTGCCCTTCTGCGCAATTCCTTGCAAAGAGAGTAAATCCTTAGTCACAAGCCCAGCTCTTCCATCTCATCCTGCTTCTGCCTGGAACACAAAGGCATTTCTGAGTTGAGCATCTTGTGGGGTCCATAATTAAAGATACAGCTGGTGAGCATAAACCCTGCAGGTCCTCTCCCAGGCTTGATGGTGGATTTATAACCTCACCTATCACAAAGTCAAAATCCTGTTTCCCATTCATCCTAATAACACAGCAGGAGTTTCCTGGAGGGAATGCTGACAGGCCTAATTGTTCACAGCTGGGAAGTACAGGGCTATTTTCTGCAGTGGGCTGTTAACCCTCTCCTGTCCCATTTTCTTCTTGACTCTAAAAATAGGAGCTGGGCTCTGGAGATCTGTAGCAGATACTCAGATTTGTGGAATAATGACAATCAGTTCGTATCTTGGAAAGACTGTTGAGATAGTGACCTGGATTTGATGACGCAGTAAAGAGGGCTACTTGTGGTCCGTGATTCAGGCAGGATTATAGGTATGAAGCAGGGCTGTGTTTGAAGGGGTCAGGCAATTAATATGCTGGAGTAGCTGGAGACGAAGGTCCCTTGTTGCTTCTCAGCGAGGCTCTTTTGGCTCTCAGAATTGCGAGAATGACAGGCACATTTTTGCTTGTGTACATATCCAGATTGGTCAGATGCGATAGATGGTATCTTCATATGAGTGGTGATGGTTAATTTATCTGTCAACTTAATTAGGCCACAAGGTGTTCTGTACTCAAGGTAATTGGTCAAACATTGTTCTGGGTATTTTGAATGAGATAATATTTAAATCAGTGGACTGTGAATAAAGCAGCTTGTCCTCAGAAATGTGAGTGGACCTCAGTTGTCAGTTGAAGGTCACATAGAACAAAAGGAATGGCTTCTCTTGAGCAAGAGAGAATTCCCCAGCAGACAGCCTTTGGTTTCATCTGTAAAATCAGTTTCGTCTGCTTTTAAACACAGCTTGGAAAACTGGTTCTTGCCTGTCTTCTGCCTGCCTGGTCATCTTGGATAATCCTACGATAGCTAGTCTCTGTAATTACAGGAGTGAATTTCTTAGGATGAGTCTGTAGAGGTAGAAGTAGTTACTTTGGAGACTGTACCTCTTAAATATTAGAGAAGATCCCCTTTCCCCCGCTTGGTGTCAGTCTCATTGTCCTCAGGCACTTTGGAGTCAGGGAATGTCCCCTGCTGAGCCTGGGGGATACACAAGAGGCCCACAGCCTAACAGGTATGCAGGGCCTGCTCATGGGGGGTGGGAGGGCAAAAGGTTGTTCAAGGTAGAGGATATGCCCAGTACACGGTGCATGACAGAACCTACGTGCAAAGTTGATCTGAGTGACTCTGCTTGGTTTCTTTGATTTCATCGCTCATACATTTAGGAAATATTAAGAGCACACTGTATGCTAGGACCAGCTCCAGATCGTAAGAATAAGTTAGCGAAGCTAATGCAGTCTCTTGCTCTTGTGGGGTCGGTAAATCTGCTTTTTACAGTGAAGGAAGATGATTTTTAAGACATAGGTCTGTAGGCTTTCATGGTTTCCAAAACTCCTTACATCCTCTAAGCTAACTTTTCGTTGAGAGTGGTATTTCCTCTGTGTCAGTTAAACGAGAGCTTCATATTTTGCTGTAATTCAAATTACAAATGAGAAAATGAGAAATCATGTATTTAAAGGTAAGTAAATTAATTTTCACAAAGACTCTCTTCCATACATTAGTTTTTTTCTTTTTATTACTTCACACCAAGAAAAATTAAGAATTTAACATCACAATGTTAATGTATTTTTTTCAAACAATATGATAAAAATGAAAACAAGTAAGCAAAATTTTCAAAATTGGTTGTTAATTTTTTAGGTTTACTTAAATCTTCCGTCAGTGTACAGTACATTCATGTAAATTGGAATGACTTCACATGCTCTTCTTTGAAAAAAAAAATGAGACAGAAGCTGTAAAAGAAATCGAATACCCAGGGCCTTTTCCTTAAATTTCCTTGGGAAACGTGTATTAGAGGGAGGGTCAAGAGCAGGAGTACGTGGTAGCATGCTGCGCTGTGGGGCGGGGCAGGGAGGAATGACGCTGGGCCTGGAGAGGGTGCCTCAGATACACCAAAAGATTTCTCTCAAGTTTTCTGTGAGTTTCTCCATATATCATTAAAATTTAACATGAAAATGAGCAGCAAGGATATTTCGGGAGTGGTAAGGTTTCTGAGACAGCGGTGGTATATTGGGCTGACTGCTTTTGAGCTCAGTTCACATCTAGAAGTTACGTTTTGAAACTGCTGGTCTTTTCCACTTATTCTCATTTTGGAAACATTTACTAATACATTATTTTTCCTCCTGTTCCAACCTGTCAGAGCAGTAGAGCTCTATGATTGCATCACTTACAGTGATTGAGAGCCATGTGTGTGTGGCTGTTCATGTCTTTTCCCCAAAGACAAACTCAGACTTGTACTAGACTAGGATGCTAGTGCTTCTGATACTCAGACTGGATAAAATAGGTTGAAGAGCAAAATATCTTCTTATGTTGTTTCACAGTTCATTAAACTACTTCATTCCAGTCCAGGCTGTATTCAGATATCCCTCCTTTGGAAAAAAGTGGGAGTTATGGAAAATAACTGCTGTCACTCAAGGGAGGACATTTGGAAAACCCCACAGGCTTGGGAGTGTGACAGCCAGCTGGTGGGTACTTCAGTGAATTCTACTTATTTCAGTTATGGAAAAGGTTATCTCCTCTTTTCCCAGCAGACTGTAGTCAAATCTGTCACAAAATCCTGCTTCCATAATTGAGGTTGAAGACAGGTACAAAAGAACTGTATTTTTCAGTCAGAAGTAAATCAGCATGGTGGCCAAACTGTGCTTTTTTTATTTTTATTTTTATTTTATTTTATTTTTTTGTCTTTTGGTACTGAGGTTGAATCCAAGGCCTTGTGCATACTGAGCAGGTGCTATGCCCTTGGATTTCCTTCCTGGCCAGCTGCTGTAACTTGACAGAAGTACTGTCAAGCTTTTAATTACTTTTCAGATTATATAGTACAGTGGATTAAGTCGTGGTGCCCCATAGATCCACATCCAAATCCTTAGGACTTTTGAATG
>PVKB01003642.1:0-133072 GCA_004027205.1 Ctenodactylus gundi | reverse complement strand
CAGAGAAGTAGATGTAAACATATACAGATATGCAAGCACGCACACTCCCACAGTGGGAGTCGGGAAAGAGTACCATGGTTTTTCTTAGCAATACCAATGTTCATGTGTCAAGCAGTGCTTGATTTATAAATAAAAGGATTTATGCAAAATAAGCTCTTTTGATGTACCTACGAATATATAGACATAAAAGTAATGAATAACCTAAATCTTTAAATTTGATGAATTTTTCAAGCTCGAGTATATTGCATGAATGGCATATTTCAATCTGCCCTATAAATATTAAGACCGAAGTGTAGCATTCAGCATGTATGGATCTTCTGGAGTGGTTTTATCATTGTAAGCCCAGGGCTCAGATTTGTCTTTTATGAAAATATTTCTCTAGATTTTTAGTATAATCTGGTGAATAAATATTTATCATACTAAAGTTTATCACTATCATACAAAAAAGATATGAATGTCTCATTGCTGTAAGCTTTATTTGATACATTTATTACCATAAAATCCTCCCACTTAAAATGTACAATCCAACGTTTTTAGATAGATGCAAAGAGTTGTGTAGCCATTGGACAGCACCGCAGCTGGCCTCCGAGCGCTGCCCCTGCCCGACAGGCCTCTCCTTCTCACTCCAGCCCAGCCGCTGCTCATCTGCTGTCTGTGTTTGTAGATTTGCCTTTTCTATACCTTTCACATGAATAAGTGCCTTTCCAAGGCATTTCACATAATACGTGTGTTCTTTTATGTCAGTTTTAACTTGGCATAACATTTTTGAGCTTTTTGTAGCTGAACCAGCACTTTCACTTATGTTTATTACAGAACAATGTTCCCTTGCCTTTTGTTGTGAATGTTCCATTTCACCAGACCTTTGGATGGTTTTCATGTTGGGTATTATGAATATCCATGTTCTACACATTTACATACAAATCTTTTCTATTTTTTAGAGGGGTATGTAAACACTTTGGAGTGAAATTAGTGGTTTAAATAGTAAGCATGAGTTTGCATTTTTGCCTTTTTTGTTTGAAACAGGGTCTTGCTCTGTGGCCCCAGCTGGCCCTGGACTCTCTATGGCTCACGGCAGTCCTTCTGCCTCAGCCTCCTGAGTGCTGGAATTACAGGCATGCGCCACCACGCCAGGCATGTGGTGCTGGGGAATTGAACTTGGGAACTTAGTGAGTGCTTGACATAGCACTTGCTATGCAAGTACTTAAACTGCTGAGCTCCGAATTTGTGTTTTTCTTGACTTCTTTTCCATCCTGTCTGTACCAGGTGACAGTGTAGTGTCTGAAGGTTCTAGTAACTCTGCATCTCCACCAATCCCCTGAGTGTCTGTCTGAGTATGGCCGGCCTAGTGGCTGTCATTTGTGTCTTATTCTGACTAATGACTGGTGAAGCTGACCATGTCTTTTGAAGCTGTTTAGGTGGACATTGGCTGTAACTCCTTCACTCGTCCTTAAGACTCGTGTGTGTGTGTGTGTGTGTGTGTGTGTGTGTGTGTGTGTGTTTGTGTATGTAGTATTTTTTTCCTATAACCAAGAATGGCATGGAGCATACTATGGAAAAAGGAAAAGATTACCAAAAGAATAAAATAAAGAAATATTGAAGGAAAAAATACAAATATGGACATACCAGTATGAGAAAGAGAGGAAGGAGCATAGAGTTTTATGTTGTATCGTGTTGCATTGCATTGTGTCTTATTAGGAAGCCAGGTCTTCTAAAGGATCAGTGAAGATTCAAAAGACCTGAGTACATTTAAAATATTGCTAACAATTTGAATATTCTGCTGAGAGTAATGAGAGTCTGCACTGAGGGCGTTCATTTCCGTCAGCACGTGCTGGTGAGCTGTGAGCTCCTTTGCGATGGTGCTGACTGCACTTGTGGCTCCCAGCGGAAGGGGAGAGTGCGCTCAGAAGTTCACAACTTCTTTCTCTCACTTGTTGCGGCCTTCCTCTTCAGCCCCTTCCTCCAGCTAGCTTCTGCTTTGTGGCACCGTGGAGGCCACCGTCCTGCGGGCTTGGCTACAAGTGATCGCCGACGTCGCCTTTTCTTCCGCTCACACTTGCTCTCTGCGTCAGACCTCCTCGTCTCAGACTGTGCCATTTCGAGGAGGGTCCTTTTTTTTTGTTGTTTTCTTTGTTTTTTCCCTTGTGAGTGCACAAGTTGTTGCCACATCACTTTATCACAGTGTGCCCTGCAACATGCTAAGAAGTTTCTCCTGTGTTTCTTAACATCTGAGCAACTAAAAATTGCTTCTTCATTTTGACCTCAGGTGATGGTCAGCTTGACTGACACTGTAAGGATTCCAAACACTGATATTTTTATCTTAAGCCAGTGGCTTAATCCTGATTTAAAAGGTATATACAGATATTCTCCAAATAGGATAAAAGTATATTCACATTTGAAGGATTTGAAGGACTTTCCTGTAAAACTTAAAAGAGTAAGGAGCTATAATCCTCAGCATCCACTTTTGCTTAACACAAATGTAACGTGTATATGTGAGTTGTGGTAGTGAAGTACTATGGCTATAATTTAATAAAGAGACCAGAACTTACATATAAAATTGAGTGTTACATCTTTTGCAGTGATCTTGCTGTGAACCTGCTCTGTCTGTTTTGCAGTGCCTCAATACTGCTTAGAAATGCTTATTTTGAAATTCCCATCAGTGCCCTTTCACGAGCCCAAGAGTATATGGATCTTATTACTTCATACATGAGAGGCTAAAGCAATGTGCCTTAGTAATTACGATTACAAATAAATAGGGATTCCTATGACCTGTGTTGCTGAGTGCTCAGTTTAGCCCATTTTGAGATGCGAATAAAACATTTTCCTTCCATCTCATCTCGTGAGAAAAGCAGTGTATCTAAAAACAAGAACACTGATCGCAGCAGTTCCTGCCTACAGGCGCATTATTCTACTTCATGGAATTCACTGTCCAGTCTTTCTGTTTAACCATATATTATGAAACGTTCTCTAAGGGGCTCTTGGGGTAAATCAGTTTTATCCATCATAGTTAATTATCTGAATTATAGGAAGCATTGGGCTTAAAAGACATTTTGGGTTTCATTGACTGCCACCATGTTTCCCATTATCAGGTTGGAACCAAATGGGGTCGGTAGGGGTAGGCGTAAGTGTGATATGGTTGATGAGGATGCTGTTCTTAGCTGAACGTGCCAGGGTCTACCTCGTAATAGTCACTTTTCAAGAACACAGAGTTTCAGTGCCTCGGAGTTGTGGAGATTCAAGAGCTTAATCGCCGTGACCTTAATCAAGTGAGTTCCTGACTTCTGAGGAGTGGGGTCCTTCGTGGGAGTGCCACAAACGTGTCACGTTTATTTGTTTAACGTCAAAAATTTTAAGTTCTCTGAATATTTGGGAAGTATTAAACATTGCTGTGCCTCAGTCTTCTCGTTTGTATATTTTATAAAAGTTATAAAAGTCAGAAGGGATAGAGAAAAAAGTGAGAGTCTAGCACATCAGAAGTAGTTTACTTGAAAACAGATATATTTTTCAGGAGTTAAGTCAGCTCTGCTGTCAGAACAAAACAGAAATGCAAATTATACAAGATAGTGACAGTTTTCCCCTTGAAGTGAAGTCTGAAGCCAGGGTTGATATGAGTGGTCTCTGTGTTCTCGGAAATGAAAATGATTTTCTCAAATTATCTACGGTTAGTTTTGCTCAGGCTGTTAGGAATTCAGAAAATTTTGTGGTTCAAGTATTCTTTTTAGCCTTCTTAATTAGTTAATAAGAATCAAACTATGCTGGCAATCCTGTTTTCCTAGAGAAAGAGCAAAAGGAAAACTAATTGGTACTTTTTAAACTTTTCTTTCGTATGAATACTTTTTTTTCTACTTAAAGTGATTAGAAATAAGTTATTTTCAGTACATCTGTAAGCTCCCCAGTTATTAAGACCTCTCTTTAATAATTAGGAAAGGCTATTTGCAAACTTTGCTTCTTTGAATAAGTCACATTCTTTTCATTTGTCTTCTCATGTTAGATTTTCTGCTTTCTGTAACCTTATGGATTGTCTAAAGGAAAGAATTAGACAGATTCAGCAGCACTGTGCAGAGAGGGCCTAGCAAGAGAGACTGTGATGTAGTGTTTATTAATGCTGCACTCAATTGGCGATGTGTTGCTGTGTGAGCCCACACACATACACACAAGCACAAGTTTATGTGGAATTTTGCTTAGTGTAATTTAGGTTCAAATGTTTGAGAACTTCCTATAAATTATTTTTTTTTCAGGTTAGAAGAATAATGTTCATCCCAGTTTGGCATGTCTCCTGATTTTTAGGGTTCTTTCTATATTAAGTTTCTTTATGTGTTTTGGAGAAGAGTGAAGTAAAATTAGACTATTCTTTTTAAAAGTTAAAGTTTCTACTGTTTTCAAAGGCCTCTAAGCAATTGAAGCAATTCAGACCTGACAAAGTAAAGAAATGAAGTCAAAAGTTGACAATTGAATTGATAATCATAGCTAATAATTGAGTTGCTGACAAGACGAGCAAAATCCTGCCTACACTAACCTCTCTTTCAAAATACATTGCTGACTCTGTACATTTTTTTTATCTGTTCCTGCTTTTAGTTTAGTGTTTCTCAGAAATAAAGTAGCATCACCCAGGGAGAAAAATATAGGCTTTAAAATTAGATTACCTTGATTTAAAAATTTCTTTATTATTTCAGGGTGTCGCTGAGTTGGCCTGATTGAGCTCAGACCTGTGCTCCTCCTGCCTCAGGCTCCCAGAATACTGGAATTACAAGCACGTGGCTTGATTTTGTTTTAAAGTCCTTGTTTGAGAATGGGTACAACTCACAGGAAATGTGAACATGTGCACCTTTCTGCTTGTTGCCAATTTGTGGTTAAATTGGATGTAATTTTTACACCATGTCAGAACTAGGAAGTCAACATTGATGTAATGCCTGTGTATAGCTGAATATGAATGGTGAAAGGTGAGGAAGTGTTTTGGGTTTTGGTGCACATCGCCAATTGCTATTCAGAAAAATTAAGAGTAATATATATTTTCGTTCCCATGAACAGTCTGTATGTAGTATTTTGTTCCTCATAGAATCTATCCAACATTGAATTGTATTATAATTCTCTTTCTTCATGTAGTATTTATAAATATGGAGGCACTGATGTCATTTGCGTAAACTCTTTAGGACATCTCAGATTTGCCTCCAGAAGCTGGGTTTGTGGATTGGCCCTTGCCCTTAGACGCTACTTCTCCCTGCTCCTGGCATCTTCGGTAGTGAGGATAACCAGTTATGAATAGTGGCTCTCATGCAATGAAGGTGTATCTCTGACTGATATCAAGTCTGAAGTAAATGTTTCTGATTGGTGGGAAGCTCACCTTTGCCCACACTGTGACTCGGACATCCGTTTTCCTTCAAGCTGGTGGCTCCACATCTTTAAGGGACCATGCTGTCTTCATCAAGCTGGAAGGGGGAAATACTTGAGGGTTCAAATATTATGGGAAGATGGTGACCCCAGCCTGTGGCCAGGAGGTGGTGCCTGTCAGTGCCGTTCACAGGCCTGAGCTGGAACACTAACCCCTGGCCACCTCTGCCTGCATGCGAAGCAGAAAAGCTGTGGGTGTAGGGAAAGGTGAGGCGGTGCTGGGAGCAGCTGTGTCATCGGCACATGACGCTGTGCTGCTATGTGGTTTTATATTGCTTCAAGGAGGAAAAGCAGACCGTTGGGGGGTTTGGAACATTAGTTTTGTTTCTGATTCTTGTATTTATAGCCAGTAGATGAGGTTGTTAGTAGACGAGTTGCAGAGTATTACAGAAAGATTGACTGATGAAATTTCTAGAATAACACAGTAAGTATCTTTTCAAAAATGGAAAAGCTAAGATCTGTAGCTGGTGAGAGCGGCTTATGATGGGACCGATTGACATTCCCTGTTGGGGGTCTTGTGGCCTGTGCCTCTTTCTGGCTGGCACATAGCATAGGTGGGTGAACTGCAGGGTGAGTGGCCGCTACTTCCCTGCTCACATGTTTACAAGTGGCTAAATTAAGAACTAAAATCACAGTGCACTAAACAGGAACAGGGATATTCATGTTACAAGTTTGATTTTACTTTTTAATAATCTCAGTCCTGAAATCCATTAGGTTTATTACCTAAGAAAGAAAACCAGAGGAAAAAAATCAGATACCAGTTAATTTGTGTGCTTCCATGAAGGCAGAACTGAAAACCTTGAGGACACAGCATGGTAAATGCTTTTAGGCGGAGGGCTGTCATGTCCTGGTCAGCGCAGATTTTGCACCTTGCGGGCCTCACAAGGATTGTGCTATGTTAACAATTCCTCATCCAGTTCATGTTATCGTAGGATGCACGGTGTCCGCTGTTTTTGCCTCGTGGATATCCGCTGGTGAAGAATCAGTGCTTCTCTGGTACCTACATGGCTGTAGCCTGTGATGCACTGCCCGTGGCTGTCTGGGGGCCTTCATCTTCTCTCAGTTACTGGAAAGTGCTAGTTGGAGAAGTGATGACCAAGCATGACCTTTAGTCAATTGCTGAATGGAATTAGCACCATTTGCTGTGTGTTATATTAATGCTCATTAAGCTTGGCCTGCAGCGGAAGGACAGCAAAAGAGAATGGTCCACAGGGAAAACTTAACTTTCTGATTAAATATTACCAATATTTAAAATGAATATCTGATAACATGTGGCAGAGTATAAATAGATAAATGTATCAAATTTTCAGGCATGACATTTTGGGATTTTAGATTTGCCTAAATGGCTGATTTAGATTGTTTACAGCCAAGACTGTTGATTGAGGTGCCAGTGTGCCCACCCTTTATAGATACAGTATGTTTTAAAATCAAGCCCATCAAATTTCTTATACACTTGCTTCAAATTTAGCTTTTAAAATAGCAACTTCTACTATAGTCAGGCATGCATCTGAATTGTCCACTAGCCCACGTCATTACAGTTCCCCACTCTGCGTGCTGAAGGGATTCTAGGCAGTCACTGTTTTCTAAAGCTTCCTTCCATCCTTTCCTTTTTGCTACTTCAATACAGTGATGTTTTAAAGAACAATTATGTTTTAAAGAATAATTTGTATTGTCTCATCCAAGTTAGATACAGAGATTTGTGTAGCAGGTAAAAAGCATGGATGAGAAATTCTAGTTTTCATATGCTCAAAATTAACAAGCTGAACTAACTAATTGATGCCTTCCACCAGAGTAACACTTGCTTGTGATTAAACATTTGTTTATATACAAGGAACAGAAAATTATGGACTGTGTATATGTGTAAGGCAAGAAAAATAGGAAATCAGTTTTTCCCTTGAACTTGTGGTTTGGTTTACCTACAGTTTTGTTTGGTTTTGTTCTGTACTGTATCTCTGGACTGATTGGCTCACCTGTTTTCCCCAAGACTTCCTAGTTTTAGCACAGAAAGCCTAACATGAAGCAGTTGGACTGACTGGTCACTCTTGAGGACAAGCCAGCCTCATGTGTGGAAATCTCTTGAATCTGAATCTTTACATTTTATAATGGCTAGAAAACTTGTAGTTGAATTAAGTTTGTGACTGAAAAACATGTTTGTTAAAGTGCCAGTCGCCAACAGGGTAAGTAAGATGAAAGTAATTTTCATACTTAAATGCTGAGGGATTTAGGAAATGGAGTTTGATGAATTAAATGCCTATTGTATGAAGCACTGTGCTATATCTGCAAGAGAGACTCACTTGAGTTAAGACAGAACCCAGTTCCGTCCTTCACTTGAACGTTGAAGTTGTTTTGCACATGATCCACTGACTGGAAATACAGCAAAGTGTGATAATACGTCATCGAGCAAATGAAATTTGCGGCAAAGGAAATGGAAACATTAAACCAAACGGGTCTCTGTGAAAGTCATTAGGACAGTGAAACTGTCCAGTGAGTCTAAGGCAACAATAGAGCAGGGCTGCTGGCCAGTAGGGGATCTCTGTGCAAAGTAGAAAAATATGTAGGCCTGAGGTGTGTGGGTGCATGATGCATTGTGTTTGAGTTTTTTCCTAATTCACCCAAAAAACAAAAGTGCCCTCAGCTCAAGGGTTCAGCCAGTGCCTGGCCACACAGGCTCCTGGACAGAGCACAGCTGAGGGCCAGCCATCCTGCGCCGCCTTGGCTGCTCTCCTCAGCCTGCTTTCTGCACACGCCCGGCCTTCACAACACATTTGAGTGCCTGAAGTCAGTGTGTGAGCCGAATTGAAGGACCTCATGAACAAGCAGGATGTTGACAGCCACTTGAGAGCTTTCTACATTCCAGGAAACTGTTTTATTCTTTTTATCCTTCCAGAAAGGAGGTAGCTGATAGACCTTTAGAGAGATGAACTCCTTTTCTGTACTCCTAACTGAATTCCTGCATTCACTTTCCGTCCTCTCTCCTCCTCTCTTTCTTTGGTCCAGAAGGACAGACCACAGGGTTGAGTTCTGCTCTTGTCATCTTGGGTGCCTTTGTGACTTGGCCACGGTGTGAGCCTCTTACATACACTGCCACGTGGAAATCCTTTCCATAACATTGTGAAGTAGGAATTATCGCAACCATTCAACAGCAGAGGTTCCTGAGACCCTGGGACATTAAAGGACTTCCCTAATGTCCACTGTGTGACTTCATGGCCTGTGGCTGACTGTTTCACCACATCCGGTTTTTGTGATAACAAGATCACTGTCCTTCAGCATGTAGCATGAGAGACCCTTGGCAATTCCCAGACAGCCGGGGCATTGATGCAGAGGAAGGGAGACCTCCCAAACTGTGATAGTGTAAAATGATGCTGTAAATATTTTCTTTGGAAAATATAAGTAAATATAAATAAAATTAAATATGTAAATATGTGAACAATATGACTGAGACTGAAATTTCTAGATCTTTGGGTAACTTCCCTACATAGGTTTTTTTTTATGTTGTATTTTAAGATGAGATCCTTAGGTCTAGGAGGAAATTAGAAGAAAGTTTTAAGAATTATGTAACCAAGAGCATGCCTTAATAACATCATGTAGATTTAATTATTATGAAATTCTAACTTGCACTGTACTAATGGGAATTTTACCTCAAGTCAGACTCGTGACAGTAGGAATAATAGCAGCTTGTATGCTGTGGCTACTATGTGCTAAGAGCGAGCCACCGTGATTGTTATTTGCACTTTGAAATCTTACGGATTTCTGCTGAGGAGCTTCCAGTGTGAGGGAGAATTCGAATTTAGAAATAAAACCAAATTGACTAGAGTGGAAGCCTTATAATTTTCACATTTTTAGCATAACATATTTGTCCTTCATGTACAAAAGAGCTCCAAGTGATGAATCCTGAAAGTGGGGTTGTTACAGGAAAGTGAATTTTGCAGGGATTTGATGTTCAGAAAATGACTTGAAGCCCCTCTGTGGCCCCTGCAGCTACGATAGTCAACACTCTGTCTTAATCCTGAGGACACCAGTGTGGGGCCTGTGGTAGTGGGCTGGTGTCCAGATGAGTTTGTTTGGACCAGGTGAAGGCACTGCCTCCCTGTGGATGGTGGTGGGTTATCAGACCACCTGCTGTACTGCAGGCCTCTGAGCAGGGGCAGCCGAGGTCATCTATTTCTAGAGGAGCAGTGGTCTGCAGGAAGCATATGCTGCTGAATGGCCTGCTTGGCCGCTGCGTGAACCTGGAGTGGGAAGCCGGAAGCCAGGAGGCTGCTTCCAAGCAGGCAGAGGACCGGAGGGAGGGGGAGAGTGGGCTTGAGTAGCCTCTTGGAGCGCTAGATTAGAGAGTGGCTTCGGAGAGGCTGAAGTGAGGCTTCTCCCCTCTCTGTCCTCAATGTGAACTGTCTGAACAGACCCGTCCTCGGGGCATCAGGAAGGGGAGACAGAAGGCAGCCGACCCAGTGAGTTGGCCTGCTGTGTGTTCTACACAGACTGGGAAGTCAGGGACAGACTGTAGGTGCTAAGCCATGACACAGAGCAACCTCACCTGGCAGCACTGGTGGCCCACTCACTACGCTGGGGATGGAGCGAGAGGTTTGAAACTCCTGGAGAGTGGGACAGGGTTGGGAATGTGAGGAGAAATGGTGGAAGGTTTTCCTTCTGTCTATCCTGCTGTAGGTACCTAGTGACAGGATGACACCAGCTAGGGACCCGGCAGGCTCAGGTTCAGGTAACTGCCAGGGAGGCCAGTCTGCTTATGAATGGCTGAGCAGAAGGGAAGGGACTCCCTCACCTGTCCCCCTTGGAGTGGGCCCTGTGCTAGTGTGGTGCTCTGCTTGTGAGAACTCAGTCAGCTGCTGTCCCTTCTGCACATCCTTCCCTGACTGTCCATTGACCTCCCAGTGAGCCCAGGCGCCCCAGTGATGCAAACACCATAGAGTTTAAGCTATAGCCTAAGACTTTTTGCCTTTCAACAGACAGGTTGTAAAAGGCTTTTCAAGAATTGTGCACTGTTTCAATCTGCCAATGTCTATGAAAACCCTGTAGTGTAGCCTTCAGTGTATGATGAGTATATCAAAGATGAAATTTATGACTTTTAATTAATTGGAAGAGGCTATAGTTCAAATGCAGTATCCCTTCTGAAATTCATGTGGAAAGACAACATCCACTTGGGTGGTCTTAGAGGTCTTAGAGGTGGGGCTTTCGCAGGTGGTCGAATTGTGAGGCCAGTGCCTCCAAGCCCTTTGATGCCCCTGGAGAAGGGGCTTTGCAGGGAGCCTGCCTTTCTCCTTTGTCTGTTCTGCTCTGTGAGGCCTCAGCAAGAAGGCTAGTAGCAGACGTCGCTGCCAGTGACCTCATATTGGGCTCCCCAGTCTCCCAAACTTGTAAAAATGAAGTTTCAGTTCTTTAGGACTTATATAATCATTGGTATTTCCAAAAAAGATTGAAATATCAGTATAAAGTTACAATACAGAAATCCCATTTAATCATATAGATGCTCCTTAACTTACAGTGGGATTGTGTCCTGGTAAATCCATTGTAAATTGATAGTGCCCTGGTCCTCCTAGCCTACAGTACATCATTGCCTAGCCACATATGAACTGTAGGGCATTGCTGTTTCTCCTCATACTTGCATCAGCTTTTAATCTTTTCTGATGCAATCCATATGTTTGCTGTATTTTGGTTAATTGAAGTATATTTTATCTTCTAAAGAAAAAGAGTATTTTTGACTTTCTATCTTAAAGCTCTGAATTAAAATTCTTTTTCCAGAGTATGTGATTTTTAGTTAGTATATTTTACTACCTTGAGAGAGCAAAGGTAATTAAATTAGTTATGATTAGTATTCTAGAAGGAGTTTTATATATAATTTTATTAGTATAATATTAAACAGTAACAAGTCAGTGTACTGAAATTTCACTACCTGGAGCTCACATTTAGGCAAAAATTATCAGTAGCATGGATTCTGAGAACCAGAAGTTTGATACACTATTCATTTAAACCATAAGGAATTAAGAAAGGAAAATGAGTCAATGTAAGTAGCTTTTCTCCTCTGCCTTGTTGCCACACTCCAGACTACAAGCATTTTTATTTTGTGTCATGGTCTCGTACTTGAGAATAGACAAAACATAAACATGAAAAGGGGTTGACAGGAATAGGGTATAGATTTTAAGAATTTTATCCAGGTTACTAAACAGTTATTGCTCATCTTGTTTTATAGGTATAAAAAATATTCAAATACTACTTGTTAAAGTCGAGTAAGGAAGACATTATTAGAGTTGGAGTGGACCTATTGCAATAGGTACAGGGAATCCTGTAGTGGGATTTTGTATTGAAGGAGGAAGTTTGGGCTCAATTCTGGATACAGTATGGGCAAGTGGGAGTCTGAGGGCAAGGAGCAGGATAGAGGTGGCATCGGTGGTCATGGATTCGGTACCTAAATGGGGATTTGTTAAACTTATCATACAGGATTGTTGCCAAAGACAAACCAGGATGATCAGACATTGTGTGGTGTGGTAGAAGGTGGAGAACCTGAGTGTATGTAGGGTGGTTGGATATTTTAGACGGTTGGATATTGAGTGCGAGTGTTGGGTGTGGGGTTCTTGCTAAGCTCACTCAGCAGGGTTTGGCTGACGCTGGATTTTACAAGACAGTGCACAAATGGGCTAGGAAAAGGTTTAGGAAAAGGACACCAAGAATAAGTATTTGTTGACATGATAATTCTGTGTAACAGAGGGCAGTTGTGTATAATAACTTGCATGCATTTAGCTCTCAGTGTCACTGGTGGGTGGCTGGTGGCTCTGGTCTCCACTGACATCTTTGTGGAGGACTTGAGGACTAAGACTCAGCTGTGGTGGTGGGATGTCAAGACATTATATTTTGGCTGTGAATATAAGCAACTGAGAAAGTGGCCAGTAAGAACAGAAAATGTGGGGTGTATGGAAACATAAATTAGGAAATTTGCTATGGGTTACCTTTATCACTGAACTACATCTCTAGTCTTTTTTATATTTCACTATGAGACACGGTCTCTGTGAGTCAAGTTATCCAGGATGGGGACACACTTACGATCCTCCTGCCTCAGCGCTGGAGTGCTGGGATGACCGGCCTGCACTGCCATACCTGGCTTGAGGCTTTTAGACCTGCAAGGGGCCCTGAAACTGCTTAGCCCAAGTCTCATTGGTAAAGACAAAGCTCCTGTAGACATGACCCGAGTCGTGCAGAACCCGGGCCTGGGTTTCCATAGTGGTTTGTCTTTATTTTGTTGGTATGCTCTCTGGTATTACAGGGAGAACAGTAGAGAATTTGACAGAAGCTGGTACCATTAGTTTTTTGTTCTCTATATTAGGAATCATAATTTTCTAACTCATGGAATTATCATAAAAGGTAACCAAGTTGTTACATGTAAGTCACTGACATTAGTATCTGGCGTGTATTGGTTGGTAGCTGTTTTTGTAATTATTGTCAGTAAGGATGGTCCCTGTTTGCTGTTCAGTTCTGCCTCACTGACCTTGTGGAGGAAGTGACAGGAGAGTCCTGATGCTGAGTGCTGTTGTGGTGCATAGAGGAGGACTGGTACGGCGGACCGAGCCCGTGCCCTGCCTCCTTTGTGTCCGGAAACGTTGGGCCAGCCAAGTGTTTACCTACATAGAAGCCCTGTCATTTTGGCAGCTAGGGATAGATATTTCAGAAAAGGGTCTTTTTCTTTTTAAACCACTGCTTTCCATGCCATGTTAGGCTCCTGTTGCTTTGGGATGTGACATTTTAAGAATAAATTATGTGGTGCTTTTTACTTAACTGCTTGAGGAAATGAAAACTTTCCTAGAATTTCTGAACCAGAGGACACCTTATAATGTAACTTACTGAAATAACCGTCATAGCGAGCTTGCCATGCAACACGTGGCACATGCATCCAAGCCTCACGCTGAGTACACCTTAAGCTCTGGGGCTTGCTGTTATAAGGGAATGAACAAGTTAAACATGCAGCAGAGGGAACTCTGGGAATAAAGCTTTTAAAAGCAGCTTCAGCGGGGTAGCAGCTCCTGCCCTCCCGTGCCTTCCCCGCTTCTCTGCTGTTCCTTCTTGTGACCTTCCTGCTGCCATTTGTCTGGTCTTGTCAGTGAGTAGCAGAAATATGCAGATTTGGTCCTAGGGGAGGCAAAGCTGAGAGAGATGCTTGGCAGTGCCCTCCACCTTTAGGGATCCCAGATCCTGTGGGTGCTACCATTGAAGCCAAGGACTTGGCCTCAGAAAAGTGCACAGAAATCCTTCTGCCCAGTTTCGGGACTCTCTGTGCTCATGTTGAGACAGCTGCCATGTGCCTGTGCTTGAGAACTGACAGGATCGCTGGCTTCCTTCTTGCCCAGCTCCTTGTTACAGTCTAAGAGAGAAGGGAGAGATTTAAGTGTAGCGTTCAAGGACTCAGAGGAGGGTTCGAGTCCAGAGCTTGTTAGCAGCTGACTTCCCTTTGTATTTTTGGGGCTTCTCATTTCCTCTGCATTAAACATGTGAGTCGTACAATTTGAGCATGCATCACTTCCAAGGTTTTGGATGAACCAGGAGAAGGAGAGACCTGCCTTTGTCTGAGACTGTTACCGTCCTGTGGTTGTAAAGAGAAGAGGTGCGTGTGTTCAGTGTTTTGTAAGCAGTCACTATGGTGGATCTGTCTCCGTAGAAGACATGCCTCTAGCGTGGAGAGATCTCATTAAAATGCAGATTTGAAGAGATACTGGAGAGAAAAATTTTGAAACAAAATGGATTTAAGGAGTAAAAATATGCAATGAAAAAGGGTAAGGAGAGTAAGAATATGAGGGGAAATGCCCATTAGATTATGTGATTTAATTCAGCTTTACTCTGTACTTTAAAATGTGGAAATTCTCATGTAGGTGAACATGACTTGTTTTCCATTTCCGGTTGGGAACTGTCCACAACGCTTCTTACTTCTCCTCGTTGTTACGAAGTCCATGTGACCCCATGTCTTAATCTGTGCATGCCTGGACCTCCCTCCCACTTTGTGTGAATGAGAGAGAAGTTGACATTCTTATAATCCAGTTTGGTCCTAAAAGCCACCGGCAGGTGAGAAGATTGTTCACTGTTGCTGGATGAGCTTTGAACCTCCTGTGCTGCTCAGTAGCTTTGAAACCTTCAAAAAATTATGTGACTGCATGCAGCCTCAGCACCTTCTTTTCTTAGAAATACCCTATTTGTGAGATACTTTTTTGGGTGGGAGACATTGTGCCCCTCTGGTTACACTAAGTAGGCGAAAACCTACTCTTATTTGTCAGAGTGACTCGGCTGCTTGGGGAATGTGGGTGAGTCATAGTTAGAGTCCACATGTTGGCCTTACTCTGTGTATCACCTCACCTGTTCCCATAGCTCTCCTGGGAAGTAGATACTGCTGCCCCGGGTGAGAGGAGCACACAAGCGGAGAATGCATGAAACGTACCCCATCTCTCAGGTGCCGTAGCATCACTAGGGTGGAGCTCGGTGCTCTGGCTCAGAGGCTATGTTCTTGGCCATTTTCAGAGAAAGGGGGCATGGAGACAGAGGGGAATATTATGCAGTGGACCCTTATACTTATTAAAATTCTTTTTTTCGTCTTTTTCTGTTATAGATATTTAACAGCAAGTAGCAGTAGAAATTTCCTGCTTGTCACGAGACCATTTTTGAAAAGGGCCATTCTGGTCATAAGCTACGTAAGTATATGTGTACTTCTGAAATACCTGCTAAGTAATTGAGTGTTTTCCTTTTAGCACAGCTCAGAGACACAATTGAATTATATTCTAGGATCAACAATAGCAGCATGATCTTGGAATTGATACATTTGTATTCCATAAACGTACAAAAATTGGAAGGTGTTTGGTATATGTGACGCCCTCAGGTGTGTGTGAACTTAGGGACAGACACAGTGGGAACTACACAGTACTCAGCAAGTTCTTTTGAAGGTGCTAATGCAGAGTGGTCTCTAGAGGAGGCAGGACAAGCCTAGCTGTATCACTGATGTAACAAACACCTCTGGATTTACTGGTGTAAATGTAAGATCCTCACATCTGCCCTACATGCTTTAGTTTGGGCAGCGTTCACTGGATGGGCCTTCTGATCATCCTGATCTTTGGCTGGGGTTATCAGCAAAAATGCTCCAGCAAGTTTGCTCAGCAACTGCACAGACTGGGTGGCCTTGGTTGTGTGGTACATGCTCTTTCTGAGATGTCTCGCCCTCTGTGGCTGCTCTTTTAGCAGGGTAGCCAGGACTTCACAGCATGGGAGCTGGGTTCTAAAAGAACGAAGCAGAGATTGCAGGAACTCAGAAGGGACAGACCTTAGAATTGGCATGGTACATCTTCTGCACATTCCCCTGGGGGTACACCCTGTAGACCTAGCCAGATGTGTTGGGGAAGGCAGTGGACTTCATTTCTTGAGGGGAGGAATGGAATGCACATATACAGAGGGCAGAGATGGTTGATGGCCACCGTACCAAACAAATCTTCTTTTTCTCTGAAGGTGATTGTCATTTTGTACTTCCGGCTGTGGATAATGGGAGGGTCTATGCCCCTCTTTTCAGAGCAGGATAATCCAGCTTCATTTTCGCCTTATATTCTAACAAGGTCAGTAGAATAAGATTTTGAAGGCTTTACTTGGTATTTATTAGTTTTAAATGATGCTAAATTATAGGTCAGTATCTGGATAGAAAGGAAGCTACCATTCATACATTTGTAATTCAGCAAATGTGGTTGTGTTGGGTATATTATTGTTATCATTGTCATCAATGTATGTTTGCTTATTGAACATCATTATATGTGTCTAGTTGGTGGCACATAGGGCAGATGTTAGAAAATAAAGCTCAGAGAGGTGAACAGAGGTTGATCAGACATCATAATCTTTTGTAAGACTAAAGTCAGTGGGGAGATTCTAAGTGACCAGTTGGAATGAACGACAGTTTTTGCTGCGGTGTCGATTACATAGCATTTGTCTGTGAGTGCTGTGGAGATGCTGAGCCAGTAGTAATGCTGATCTGCGTTGTTGTGTCAGTTAGGTATTTAAATTTCTTACTGAGGCTTTCTGATGTAGCCTTCACACCGTGCTATATCCCTATCCCATTTTTATTTTTGATTTTTTTGGGACAGATTATGTTGCCCAGGCTGGCCTTGAACTTGAGATCCTCTTGCTGCAGCCTCTCAATGTGCTAAGATTATAGGCCTGTGCCATTAGGCCTCCTCAACAGAATTATATTTGAAAATTTTCGTAACTTCAGAATAAATTGTTGCTGTAATGTTTTAAACATTAAGATGCTCCTTTCTTAAGTTCTTATAGTTGTTATTGAGTAATAACTTATTACTCAAAGGTGTATGTATACTTTCAAATGTTACCTAACATCATTTTATTTAAGCAACCTTCAGATTTTGTATTTAATGACCTAATAAATCTAAAACCTTGATCAGTTATCTATTTATATTTTGTCTTATTTTGTACCCATTGAGGACAGCAGATTTTTGTCCTTTGGTTATGTGGCAAATGTCAGTCTTGACTTATATGTTTTGATTAATAGACGTGTACTACTTTCTTTGCCTTAATTTCTGTTTTTAGAAGTATGTGCTTTAATTTCTATTTTTGTAGTGTTTATTAGTAATTTATTTTAGTTTTTGGTGTTGTGGTTTGGATCTAGGGTCCTGTATTTATTAAGTAGTGCTTCATGTTAGGCAGTGCTCTGACCCTTAACTGTATTCCCAGCCCTTCCTTTTTTAAATTTAAACTTTTATTTTTTATTAAAAATATCTTCTAAACTGATTAACACTTTTGTTAATGTGTCGCAGTTACTCACTTTCAAAGTACAATTATGTTAACTAAATCTTGACCATTCAGAAATTGTTTGGTATCTATCTTCTAGTGTTGGCTTACTTCTGACATCCTAAAAACTTTACGAACTTCTGTTAGTATATTTTTCAGAATGTTTGTTTACCTATCTCATGTAGTTTTGTTAGCATTGTATTTTCAGAATTGTTTCATAATCTTCTGTAATTCAGAATTGTTTGATCATCATGAAGCCTGACATCTACAGCTTCTCAAAGTGCAGTGTCCTTGGCCTTTTTAGATGTCTTCTAATGGCTTTCAAACTTTCCAGGGCTCTTTGTTGGGCTGTTTTCAGATATAGTAGCTCATTGATAAATTGCTTCAGGTTACGTAGCTCTTTTGATAGGAGCTTTCTGCCTTTGAGAGAAAAGGAACCTTTCTAGATGTGTCCTTTCAACAGCCCTGAGCTTTGCAGCATTGGGCTCTTTCCATCCAAGCTTTCTTGGCTTCTAAATTTGAACATTCACTCACCTTTCTCATTGGGCATAGCCTGTTCCTAAGCTTCTCAGTGTGTGAAATCTGAGACTCATGACAGATAGAGTGGAAAAAGAACACACTGCTTTTGCCTCACCAGCCAATTGTTTCATTCATGTATCGTGCCATAACTTACCTGGTGCCAGTTCCTGGATCCGCGGCACCTTTGGTCTCCAACTTCCTGCCCTCCTAGCTGTACTGTCTCAATTGCTAGGAGGCTTATGTGGTGTTTTATTTCTGGTTGGTGGCTCAAACAAAAATGTATCTTTTTTGTCTCACTTTTTTCTTCTCTTCACTTCTTTTCTTCCTTTTGTGAACCCTTGGCAATTTAAGGCTAGACATTGCCACCTTCTGCCTTTTACTTGTAAGCTAAGTAGACTTATTTTTGTAGAAAAGTCTGATCCATATTTCAACCAGGACTGTCCATCCATGAACCCATGAATCCAAGTAACTGTACCTGGGTAATTCAGTCAATAGAAAAAATAGGGTATAGTATGCTAATAACCACACTTGAACATTCTTTTCCCTTCTTCTACATAAGATAACTTTTTGTTCTTGAGCTTCAAACTTGAAATATGTCTTTCGGGATGTTTTAGTGATAGTTAACTGTGAATGCCTTTAAGATATACTCTAAGATATCTCAATTAAAACAGACTCTTTGGCATCCAGGGGTTATCGGAATTCCTGTCCTGATTAAGGTTTTAAGGCATTTCTCTGCTTGCATACATTCTTGCTCCTGGGAGGCCAGTGATTCTAGAATTGGGTTATTTTGATCTGTCCTAGTTCTGCTAATTTTACTCTCTTGATCATCTGTGTGACTTGGCTGACTCTGTCTGTCTGTACTGATTACATGTTTGTCATTTGGCTGTGTTCACCTGTCTCATGAAAACTTCCTTCTGCCTTTATTTTGTAAGGACAAAACCAAAATAACACAGATTGCATGGCTTAAACAATAGACATTTAGGTACCACCACAAGTGGTATATGGGGAGACCTCTCTTCCTGGTTGGAAGATGGCCACTTTCGCACTGCGCCCTCACATGACCTTTCTCGTATGTCTGTGAGTAGATGGAGATTTCTGGTATCATTTCTCATAAGTACAGCAGTCTTACTGGATTTGAGCCCCACCTTTGTAACCTCACTTAGCCTTTATTATCTCCTTTCAGACATACTTCCAAGTAAGCAGATTGGATAGTAGGGCTGCAAAAAGCAAATTTTTTGACTGGCGCAATTCAACTCATAACTTCTTCCTTTATTAAATTTATAGAATTCTTACAATTTTTAGTGGCACCTTTTCTTCCATCCTTAAAGTATTTTTTAAATAAGTACGGTAAATTCCTGTTATCTAAGAATGTTCAGTTTTTCTTTAGTATTTGTTATAGTCATTAATTACATGTAGTCATTTTTATTTATTTGTTTGCTTACTTGTTTATTTGGTTTTTGAGAACAGACAAAAATTTAACCAGGAAGGAAAATTATAGACCAATATCCTTAATGAATATAGATGCAAAAATGCTTAATAAGATCCTGGCAAATAGAATCCAACAGGTAATCAGAAAGATCATACTTCATTCCTGAGATGCAAGACTGGTTCAAAAAAACGTAAATTAATCAGTGTAATACACCACAACAATGAAAGCAGAAACAAAAACCACATGATCATCTCAATTGATGCAAAAAAAAACCTTAGATAAAATTCAACACCCTTTCATGATAAAAACTGAGAAAAATAGGTTGGTTTTGTCTGGTTTTAGGACTAATGTGATGCTAGTTGCTAGAAATGAGTTTGGTTGTATTCCTTCTGTTTCAACTTAATGGAACAGTTTGTGAAGAATTGAAGTTAGTTCTTCCCTGAAATAATGAAAAAGTTCTGTTCTGAATCCATCTGGTCTTGGGCTTTTATTCGTAGGTAGAGCTTTTACTGATCCTTCAATTTCTGTGTGTGTAATGGGGTTATTCAAGATTTTTGTGTCTTCTTCATTCAATTTTGTTATTTTGTATGCATCTTGGAAGTCATCCATTTCTTCCCACTTCTCTAACTTGTTAGGATACAGGTATTCAAAGTAATTTCTCATAATATTCTGAATTTCTGCACAGTGTGTTGTGATTTCACCCTTTTCATTTCTAAGAGTGCTAATCTGTGCTTCTTCTTTCCTTCTTTTGGTGAGTTTATCTAGAGGTTTGTCAATCTTGTTTATTCTTTTGAAGAACCAGCTCTTTGACTCATTAATCTTTTTTATTGTCTTTTTAATTTCAATGCCATTAATTTCAGATCTGATCTTTATAATTTCTTCTCTTCTACTGCTTTTTGGGTTGAACTGTTCCTGTTTCTCTAGGTCCTTATGGTGCATCATTAACGAGGCTATTTGTGACTTCTGTTCTTTTAATGTGTGCACTTCTGGCTATGAATTTTCCTCTAAGGACTGCTTTCATTGTGTTCCACAGATTCTGATATGATGCACTTCCATCATCATTTAACTCTATAAACTTATTGATTTCTTCTGTGATCAACTGTTTGGTCAGTAGTAAGTTGTTTAGTCTCCATGTATTTCTGTATTTTCTTCTGTTTCTTTTGCTGCTAAGTTCCAGTTTTATTCCACTATTACCTGAAAGTGTACAAGGAATTATTTCTGTTCCTTTGTAATTATTTAAGCATGACTTATGACCTATAATATGGTCTTTTTTTGGAAAATGTTCTATGTGCTGCTGAGAAGATTGTGTATTCTTTTGATGTTGGGTGGAAAACTCTGTAAACATCTGTTAGGTCCAAGTTTTCTATAGTGTCATTTAACTGTTGTATGTCTTTGAGGATTTTCTGTCTGGTTGATCTGCCTATCTGTGATAGTGGAGTATTAAAGTATCCTGCTATAATTGTATTGTGGCCTATATGTCCTTTCAGATCTAATAATTTTGGCTTACCTAATTGGGTGCTCCAGAGTTGGGACCAACTATATTGATAATTATGAATTCTTCCTGTTCTATTGTTCCCTTATCCAGTATAGAGTGACCATCTTTGTCTCTCCTCACCTGTTTTGTTTTAAAATCTGATGAGTGTGGGACTAATATAGCTACCTCTGCTTGTTTCCTGGGCCGTGTTGCATGAAATATTGAATTCCAACCTTTTGTTTTCAGTCTATGAGTTTCCTTGTAGGGGAAGTGTGTCTCTTGTAAGCAGCAAATTGTGAGTTTCTGTTTTTATTCAATCAGCCAGCATATGTCTTTTAGTAGGTGAGTTGAGGCCATTCACGTTCAGAATAATTATTGAGGTATATTTGGTATGTCCCGCCATTGTTATGGTTCTTCAGCATTATTTACTAGTCTTACTTTCTTTTTAGCTCATTCTTCTGTATCTGTTTTGTCTTTTTCTCTGGGGTCTTTGGTGTTGTGAGCCTCCCTTTTGCTTTCTAAGTTTCCTTTAAGTATTCTCTGCAATGCTGACTTACGGGCTGCAAATTTCTTTAAGCTTTCTATATCATGGTAAGTTTTAATTTCTCCCTCCAATTTAAAAGGTAATTTTGCTGGATATAGTAGTATGGGTTGGCATTTATATTCTCTTGGATGCTTGTATGACGTTGGTTCATGATCTCCTGGCTTTTAATGGTCTGGGTTGAGAAATCAACAGTTATCCTGATGGTCTTATCTTTCTAAGTCACCTTCTGTTTTTCTCTTGTAGATTTTAATATTCTTTCTTCGTGTTGGGTCTCTAGTATTTTAATTATGATGTGTCTTAATGAGGTTCTCTTCTGATCAAAGGTGTTTGGTGTTCTATATGTCTGCAGTAGTTCCATGTTCATTTTTTTCCTTGGATTTGGGAAATTTTCTTCTGTAATTTCATTCAGCGTGGCCTTTAAGCCTTTTGTTTTGTCCTCAGTTTTTTCCTGCACTCCCATAATTCTGAGGTTGTTTCTCTTTGAGTCATCCATCAGCAGTTGTAATTATTCTCTTTCTTCCTTTTTTGTTTTGCATTCTTTACAGTTTTTACAGCCTGTACATTCCATATCAATCATTTTATATTCTAGGTCTGGTACTCTATTCTCAAAATGTTCAAAGCGGTTAGTTCTTTTTTCCTGGGTGTTTTTCACATCCCGAATGTCTGCTTTCAATAATTTTATATCTCTGCTGTATTCTTCTCTAACTTGTTGTGTTACCTTCATTATCTTCTGGTTTAACCTGGCTGTCTCTGGACCCAGGAAGGACGGGCACGAAGGCTCTGTCCCACCCAGCTCCCAGGTGCATATGGGGCACTGCCTGTGGCTACCTGGCTGTGTCTGGGTGCAGGAAGGATGGGGTGCTGAAATGCACAGTCCCCCAAGCTCACCGGTGCAGGCAGAGTTCTGGGGGCAGCTACCTGGCTGTCTCTGGGCTCTGGAGGGCTGGGGCACTGAAAGGCCCTTAGGTTTTTTTTTTTTTTTTTTTTTTTTTTTTTTTAAGACATTGTCTTTCTAAGTTGTTAAATGGCCCCTGGGGACAGAAACCTGAGATCTTTTTGCCTAGAGTGTACTGGGATTTGAGTTACACTCAGCTCAACACTTTTTTTGATGATCTTATTTTTTATTCTAGCCATGCTAATCTTTATGAAATAGTACCTTATTGTGGCTTTATTGTTTTTCTGTAATGGTTAATTATGTTAAACATTCTTTCATGTGAATATTGGCCAATCGTTTGTCTCCTATGGTAAGATCTCTATTCAAGACCTCTGTGTATTTTTTTGTTTATTCATTCTTTACAGTACTGGAGATGGAGCCCTAAACCTTCACACTGAGCTACTTCCTTAGACCATTTTTATGTTTGTTTTTGAGATAAGATCTCAGTTGCAAAGTTGCCCAGAATCTGAGCTGGAGGAATGGCTCAGCTGTTCAAGTGTTCAAGTGCTAAGTGAAGAGTTAAAGGATTCCCCAGCAACACACAAACTGGCATATGCCTATAATACCTACTCAGGAGGCTGAGACAGGAGGATTGCTGTGAGTCTAAGGCCAACCTAGGCTCCATAGTGAGTTCAGGACCAGCCTGGACTACAGGTGAGACCCTGTCTCAATAGGAAAAAAAAAAAAAAGAGGGAATTTTTAAAAAGTTGCCCAGAATCATACTGCCTCAGCCTCCCAGAGGATGAGATTAAAGGTATGTGCCACCAGACCTAGCTTGACTATATTTTATTTGGATTGTTTTTATTTTATTATTGAGTTCTAACTATTTTCTTTAAGTATTCTAGATATATATTCCTTATCAGATTTAGGCTTTTTTTGAGACACGGTCTGTCTCTGCAGGTCAGGCTGGTACTGAGTTTACTACTATGTAGTCCAGGCTGTCTTTTAATCTGAAGCAATCTTCCTTGTTCAGCCTCCCTAGTGCTGGGATTATTGGCATGCACCACCACGCCTGGCTTTATGTGTTGTTGGGGAATCCAGCTCAGAGCCTTGAACTTACTAGACAAGTGATTTAACACCCATGCTATGCGCTGTTCCTCTAGCCCTCAGACCTAGTACTTAAAAATACTTTTTCCTTTTCCTTGTGTTATTTCACTTTGTTGATGGTACTCTTTGAAGCATAGGAAAGTGTATATTTTGGTGAGTTCTGGTTTATTTACTTACTGGTTTTGCTGGTACTTTATTATTATATCAAAGATTCTTAAATCTAAGAATTATATGGTGGAATTATGACTAATTCTCTTTTGGCCTGTCTTTGCCGAATATTTACTTTCCTTAGTAATGAGTTAGATAACTTCTCTTCTCTCTATTTATGTGAAGATCGTGTTTCACTCTCTGTTATTATCAGTACTAAACATTGAACCATTGAACCTTGTGCATGTTGGTCAGATACTCTACTGTTTTTTCTGAGACAGGGTCTTGCTTGTTAATTCTTGCTGGTCCTAAACACTATATTGCCTAGACTGGACTCCAGCTCATGGAGATCTTTCTGCCACAGCCTCCCCAGTGCTGAGATTTACAGGCGTGTGCCACTATGCCCAACTCTGATGTGGTGCTGGGAGATTTAAGCCTAGGCTCTCGCTTCCTAGGCTCATGCTCTAATTACTGAGCCACACCTCCAGCCCCAGCCTTTTGTTTTTTGAAATAGGATCTCATTAAGTTGTGCAGGCTACCCTTGAACTGGGACTATGGACATGTGCTACCTTGCCTGGCTTGTTTTACTATTTTAAAAATTATTCTTCTGTACAGTTAGTGTTAACTGCTTTTGGAAGCCATTGAAAATTTGACTTCTTAGTCTTGACATTACATTACAGAATGGGAGGTCATCATTCATTTTTTACTTTTCCTTCTTAACCCAAGCATTCCTTGTAATAGCCACCCCTCTATCCTTTGTGGTGGATCAATGACTTTCCAAACCTGTAATTAATTGAGATTGCATAGCTTGATTCTGGGCTATGACACTGAGTTTTGAATGCTTGTACTTTCTATCTGAGAAGAGCACTATAATTAGGAGCTAAGAACAAAGATACTCTATTTTGATTGTACAACTTTCAGTTTCTTTTGACAAGCAGGTGGCCCTAACTACAGTGGTTCACCATTAGTCCAAGACAAGTGACCTAACAATGATGACTTATGACTCCTGCTTCCACTCCTCACATTCAAGCAGTCATATAACTTTGATTTTCTTAATTGCTAGAATTTGTTCACCATGGCCATCGACTTTTGCTGTTACTATTCTCGTTAAGGCCCTGGTGGCTTCTCCCCTGCATTGCTGAATTAGCTTCCTCATTTGTCTCTCCCCACAGTGTTCTGTCCTCAATTGCATTCACCACACAGCTCCCAGGTGGCATTTCTGAGCCTTTTAATGCTGGAAAGTTCAGTAGTCGCCTGGTCCTCTTAGGGTAAGAGGTCTGTCCACTGTTTGTTTATTCACATTCACCTCTTGACTCCTCCCTTTCCTTCCTTCCTGGCCTTAGACATTAGCCAGAGCCACTGCCTATGTTCCCTGAGTGCATCTTTGCCTCGCCTTTTCTTTTCTTCAGAACCCATTTTCACACCACTTTCTAGCCTTATATTGCCATTTCCCTTGCCCTTAGGCCATTATTGCTTTTGTAAGATTGTACTTAAACTTCTTACTCAAAATCTTACTCAAAATATTTTTCATCTGTCTATTACATGTTTTAGATTTCTTGCCAAATTCTCTTTCCCACTAGCATGTGAATTTCTCAAGGGCTAAGACCATAGCTTAAATTCCTTTGCATCTCTTGCCAGTTATAGGGATTTTACCGTCCTTGTACAAGATAGAGCTCCAGGAATTGTTTATTGTCTGGGAGATAGATGGATAGCGAATTGACTCTCACAGATCTCCTGCTTCTACAGACATGAGACTTTTGTTTCTGAAGCCACTTCATTTACCACTTCTGTATGTATCATTGTTTTGTTTTTCATCTTTAAGAAATTTTTCAAGTGAACATACTTCTGTGCATTTCGCTGTGGCGAAAGTTGTGTTTCTCATCCCATCATACATCATGTCACAGTAACACTGCTGTGTCATTAGAATGACCTGGTGAGTGCATGAAGTTATGGGGCCTCAAAATCACTTTAGGTCTTCCTCTTTGAGATTTAAAAAAAACTGGTTCAGATCTTTGGCCATATCCTGTGTCCTGCCTGCCCAGGGCTTTTATGCTTCCTGGAACCTTGTGTTCTCGTCAGCCTCACCTTATGGCATCTCCCTTTCTCTTTGCTACTGAAAACTCTAACCCATGTTACGCCGCTACAGCTTAATTCTCATTTTCTTTTCTCTGACAACTTAGATAGAGGACTCAAACCTTTTCACATTAGTGACACCTGACACGTCACTCATATAAAGCCTCTGTGTCTGAAAGACTTTACCAAAGTGTAAGGACTAAGGAGCAGGGCTAGGTTGTGGCTCCATGCTGCAGACAGTTTACATCCATCACTGTGTACAAAATCCTCCAGCAGCTGTTCTACTGGGGGTTTTTCATTGACTTTCGTTTGTCAAATCTCTTGCCTTGGCTATTCACTTATCCTTGTATGTCATTTATCTTTTTATCATTGGGACCAAGTGCCTGACGTACATATACCTTAGAGGAGAAGCGCTATTTTGGCTCATGATTTTGGAGGTTTCTGTATGTGGTTGCCTGTCTCCACAGCACAGCCGAAGGGCATGGCAGAGGAACACTGTACACCTCGTCATGGCCTGAAACAGACAGTCAGAAAGCCAGAGCAATGGATAGACCCATCAAAGGCATATCCCAGGAACTCATGCCCTCCAGCCAGGCCTCACCTCCTCATGGCTCAGTCTGCTATGGGTTCACCAAAAGGTGAACCCACCAAAGAGTGCGGTACCCCCATAGTCTCATGACACCTTCTGAAATCCCTACTTCTAAATGCATGAGATTTTAAGAGATATCTTAAATTTAAGCTTTAAATTTGTGCTTGGCCCCTCATGCTGTCACATTATGCAAAATGCAGTCATTTCATTTTTAAGAGACACCATAGTTCTAACAATTTCAGCACTGCCCAAAAGTCCAAGCCTAAGGTCTCCTTTGGGACCCAAGGCAAATTCTTAGCTTTGAGCCCCTGTGAAAACCTAAAAACCAAGTTATGTGCTATTAAGACACAAAGGCACAGGGTTAGCACTCCCATGCCAGATGGGAGGAAGTGGGGAATAAAAAGGTGGCAGGCCAACACAAGGCCAGAGCACACAGGGCCTACTCTAATTCATGGAGCTCTGTTTCTGCCCTCTGGAATATATGGTGCGTGAGCCGAGTCCCAGAGGGCTTGGACGGCCCCACCGCTTTGGCCTTGCCCACTTGGCCTCTCTCCTGACTGGCTCTCCTCTCTGTCTGTGACTTTCCTTGGCAGATGCTTCCTCGTGCTGGCATCTTCTCCTTCCTGAGGTCTCCATTGCAGCTTCGCTGTCACAGCTTCACACATTTGTTTCTCAGGGGCTTCTTGCAGGGACTGTGACTGTCACACATCTTTGCCTGGCTTCCCAGTTCTTCCTTTGAAGTCTGGGTGGAAGCCCCTGTGACCCTTTAGCTTTTGCGTTCTGCTGGCCTACACAACAGAGTCACATGAGCAGCGCATCACACGTGTCACATGAACAGTACCAGGATTGCCTGCCGGCCGGAATGGTAACCAGGCCCACTGGAATCATGGCTGTAGTGGCCTCTGAGTGCCGGGGCAGCTGAGCGCGGTAAAGTGCAGCCTCCCAGGGAGCCAGTGCTGTAGGTGGCCTTGCTTAAGCAGGGGGTTCAGAGGCTGTCTCGTCAAAAGAAATATTCATACTTTTGCATCCCCTAAATGATCATGGTTTTTCAGATTCCTGAAATGACCTTAATGTAAATCTTCTTTTTCTTCAGAGTACTTGGTTTCATTTTAATGGCATTAATCTTGTTTAGCAACCATACCTTGTTTGGTCATGATATTATACTTACTTCTCTTCTGGCCAACTGAAAAATTCTCAGATTTATCCTGCTGTGATTTTTGCTCCCAGTTCTCAGCCAGCAGAATCCATACCACTGCGTGACAGTTGAACTGCCTTGAAATTTCCTCTGCCAGATTAATTCGACTGCCACCTTTAAATTCAGCCTCACCAAAACTCTTAGAACATGGACAAAAGGTGTATAGTTTTGTCGCCAAAATGAAATGTGTATGGCCTCAAGTCCAATCCAGTGTCTCAGGGAGTCCTCATTCCCATTTGAAACGTCATGAGCCTGCCCTTAACTGTCCACATTTCTGTCAACATTCTGGCCTTCTGAGCTCCAGCCAGAACCACACATCAGGCTCTGTTATAGCATTTAGTGCTTCTCCAGTTTACACCTTTAAACCTTTCTATAATCTTCCTACAAACCAAACTCAAAGGCTTATGAGCCACGTAAGTAGAGTCACAGCAGTGACGCACTTAACTGTTACAGCTACCCAGTTATCGGCCTTTTAAAAAAATAAAACCACAAGCCACCCCTAGTGGCACAGGCCCGTAATCACAGCACTCTGGGAGGTGGAGGCAAAAGGATCACAAGTTTGAGCCCAATCTGGGCGACTTAGTGAAGGCCCTGGGCTCAATCCCCATTACCACAGCAGTAAATGAATAACCATGACATCTAAAAAAAGTTCTAATCCTTTAATACCATTAAGTGTTGATTTTAGTATTCCATGTTTCAGATTTAAGAGACCCACATTGCCTGGGCCCAGACCTGTAGATCAGAAGGTGTCTGCCCACTACAGAGAGCAAAAGGACTGGACATATAGTCTCCTGTAAGCCCTGGAGAATCCTATACAGACCTAAGGAATACATTGATTTGTATCCGACATCGACTATGATGGTGTTTGCTGTTAAAACAAGAACAGCCACAATAAAACAACCAAAATGTTATTTGATTTCTGAGACAAATTTCAGGTCTAGTTTTTAAATAATATCTTTTTCTGCCACTGTATTTATTATCAGTAAGGATCCTCAGACCTGCTTCATGAGACCCATCAGCTTCTGGAGATCCTTCCAGGTTCCCCTTCCATTTTGTTTCCCCACAATGTGGTTTACTGAAGTTAAGTCCCACCTGTCCCTGAAGGCACTGAAAGGTCTGCTCTCTTCCAGAGATCTTTCTCTAATCTAACACTCTCAGTGATTGCTTCCTTCCTTCTGCCTGTATACCTAGCCATTTGTACCATCATATGAATTACCTCAATAGGATTGTTTTCTTGTTAGAATTTAGCCAATGAATGAATTACCCTGGGAACTGAGGGAAGGAACTTAGTGGCTTTTCCATATGAAAATCTCCCAGAGAGCAGATCTAAGGCTGTTGACTGAGATGACTTGATCAAGAGGAGAAGTGACTGGCTCAGAGAAGTAGAAACCACAAAGCTAAGTGTAAGATGTTCTGCAGATGGGCTGAAAAACCGAATGGAGTTACTTACAGCTCTCAGATGGATACTGCCCTTGTGTCCCTAAAAAATTATCTCATGGTTTTATTATTTTGGCTGAGAACTTGTACAAAATAAGTACTAAAACTATGGGGAAAATGAATGCTAATCCTGGGTACCCTTCATACCCTTGTAAAGGATCATGCCTTGTTTGATCACCTTTCTGAGTTCCCTTCCCTTCCCTTCCCTTCCCTTCCCTTCCCTTCCCTTCCCTTCTCTCTTTTCCTTTCTCCCTTCTATCCTTCCTTCTTTCCTTTCCCTTCTCTTGTGGTGCTAGGGATTGAACCCAGTGGCCTTGCTTTACCACTGAGCTATACCTCAGCCCTTTGGAGGGTGTCGTTTTGAGACCTAAGGGTTTTCTGCTGCTAGAGATCTTGCCGGGTGACGAGCTGCTTTGACTATGTCTTTCATTTTGGGTTCATAGAAGAATGGCTCTTTGGAGATGAAAAATATCATCCAGGTAATTGAATGTAGCTTTCCATATTGAAGTGACAGTACATGATAGTAATTTATCTGATTTCTCTTGGCTTCCTGGGTGGAATGGGAGGAATGCAAGAAAGAGGCAGGAGGAAGTGAGAAGAGGGAGCTTTGGAAGAAGTGGCTGTAATCTGTGGCCCAGGGACCTGTTGCTAGAAGGTGCTGACTGGGTACGCCTTCTGATATTTTACTTCTTCAAGAAGACTGTCCCATTGTTCAGATCACCCTGTTGTATTCTCATTGCAGTGTTAAGTCCCTAAGAAGCTGATGAAAGTTAAAGGACCAGTTCTTTTATTTTTCTGCTAACAGTGAAGCATAAACACACCAGCCACTCTTATGAATAAAATGCCCGGCCCAAACATGACTTACGCCTTTGATTTCTTGTTGTGGGGTGTGCCTGCATACTGTTCTAGCAGTGCACTCATCTGTGGAAGTTGATTTGATGCTATGGGAGATTGTACTAGGAGCCCAAAACCCTTTCAAATGTGCAGTTCTGCTGTGCGCTTGCTGTGGACACCAAACAAATTGCCATCTCTTTGCAGCTATGTCCTCTGTTGCAAGAATGAGGGTAATTCTTAGTCAGTAAAGGTGTCTGTGGTTATCAGAAAATACTGAAATAGAGATGCCCACATAAGAGACAACTTTGTATATGGTTACTGGATTTTTAGTGTTAGTGAAAGGAGTTCATTATTAAGCCAATAAGATTCTTCTGTGGAAACCTGAACCTGACGGGGAGTGAGTTGTCAGCGCACGACTGCCTGGTGGGTGCCCACTGGAGTGTGGAGACTGGTTACACTTTGAGAGAAAGGGGCCTCTTGAACCACGGGATTGCTTTGCTGGAGTACTGCTTGCTCTTTTTCAGGTGTCTGTGTAAGATGTTGCTAGCAATCTTAGATGGTGAGCTTCATTTTGTTCTGCTTTGATGAAACTGTGTTTATTCCTAGGATAAATTCTAATGGCACCTTTCAAAGGTCAGAGAGACTTGATGACATTTCACATTCACTTTACAGTCTGTCCAGGGTAAGAAGAGTTTTCATTTAAACCATATACGTTGTGGTTTACTGCAGAAGACAAGAAGTAAACCTGGCATAGCTTTGTGATGAGGCTTTTGTGAGGGCAAGTGCCTGTGCTCACATGTGGTCAGAGTCCACGGAGGTGATGCGTTAACGAGAGAAGAACTAAGAGAAGACGGCGTGGGATCCCTACAGAATTTCAATACAGGTTTAAAGAGGAAGAGAGCCCAGCAGGACCACCAAGTAAAAATAGCTTTGAACTTCACGTGAGTGTGGTGTTCTAAAAGTTAGGAGTACAAAATCTAGAATGCGTAGTATAAGCAATTATAAAATGACTTTCAATTGGAAACTGTCATGTTGGTAAAGATGGACAACAAATGAAACTTTGAAACACTACTGTGAATCAGTTAAAGTGGTTTGGAGAGCTACAGGCAGTTTCTAAAAACAAAATAAATACGTACTTTATGACAAGCAAATTCCACTCCTACATTTGCACCCCACGGCATTGCATGTGCATGTTTACAACATTTTAAAGTTGTATTTAGAATACCCAAAACCCGGCAACAACCTGAACCCCAGAAAACAGAGCCAGCAACAGATCACAGGCAGGGCTGGTCAAATGGGTGGTGCCAGTGGTCCATTGCCCCACTGCCTTGCTCCACCCTGGCACCTGAGCAGAAGGGCCAGGTAAGTGCTGTGGCCCTCCCAGGGCTTTCCCGGGCTAAGGCCCACAAGCAGCATGGACATTTGTGCCTAGGCACTGGGAAGAGAGATGGCAAGACCCTCTCCAGACCCTCAATGAAACAACAAAGGCCGACCACCCTGCTCGTGACCCGCTTCTTGCTCATTGTGTCTTGCTGCAGTTCCTCTGGCTCACAAGGACCAGGGGCCAAGAACCCAGCTCTGTTCAGGGAAGAGCCATTTCAAAATTCCTAGAAGAACTGAGGGCCAGGAAACACAGAGAAACTCAGAAGCCTGAGCTTCTTGGCTAGGTCACGAAGTATGTATTTTGTTTTCAGAAATGGCCTATAGTTTTCCAAAGCACTTTAATTGATTTACAGTAGTGTTTCCAAGTTCCATTAGTACTACATCTTTACCAGCAGTAGACATGCTATTTTTCATCTGAAAGTCATTTTATACTTTTTGTACTACCCAGTCTAAACTTTGTACTTTTAGCCCTTCTTGGGAAGTGCCGTATTCAGTAGAGTTTAAAGCTATTTTTATTTGGTGGTTCTGCCTGATCTTCCCACGTATATTTAAAGTCGGTGGAGATTCTAGGTTGTCCCCTTTTTTCATCAGTCTCTTAGAACTCCATTGAAATGTGATATTTGTCACACTGTGCTCAGCCACACACGTGTTGGTGTTGGCTCTCCCGGCATGGTGGAAGTGCGTTGGTGTAGAGCAGGTCCTAGACCTTTTCCCCCTCAGCACCTGGAAAAATGGATGAAGGAATTACTTGGTACTTGGGGAACTGAAGGGAAGATTTCCTGTGGACTGAGAGGGGTGATACCGGAAAGAGCTTGCTTTAGCAATTCCTGGAGGTTGCAGACAAAGAAAGAAGGTGCTTCTCATGATAATAAGCAGATAATGCCTGCATACTCCTGTCTGTTGTCACAGGGGCACGGGAGGATGGGGGTACCGGAGCACAGGGTGGCTGTGGAGACCTTGTGAAGCACAACTGGCAATTCAGGAGTTACAAGGGAGCAAATAAAGCAGCCTTGGGGAAGGGGCAGAACAAACGTTAAAGCCTACCTGACTGTATAGGTGCATGGATACGGGCAAGGCGCTGTAAAAACTTCTTATGCCAGGGCTGGTTTTGTAGACAGTGTCAGCGGATGTTGACAAGTATGATCAGTGGACTCACACTTAGTCTTGATGAAACAATAAAGGATATTGTAGGCCAAATAAAAAGAAAAATTCTTTAAGTGGTAACATTTTTATGCACGATAAGCAAGAGCTGTGTTTCTGTTTGTAATGCATGATTTTTTCATAAGTACCAGTCACAGGCATCTGGCTAGGCCAAGGGAGTGCTAAGCTTATGTTCTTTTTTAGCCAATGAAGTTTTTACAAAGGCAGGAAAACCAGAATGTATGTAAGTCTTTGTGCTCTATTTTTTTTTTTCTAATGACAATGAGGATTGTGATTTAAAGAGCTATACAGTTTTATTAGCTGCCATTTGACGGGTTCCTTCCCCCTTACTATAGCCCCAGCTTC
The DNA here is from genome assembly GCA_004027205.1 of Ctenodactylus gundi. NCBI lineage: Eukaryota > Metazoa > Chordata > Mammalia > Rodentia > Ctenodactylidae > Ctenodactylus > Ctenodactylus gundi. Next base: position 100,807 of record PVKB01003642.1, on the reverse strand, counting down.
TCTTGCATTTGTTTCTGTTACCAAACATCTCTCGTTTTTCTTGGCTTATCAATGAATATGCATGACAGTATTGTTTAAGTTGAGTTCCTGGCTCTCTGTACTGTATATTCCATTTTGTTGGCAAGATATTCTTGTGGTTTTCTTCCCATTAGCTGAATTTATAGTAGAAAATTGGTAAATAATTCATTGTGTTTTCGCTCTTGCTTAAAAAAAAAGAGAGAGAACCTAGCAAGGCACAGATTATTTTGTCTCTCAAATTTTAGCAGAAATAAACAGCACGATTAGCTTGACAATAATTCATTGTCAAGGAGTTAAAAAGAAGTATTTCAGTTGTTGATTACAGCTAGCTCAACTAGCCCTCCCTAAAGTGTAATTAGCTTTTGGAGTGATTCCAAATAGCTTCTTTGTGCTTAAATTTGAAAAAAAAAAAATTCCAAAGCTATGTCAGTATTTCAGATACTACTTAGAGTTTATTAACAACATGACCTGAATCCATGTGCAGTAGGAGATAGGGGATGTCTCGAGTTCTAGAGAGAACACATCTGGAATTTAGAGGAAATGTTGGGCAAGTTAAGTCTTGACCTTCTTGGTGTCAGAAACAAGGGAATTGCCCTCAGTTCTATGGTTTACTTTTTAAACTTACTTGGGTTACAATCCTTGTAAAAAGTCATAATGAACATTTTTTTAAATGTCATGACTTTTAACATACTATTCATTTCTTTTTTTGTCAGCACCACATTACAGGTCTAGAAAACATAAGAAAAGTGAGACAACTTGAAGAGCAAATCCAAAGTGGCAAATTAAAATGAAAATAAGACTCACGCATAGGATTAGCAGATATTTCACAGTCAAGCTACAACTAGAAATAAGATGAGGAAAGTGCCCTGTTTGCAGTTCCATTGCCTTCTCCCCATTAAAGGTTTTATTATGAAAAATGAAAGCTGAAAGCGGCAGGAAGAGCTCCTACCTACTTGCTGTTTTTTTCTGTCTTTTCTTCCTTACCTCGTTATTTTGAAGCAAATCCCAAGTTAGATTATTTTGATAAAACCAAGACATGAACTTGTTTTATATGTATACATTTTAAACAGGGAAATGGAGGGCTGGGATCACCCTAGGAACATGGCCTTAGGCTGCTGGGAGCTGAGCTAGAGTTTGGTCAAAAGACTGCCGTTAGGAGCTGAGGTTGAACAGTCCTCCAGGACCTAGAACACTGCTTAATCAGTGTCTTGATTGAACAAATTTAAGTAAAAACTAGTGGCACAGGCCTGGGATCCTCCCACTATGGGAGGCTGAGACAAGTTCAAGTTCAACCTGGGCAACTTAGTGTTTTAGCAATACCCTGTCTCAAAATCAAAATGAGTTTGGGTTTGGAATGTAGCTCATCGCGAAGGCCCTGGGCTCAATCCTCAGTATCACAAAATAAGAGTTTATTTTTTAATAGTAAATTCAGTTTTCTTTACCCGTAAAGGCAGTGCCCACCTAGAGTGCCTCTGCTTCATCCTTCTTCCTAGTGCCCAGCCCCAGCAAGGAAACAGGATCGCCACCCTGGCTGTGATCCTCCTTTCTGGATTCCCCTGGCTGTTCTTGTTAGCAGGCACAACTGCCATCTCTGTTCTTAAATTCTAACATCTTTATTTGTGCAGTAGATTTTATTTCCCTGTCAGAGTTATTATTGTTGTTTGTTTGTTTATTTGTGAGATAAGGTCTTGCCCTATAGTCTTAGAGTAAGTTTATGTTCTTAAATTCACTGTGTAGGCCAGGTTAGCCCCAAACTCATGGCAGTTCTCCCATGTCCTGAGTACTGGGATTACAGGCGTGCAACACCACACTCAGTTTATGTGGCGCTGGGGAATCAAACCCAAGGCCTTGAGCTTGCTAGGCAAGCGCCTTAACCACTGAGCTACACTCCCAGCCCAGAATTATATATATATATATATATATATATATATATATATATATATATATATATATAGATCAATCTATTATAAAAATGATATTTTCTAACCTATTGAAGGATTGTGGACACTGTTAAGACAGAACCTAAAGAATCATATCTAAAGCTGGGAAGCATTTCTGGCTTCTGTACTTTCATTAAAATTTTTCTGAGCAGAATTTATCTTAGGTTGTAATGTATTCATTTGCATGAAACTTTTAAATATATGTCATAGAAATTGTCCATTTGTTTACCATTGAAAGGGTGGTGCCGGATGCATTGGCTGGATGTGATTGGCCATTACCCCAGATGATCAGTGTAATGAGTACACGAATGCTTGGCTTCATTATCTTCTTTGATGATACAACCTTGACAGAATGGAAACACTGTGTATAGAAACATGGTACATAAAGGTTTGCAGAGTGTTGTGGACCTCAAGTTGTTCAGGATTCTTCTTCTTTTTGTAGATTCCTTACCTATTCCTACCTCTTGGCCTTCAACGTGTGGCTTCTACTTGCACCTGTTACCCTCTGCTATGACTGGCAGGTGGGCAGTATTCCACTGGTGGAGAGCGTGTGGGACATCAGGAACTTAGCCACACTGCTTCTGGTGGTTGTGATGGCCTTACTGAGCCTACACTGTCTGGCAGCCTTCAAGGTAATGTTCTCAAAAATCAAATGAACTCTGCGATTGAAAATAGATAATTTCTGCTTAGTGGTGATCATGTGCACGCATGTGTGTGTGTTTACTGAGGATCTGGGTCTAAATTGAGTCTTTCTTGTTCATAAAACTTTGTGTATTGAAAGTTTTCTTAATAGGTGATAGGTATTTTAATGATCTTAGAGTTTACAAACCATATTCACCTTAATCTTATGATTTCATTGACTGCTTGTACACATTATGTAGACAATAGAAATTGAATCTAAATTTTGCAAACAAGATTTTTCTTGCTATGGTTGGCTAGTTTTTGAAGTAATTTATTTGATTTAATGTAATTTGTTTGATAATTCAAAGAGTGATAAATAATATATTTATAAATGCTTAACATATGGTGAAGACTACTTCTACCAATGGCTGCCTGAGGTTTTTGGGTGATTTCATTTTCTACTCTTGTCCCAAAGTATAAAACTGGACAAAATTATTTAATGCTATTATTTCAAAAATGAGCAAAGATACCAAAGCACAGGAAAATGGTTACTTGTGATAAACTATTTTCTATTTTCTATTAAACTATCTCCTCCTGCATTGGAGAAAATGTTTCTTGCCCGAGGGTGCTCCTGTCTTCTCAGATGAGTGGGAAAAATCCACAGGTTTACAGGTTCAGTGTGGCTGACATGGCTCGGAGGGGGAAGATTTTGTAAGCAAGGAAGCTCTAGAAAGCTGAGACTAGAGACTCTCCGTGCACTCCAAGTGGCCCACCTAATGACATGCACACCCAGGATGGACTCCCTGTGCAGGATGAGTAAAATGAAAACCTGGGAAGATTTGTTGGAGATTTTGAATGAATATTTCTACCCATTCATAGATGGGACAGAAGAGAGTGGAGACATCACTGACTTGAATTTTATCTTTATAACCTCTGTCCGAGTCATTGAGTGACCATAAAACCCCAGAGATTTCGGCAGTTAGAAATAAAACATCTGAGAAAATGTCATTAATTGGCAGAAAACTAGGTTTCCCATCTTTAATAGTAGCAAGCTCATCAAATATATGAAAATGTTTGCACCAACAATTTCAAAAGAAAAAATAGAATCTAGAGTTACTAGAGTGTATGACATCCAAGGCCTAGCTATTAATCAAAGATTACTGAACATATAAAAAATAGGAGAGTGTCACCCAAACTTCGTGGGAAATGGAATGAAATGAGATTCAAGAGTTCAACCCATGTTTATGTATTCATTTGATTTTTTTCAAACATGCCAAGGCAATTCAATGGGGGAAAGTGTAATCTTTAAATAAAATGTGCAAAAATAACTGACTGTCTCTACCAAAAAATCTTAACCCATTGTACTGTGCATAGAAATGAATTTCAAGTAGTTCATTGTCCTAAACAAAAAAGTAAAAGAAGATTCAAATGGAAACAGGCGAAAACCTTTGTGAAATTTGATTAATGATTTATTAAATTGAAAACTAACACAAAAAGTTGAGAAATTGGGCATCATCAAAATAAAAATTTTACTCATCAAATAATGTTACAGAGACAAGCCACAAACTGAGAGATATTTGTAACTCTGGCATATTGACTGTTTAAGGTAAAGGTAATTAAAAAATTGCAGTTACAGAAAAATCTCCCGACTTTCATGCTTTTTCTTAAAAATAGAAGATGAAATTCCCGTGAAAGATACTTTCCTTGTCCTACAGGGAAAAAGAACATTCTTATCTGCAGGGAAGATCAAGGGATTTCTGTTCAGCTATTATATATATATATATATATATATATATATATATATATATATATATATATATATATATCTTTGTTTTTAAACCCCCTCATCTAATTTAGTCATGTTTTCATAGTTAACTATTCCTTGTCTGATCCAATATGTAAGTATCTGACTTTATTTTCTCTTTGAATGCCTGTGCTTTAGGTAACTTGTTTCATGCTCTTTTTCCTTGTTAATCTATGTTATGTTAGTTCTTTGACACATGAACCCTAAGAGGATAGAGGTGGAGTTTTGCTGCCCTGCAGGATATTTCACAAAGGTGTACGGAGGTCAGTAAGTGTGTGAGAAGGTGTTTGGTATCCTTAGCATTTGGGGGAATATTTTTTAAATTGAAGCTTTGAACAGATAACACTAGAATGACAGTCAACAAATAGAGTGACAAGCTCATTGTTGGTCAGTATGCAGAACCAGGGCCCTCATACTTTGTTAGAATAAAACATGGTGTAGTTACTTTGAAGAGTGTTGGCAGTTCCTTGAAAAGTTCAACGGAAGTATAAGCAATTCTGCTCATCAGTGTCTACTAAAAAGAAGTAAAAACATGACCACACACAGATCTTATAGTCTCTTAGGGCAACTTTTATATTTTTGAGTTTTTCTATATTTTACTGAAAATATAAACCATCTAGTTAAATCCACTTAATGAACCCCAAATACAGTAAAGTAAAAGCCATACAGAACTATTTACTATGTTGTTAAGGAATACTCAAACCTATCTATCTTTATAGACAAGTAGATTTATCAGAGTTCGGGATCGTTGCTTCCTCTGAAAAAAAGATTTATTAATAATAGGTGAAAAATTAAAGCGTTCTGATGACTTTGATTTATACTGATATGCAAAACAGCACAGAAAAACCTGAAACACATTGTGCTAAGTCAGCGAAACCGGACAGATGAGACTGCCTGTGTATAGCACACGTAAAAGCACATGAACTCCAGCTTGGACCTCCTGACGTGTTGGAGGGACTTGGCTGACTGTGCCTCACTAGGCAAGCCCCTGGCCTTCATGAGGCACTGCCAGCTGCCACAGCCAGCCTGGACCCCTTCTACCTTTGGAGGCCTTTATCAGCCAGATCAAAAATTTCAGAGGAAGTGATACAAATCAGACCACTTCTGCATGTTTCTTTAAAAGGCTACCCTCGATTTTTCTTTTTTGGTTCACCTGCCCTTGGTTGTATGCAAAACTAATGATTTCTATTTCTGAGCAAACACCTCCTATGCATATATAACAGCCTTCAACTAAATAGTTCTGTTGATATGAAGTCCTAGAAAGTGCAGGATTACGGTGACACAAAGTAGTCATATTTTAAATGCAGCCTTGTACTCTGGCTCATGTTTTAGCTCTTCAGTGTACTTTTACTTTCTGAAATGAGATCCAACTTGGTTCTTCTATTGTCTGTCCCTGCTAACTGGAGCATGAGCATGTCTCACAAAGACCGAGACTTTTTCTGCCCTTTTCTACTACCAAGAGCTTGCCACATTCACTGATTATTGCCTTAATTTTGTTGTTTACTACTCACTACGTATTATTTTAAGTAAATGAATTTGACAGGATGGAGCAGTTGGGTTCAATTAGATTTTGATAGGTAGAATCTTTCTTTCTAAGTGACCTGTACCTAACACCTGTAGAAGCACAATACTCCACAGCAGAACACAGTGTTTGGGGGTGAGCGCAAGGTCTGGGTTCCTGGGATCTGCGCATGGTCTTGCTGATCATAACTGATCCCTCCACAGGAACAAGTGTAGAGGAGTCTGACTTGGTGTTTCAGGAATGTTTTCTCTAACTGCTCCACTGAATGAAGTGGGTGGTCAGTCCCACAGGCTGTTCCCTTGGTTGGGTGTATTGAATAGGAGTTTTCCTAGAGGTAGTGGACCTTGTTCTTGGACAAGGATGAGCCCTGGCCCTCCCCATAGAGTCTAAAATAACATGACAAAAGAATGAGAACTTCTCCCTTGCTCATCCTTTTCTTGTACAATTTGTTTATCCTTTTCTTGGTGAGTTTATTTCAAAGTTACTTCATTTTATTTTTTATTCCCATTTTAATGGTTACGTATAATGGTTACGTTAAACTTGAGTATTTTGTGCACGTACGTATTGTGTCAAAGTTATAGACCTTTCCCACCTCCCTTTATGACTCTCCGACACCCGCTCCTACCCTCTAGCTCCCACTAGCCTCCCCCCATTTAGTTCTATGGAATGACTGTCATCTGGGATTCTCATGTTAGAGAAGCCATTTATTTAACCTTATGCATCTGACTCACTTCACTGAGCATGATAGTCTGAAGTTGTATCCATTTACCTACAAAAGCCTCAAACCTATCTGTCTTTATAGACAAGTAGTACTCCATTGTGCATATATATAGCACAATTTTTGTATCAGCTGATCTGTTAATGGTATTTTGGTGTCTTCCACGTTTTAGCTATTGTTTTGTTGCTATGAACATGTGTATACATATATGTATATGAGATACATATATCTCTTTTATATGCTACTTTTAACTCTTTTGGAAAGTTTCCCAGAAGAGGTGCTACTGGATCAAAGGGAGGTATTTATTTTCAGCCTTTTGAGGAATTTCCATATTCCTCTTCATCGTGGTTGTACCAGTTTAAAATCCCACCAGCAGTATTTAAAGGGTTCCTTTTTCTTCATAGTCTTGCCAGCATTGATGGCTATTCGAGTTCTTGATATACACCATTCTCTCTGGGGTTAGAGGATATCTTGATCTGCATTTCCCTTATGGCTAAAGATGTTGATTGTTTTTATGTCATTCCTGGCCATTTGAACTTCTTCATCTGGGAACTACCTGACCTGTTCATTTCCATTTTTTAATCGGGTCTTTGAATTTGAGGGGTCTGTTTTTCTTCATTCAGTTCTTTGTATATTTAGTTAGTAGCCTCCTATCTGGGGTATCGGTGGTGAAAATTTTTTCCCATTCTGTTGGTTCACTCTGTTCATAATTTCCTTTGTTATGCAGAAACTTTTTAATTAGATATAATCTCATTTGTTGTGTTGTGCCCAGATTGCAAGACCCCAAGGAAGACCACTGCAACTGGTACCAATGCAAGCACACCAGATTCTTTATTGCAAGCTCGAACCTGGACTTTCCCACTCCAGTGCAGTGGAGACAAAGGGAGAAGCCCTGAGCACAGTCCACACTCGAATTTTATAGGCAAAAGCCACAAGATTGTAACAGAAACCATTCAAGTTATATATGAGAAAACTGATTGATTATCACACAGGAAGGGTGGGGGGGGAGTCTCTATCAGTTAAAGTTGACTGACTCTTTGTTTCGCAAGAAACTGCCTATCTGGTGATGTTTTCCAGAACCCGGGGACCTGGGTTTAGCCTTGAGCGACATACCTTTTCCCAATTCATAATGGTTAAACAGCTACCTAGCTTCGGGGAAACTGAAACCCAGACCTTTCCCAGAACCTGAGACTTTAAGCCTGCCACTTGAAAGAGGAGTTTAAAGCCTGTCGTGGAGTCTCTGTGGCTTGGGTCTTTCAGTTGATTCTGGGAGCTGTTTTTTTTTTTTTTTTTTTTTTTTTTTTTTTTTTTTTTTTTTTTTTTTGCATTGGGTGTCTCATTAAGAAAGTTCTTGCCTACACCTATATCCACTGAAACCACAGTTAAGGTTTCAGTGTTTCAGTTTTAATATCTAGGTCTTTGATCCACTTCAATTTGATTTTAGTGCACAGTGACAAATATGTATCTAGATTGATTCTTCTGCATGTGGATGCCCATTTTTCCAAGCACCGTTCATTGAAGAGGCTGTCCTTTTTCCACTGAATGCTTTTGTCTCCTTTATCAAAGATCAAGTTGCTGAGAGCATTTGAACTAGTTTCTGCATCCTCAGTTGTGTTCCATTGGCCAACCTGTCTTTTTGTACCAGTAAGATCTCTCTCTCTCTCTCTCTCTCTCTCTCTCTCTCTCTCTCTCTCTCTCTGTGTGTGTGTGTGTGTGTGTGTGTGTGTGTGTGTGTGTGTGTTTAGTTTTTTTATAACTGTTGCTTTGTAATGTAACTTGATTTCTGGAATCATGATGCATCCTGCCTTTGTCTTGCTTCTCAGAATTGCTTTGGCCATTCTAGGTTTCCTTTAGTATCATATGAATTTAAGGATTGTTTTTTCAATTTCTGTGAAAATAGTTGTAGGTATTTTGATAGAAATTGTATTGAATCTGTATATCAGTTTTGGCAGTATGGCCATTTTGACTCTATTAATTCTGCCTGTTCAAGAACAGGGGATGTCTTTCCATTTTCTTATGTCTCCTTCAGTTTCTTTATTTAGTACAATGTAGTTTTCTTTGTAAAGGTCCTTCACTTCCTTGGTTAGATTTACTCCTAGGAAATTAGTTTTTTGATGGGCTATCAAGGACAGAATTATTCGTCTGAGCTCTTTCTCAGTGAGTTCATTGTTAGTGTAGCGAAATGCTATTTTTTTTAGTATTGATTTTGTATCCTGCAATTTGACTGAATTCGTTTATTATTTGTAAGTTTTATGATGTAATTTTGGGGCTCTTCTATTAGATAATAGCATCTGCAAATAAGGATAGGGTGACTTTTTCCTTTCCAATATGTATTCCCTTTATTTTTCTCTCTCTGGCCTGATTGCTTTGGCCAGGGTTTCAAGGACTGTGTTGAATAGGAGTGATGTAAGTGGACAGCCTTGTTGTGTTCCTGATTTATTGGGAAATGATTTCAAGTTCTCCCCTTTTACTGTGATATTTGTGGTAGGTTGGCATATATAGCTTCTGTTATCTGAGGTATGGCCCTTCTATACCTATTTTCCTTGGAGTTTTATCATGAATGGGTGTTGGGTTTTGTCAGAGGCCTTTTTTTTGCATCAGTTGAAGTGATCATGTATCTAGTTTTTATTCTTGCTTTTGTTAATGTGGTGTATTCTTATTAATTGGTTTATATATGTTAAACCAACCTTGCATCCCAGGAATACGTCCCACTTGATCATGGTATATGATTTTTCTGATTACTAGGTGGGTTTTATTTGCCAGAATCTTATTGAGGATTTTTACATCATCTGTATTCATTAAGGAGATTGGCCTGTAATTTTCTTTCTTGTTAGGTATTTTTCTAGTTTTGGTACCATGGTGATGTTAGTCTCCAAAAATGAGCTTCATTTTGTTCCTTTTCTTTCAACTTCATGAAACAGTTTGAGAAGCATTGGAGTTAGCTCTTCTCTGAAGTACTGAAAAAATTCTGCTGTGAATTCAGCTAGTCCTGGACTTTTCTTTGTTGGTGTAGGCTTCATTATTGTCTCAGTTTCCGTGTGTATTATGGGTCTATTCAAGATTTTTATGTGTTCCTGGTTTAATTTTGATATTTTATAGGTGTCTAGAAAGTCATGTGTTTCTTCCAGTTTCTGGAAGTATAAGTGTTTAAGTGTAAGTGTTGGAGTATAAGTGTTTCTTGTAATTCTGAATTTTGGCAGTGTCCATTGTAATTTTACCCATTTCATTTCTGATTGCATTGATACGTGTTTTTTCTTTCCTTCTTTTGGTTAGTTTAACTAGAGGTTTATCAGTCTTGTTTATTTATTTGGAGAACCAGCTCTTTGATTCGTTGCTTTTTTTGTATTTTTTTTTTTTTAGTTTCAATTTCATTTATATCTACTCTGCTGTTGATAATTTCTTTTCTTCTACTTTTTGATATTTATTGTTCTTGTTTCTCTAGGACCTTGAAGTGCATCATTAAGTTGCTTATTTAGGATTGCTCTGTTCTTTTGATGTGTGCATTATAGCTATAAATTTTCCTCTTAACTGTGTCCCATAGGCTCTGATATAATGTACTTCCCTCATAATTTAACTCTATGAAGTTTTTGATTTCTTCCCTGATTTCTTCAGTGATCCATAGTTTGTGCAGCCATAAGTTATTTAGTCTCCATGTATTTGTATATTTCCTGCTATTTGTTTTTCTATTGATTTCCAGTATATTAGCTCCCCAATCCTCCACCTCTAAAATCCTTCCCATTTTGGGCCTACAAGAACATACTGTTGTTGTACATTTTTAAACAAATACTGAAAACAGTCTATATTTTTCAGGAATAGTCATGTTAGATGCTTTTGCACGTTGCATACTATATTCAAGGCCACTTCCAAAACCAGTTGGACTATTCCTGTAGATTAGCAGTGCCAGGAGGAAGTATTTGACTTTTGATGAAAACTTTTCCAAAATTGCATGGCAGAAGTAGGGGTACAGAATCTGAGTATCTTATTTCTGTAGAAATAACCCACATGAATTTAGAAATTGTTTTTTAGTTTGCCCTATTTTCATGAGAAATTTAAGACCTCCAAGAGTAGTTTATTATTTATTACAGAAGAGCTCATTTGGCATCCTTGAGAATTTTAAAGTAGAATTTGTCTTGTTCTGTGGCTCTCCTTCATCTCCCTATCCATGCTCCATTTTTTCTCTCTAGGCCAGTATTTGAGCTTATATTACCTAATGTGGAGAGAACGAACTAGAATTCATCGTTGGCTTGAGTTCATCTCAACTTTGAGATTTAAAATGAAATGTCTGGCTCTCCCCCTTGCAACAGACATGGTTGCTCTGTGGGAATGCACACCAGTGCAGATAAAGGATATTTAAGCCATGAAGCTGCTTACTCCATTCTTTTTTTTAATGAATAATGAATATTTAGGCCCCAGGAGACTCATAGGCTGAAAATGTTCTTGAATTTTTCTTTCAGTTATGGACTTATGTGAGGCTGGTGACTTGCAATAAAAAGTGACATGAATCAGGAAAGTGGCCAGTCTAATTTGGGTTGTTTAGGGAGTTAATACAGTCAGGCGTCCTCTTTATAGCTGCTCGTTTCCCGTGTCCTCTGATGTGGTTTCGCTGCATTACCCAGGAAATAACACTAAATTATATTCAGGAGTAATTTATTTGGTGCTGGTTCTTTATTACATTCTCATAGGATATCTCAAGATCTTAACTTATTGTTATAATCTGTAGCATACTTGCAAAAGAAGCCTGAGCAAAAGGGGGATGTTGATGACCCCCTGCTCTCCTCCTGAAGTCTGCAGCAGTGCGGTAGGTCTCCGTCGTTCAGGAGTGAATACTCAGCTGCAGAGGACTCATCCTGCTCCTCCAAGTGTGGACCTTTCTGAAGTTTTTGCTTGTTAGCTTTGTATGGGATAAGTCATAGTTTTATCCTAATCTTGCCGTCTGTTCTCAGTTTCCCTCATCATTACTTTGTAGTCAGTGTAAATCTTGCACGTAGCTGTGAAAAGCAGGCCACATCTCTAGGTCCTCATAGAGCTGAATCTGCAGTCTGACGGAGACCTCAAGAAACACCTTTGTGTAAGTGGAGGGAGGGGTGGGAAGGAGTAGGGACAGAGTCAGTGCCTCTCCTCCCTTTGGGAGGTGGCTGTGTTCATCTCCAGGAGTGGGGACAGGGTCAGTGCCTCCCTGGAGGTGGCTTTGTTCTTCTCCAGGGGTGGGGAGGAGGCCAGTGCCTCTCCTCCATTAGGGAGGTGACTGTGTTCACATCTCACACATCCCCTTTTCCGGCCTATTCCAGGCCTTGTTACTGATTTGCCTCCCTGATTTATTGAGAATAAAATTTTTTTATGTATTTTAAATTGTTCCCTTTGGACAGTCTCTCCCTACCAAATTGCCGAAAACTTCTCCCTTTTGTCTACTCCTAACTCTTGCTACTTTAAGGTACTAAAATTTAAAAATAGGAGTTGTCAAGCATACAAAAAAAAGAAAGCTATGAAGAAATAAACACACCTATCATGGTGGGTGAAAGCAGTTTTCTGTTTTAACTTCTATCGTTTGCTTATTAATGACCCTGATTATTGTTCCTCTGAATGATAGACATCTGCACTTCCAGTTGTGTGAATTTGCCTTTAAATTTTAGTTATGTCTGACTTTTTAAATGAATCAAATTGATCAATAAATTGATCTTTTCCTGTGTGATATTTTTTCCTATCTTTTCCTGTTAAAAGTGGAAACCTGCCCTCCATCTGGAAATGGAATAAATATTCCTTTTCATTTGGAAAAAATTACCCCATACCCCTAATCACCCAAGAAATGGACAGATACACCATGAGCAGGGATCATTGCCAAAGACCTATCTGTAAGTAGAACCCCCTACTCAGCTCAGCAGTGGGGTGCTGAGAACAAGAGCTACTCTTAGATGGTGATTGTTTACATGTCACTGTCCTAACCTCATTCCAGAATGGACTTGGAACAGCTGATAGCGTCAATGCAGCGCACCAGAGTAGAACAAGAGATGGCAAATTCTGTTTTTTGTTTGTTTGTTTGTTTGTTTGTTTGTTTGTTTGTTTTTGGGGTTTTTTTTAAAGCAAGGTAGAAGCTTTGCTGCTCGAACACTCTTCCCAGCTCTTTAAGTTGGTCACTGAAGCATGAACTATCCAGTCTTTAGGTTAGAATGCTGTGCTGCTGTAGGCACATGCAGTTAAACTAAACATAATTTCAGATTTCTGAAGATTATTTTGTGTTTAGCTCAGCCAAATAAGGGGTTATAGTTTTATTGTAACACATAGATCACTAAATTCCAGAGTAGGCATTATGAAACCTGGTAAAATAAGCATCATGTTTTAATATACTGAATGGTAAAATAAAATTGAACATGTAGAGAAAAGATTACATTTAATAGTGGATGGATGTAAGCCAGTGCTGTCTTGTTTTCTTTTGGCTGACATTCCTCTTTCTAGTTCCCGTTCTCTGCCAAGGGCACTTTTTCCATTATTCTTTTCCTAGACTCAGTTCATACTGACACATATGTCCATGCTTCTAGACCATTTGCAGCCCGTTGAGTATGTTGTACTTTGAGCCCATGATGGATGAGGCCCTGATGAACCCGTACCATGAGACCATCTGGCTGTGGCCACCAAGGCCACGAGAGAGGCCACTGGGAGATCAACTCTGCTGCTTTGCTGCCTGCTGGCCTCTGCCTGCTCCACCTTGCTACCTGTAGTGACAGAATTCTACTACTCAATAGTCTTCCAGGCAGTGTTGGCCAGAATCTTCCTTCATGTAGTTTTTCTGATTAAGGTTTGAAAATGAGCTTATGTCTTCATCTCATGCAGTGTTAGAAAATAGAGAGCTGGATTTGCGCCTTATTTTAAAATAGAACATCTTTGAAGATCCTTTGTGACCAGCTCCTCCCACATACTTTTCTGTGATTTTGCTATCGGTGATGGGAATTTTATTGGGACTTACGTTCAGGGATTCTAATTTATTTGGTAGACTTTCTTTAAAGATGGGAGTCCTGTGTATGTGGAGGCAGCTCTGGTATGTGTGAGGAGAGCTGATCCAAGGTCCTGACCAAGAGTTGAGAGGCTGGGAGGAGGCCAGGGAGAGGAGTGGTCAGTACTGGCCCATGCCACTGTCCAGCAGGGTGTCCTCACCGGGTCCTCGCCAAGCCTTCAGATATAGCATGGTGTGAGGTCAGCCCAGGGCAAGTCCTGTGACATAGCCCAGTGGCTGGCTCCAAGGACTGCCGATGGCTAGCAGCCGGTTTTATTATCATTGTCATAATCGTCGCCATTGTTGTACCTGAGGGAGACAATAAAAGAGGAGAAATGCCACAGGCTGAGAAGTCAGTAGTCCTTGATTGCAGGTGACTGAGAACAGGCTCATGGCCCAAAGAATTCTCAGTGTAAAAGGGGGGTATGTATGTGGGGTATGTAAAGGCAGAGCCCACAAGAATGAGAAAGGTCACAAGAATTAGAGAAAGATAAATTACAAGAAGAGGCCTGGGTCGGGAGTTGAAAAACAGAGTAAGTAGCAGTAGATTACAGAATCAAATGACAATAAACTAACAGTTATTCAGGATTTATGCCTTCTGCCCTGTTTTCAGGGTCAAGATTACGGAGAACAAGGGGGCAGGAGGTCAGCAGAGCATGAGTTACTGGGGTCAGGAGGCAGCTAAACTGGGGAAAAGAAGATATCAGGGCTCTTACCCCCTCACAGTCATGAGACAATCACAGTTTAACTCCGGGAATACGATAAGGGCTCTTGTCTCCATTTTGTAGTTACCAAGGTAAAGGAATCCAGTTGACTGCCTTTCTTGCATTGACGAATATTTCAAGGTCCAAGCATGCCTCCATAATGAGAATTGTGGTGTTATTGTTGCTTATGGGAATTAACCCTCCTCTTTCCCCACCTTCCTTCCTCCTCCACCCCGCAGTGGCAGGGAGTGTCTGAATTCCTGTTGGAAGAGCTGGTGCAAGTCCAGTGCCTTCGAATCTGTTACTAAAGCTTGGTGTGGGAGTGCAGTATGTTCACGTGGAACAGAGGGTAGGGTATAGCATGGAACTACCCTGGTGAAATTGAATGTTTATCAGGAGAAGGAATAGAGGTGTGAACATCAGCGTCTATATAAATGAACATTGGAATTTTCAGGTCTAAGCTTCCAAAGTTTAAAAATATTATAGCGCATATATATATATATATATATATATATATATATATATATATATATATATATGCATATATACAAAATGTTCCCGTTTTCTCAGTGTTTTCAACCTGTGAGATAGATATTCATGGCAAAAAAGGGAAAACCTGACTTGTTGTATAAAAATCACTATTTTGTGTGTCTGCATACCACAGCTTTGTGGGGTGGCCTGCCCACGGCCTACTGCCCATGGGGCCTCCCCTCTCCTGTGGTGAAAGTGTCGGTGCGTTTGGTAGTTTAGTATGCTGAGCTGTTTTCTACCTGTTTTCTCCCTCCCTCCCTTCCTTCCTTCCTTCCTTCCTTTCTTCCTTGCTTGCTTGCTTGCTTGCTTGCTTGCTTGCTTTCTTTCTTTCTTTCTTTCTTTCTTTCTTTCTTTCTTTCTTTCTTTCTTTCAACAGCGTTCTCACTCTGTAGCCCAGGCTGGTCCTGAACTCACTGGTGAAGCCCAGCACAGTCCTCCTGCCTCAGCCTCCCAGTGCTGGGATTACAGATGTGCATTACCACATAAGCCCAGCTTTATGTAGTGCTGGGGAATCAAACTCAGGGCCTTGTGCTTGCAAGGCAAGTGCTTTAACTGCTGGGCCATTCCTCCAGCCCTATATTCTTTCTTAAAGCAATAAATTCTGCTTTGATATTTATCTAAAAAAAAAGGCACGAGGGAAAATCTAAAACATATATACATAGGCAGGTACACACACACACACACACACACACACACACACACACACACATATGTACGTACCTGTGTATGTGTGTGGCCGCCATTGCTGCATTTCTCTCTTCTCTTCAGTGGTGGATATTAGAACAAAAAAGACGCTTGCAATGCAGTTGCTTTATGGTGCGACTCAGAGGCCACAAGCCAAGTCTTCCCAAGGCTTTTTGTGTCAGGATTAATTCACATCGCGTATGTAGTTGTTTACCTTGTTTCCCTCCTTCCTGGTGCTCTGGGTGCCACACAGCTCTCCTGGTGTTGGAGCACTCCGCTCCACTTTTGATCTGAGCCTATAGGAGTTTTTCCACATCGTTAAATGATTTATTTTATTCTTTGCCATCACAAGAGCATTGCGTTTTTCTCAAGGAACACCGTTACATAAGAAAACTTACCTACCCTCTGATGTTTGGACCTCAATTGGAAGACCCGCAGATTTATTGGTCAGAGAATTAGATAATTATATAATAGGAAAAGAGGTCTCAGACATCGCTAATGGCTTGCTTTCTTTTTCTCTATTTCAGTGCTTTGTGGTTCTCAGCAAGAATTCATATATTCTGTAGTAAATGCTTTTACTCAGAAAGTGCTGCTTTTTCAAGAGGTAATTTTAGTTTTTAACACTTGTTATTTTCTTTTAATGCCTCATATCTCCATAAGGGCTATCTACTACCTGTAGCTTTATGCTTTCATTGTTTTTAAACTTAAAAAGGTCAGAAGGTATTTTTGTAGCCCCTGAAACTATTGTATCCCTCAGAACATAAAATTTAAAGGAGCACCCCTTTTTTTCATCTTTTTTGAAGAAAGCCATGAGGTATGTAACTTAGGATTCTCAGACATAAACGGGCAAAACTGAGCCCCACTAAGTGATTAGGTTCCTGTTCCTCACGCACACTGACCCTCACCCCCGACTCTCCTCATCCTCCCCCTCGGGGACAGGAGCCTTCTCCAGTTCCTGTTGGAAGAGCCCATGCCAGCAGTGTGCTCTTGGGCTTCCGGGCAGAGCACCATGCAGGGTGCAGCTCTTATTTCCGCAGAGGAGAGACAACGGGGAATGCTTACCTTTTTGTGCCTGGTTTGTTTTATTCAAACCGATGATCTCCAGTTCCACCCACTGCCTGCATGTGGGAAGCATGTAGGACTGCTTACTGCGTTGGAAACACAAGGCGGGCCCGGGGTGACCAGATTCCCGAGGGGCAGGCTGCAGTGCAGTGCCTGCAAGCCTGGAAAGGGCTGGTGAGCAGATGGATGCAGCCTTAAGAGAGTCCACAGCTGAAGTGACTTTTAAAAAAACCTTGAAGTTTCTTAATTTTTGTGCATGCCTTGCTAATGAGGTAGTGTAGAGTATAACTAATAGAAAGCCTTAATATGAGTAATAGGAGCCTTAGTGCTTACATGGTCACCTTTTTCACATTAAAATGTTAATAAAAAGATGTATATAACTTCTTTCTCTCTTGTAATCTAATAACGGTAAAGGGAACCGCTTGCCAGGCACCTGTTGCGGGACGCAAGGTGCGCTGGTACGGCGTCTGCATCTCCACGTGGCTGTCTCGCTCGAGCATTCTGAAATTCCACCTGTTTTATCCTCGGTCTGTCTCCTCAGCGCTTTTTTTCATCTCGCTACATTCTGGCAGCTACCTGCGCTGAAATTCTTGTCGGCTTTCCCACCCCTCTTTATCTCAGATATCTTACTCAGTCCATCCTGTCAGCTGTGCTCGGAAGATGTGACGCAGACTGCAGGACGCAGCCACCCTCCGCCTTCCTCCCTCTTCCACCCTCCTTCGTCTTCCTGCTCCTTCCTGGCCCGAAGGTCCAGACTGTTCTCAACACAGTGGCGGGGATGGTTATTTTAAAATGTAAAGGAGACCAAGTCCATCCAGAATGTAAATTCTTCTGGTGTTTTTTGTTTTTTGTTTTTGAGACAGGGTCTCGCTCTGTATCCCAGGCTGGTCCTGAACTCACTACTTAGCCCAGGCTGGCACTGGACTCACAGCAATCCTCCTGCCTCATCTTCCTGAGTGCTGGGATCACAGGCGTGTGCCACCACACCTGGCTTATGTGGTGCTGGGGAATCAAACTTGGGTACTTAGCACCTGACATAACTGTTGAGTCATTTCTCCAGCCCTGGTTCCTTATTTTAATGTAAATTATTATGACTTTTGCAATGGCCTGAAAGGTTCTGTGTGCTTTGCCCCATGCTGTGCCTATCCTCTCCCACTGTGATTGTGAGAAGGTCCTGAATCCTGAGTACCCTTTTCTCTGAGTACCCTTTTTTGCTACTTTCTCACTGGCTCTGGCCACTGTGTTCAGCGTCTGATCACTCTGTATTGTTGATATCCTTACCAGGTAGCTCTTGTGCATGTTTCTCTCTGTCTCTCTAGGCCTCTTCCTCTCCCCTCTGGAAGGTAAGGATTTTTTAAGGGGAACAACAATTTGTTTCTCTCATTGATGTATTTGAAAGAGCCTTGAATAGTGCCTAGAATAATAATAATAATAAAAGGAATAATAATAATAAAGCGTGTAGCAAGTCTGCATCCATAGACAATTTCGAAGGTGAGAGCTCTCCCAGAGGAAGAAGTTGTAACAATCTTCCTTCCTTTTATACAGTGGGAGCTCCTAGTTGGGCCTTTCACAACCGGGGTGGGTACTCTTCCCTCATTTACTCCCCCGTAAGTCACTCACACACAGCTAAATTCTACACTGGGTGTGGTTCCTAATCCCAGCAAGTTGACATCTTTTTAATGGTCCCAGCTGGAATAAGTAAAAACATAGATTTTCACCTGCTTAAAGGCAGATTAGGAAGGCATCGCTCTGTACCTACAGTATACCCTGGTGCCATGGAATGGGAGCTGCACGTGCTTGGCCTGCCCATCCAGTTCTTTTCAGAGGATGACTCTCATGGAGTGCTGTGGGACAGATGGAGGCCAGAGGGTCCCCCTCCCTCAAGCTTGAGGCTAAGCCTGCTTCTGACTGGCAGATTTTCATCTGGTCTTGCTTTCATTTTTGTGTGCCATCTGTCTCCAGTTGCCAGAGGCTACCAGCACTTATGAAAGGATCCAGCAAATCCAAATGACCAAATTGGCTTTTGTCAGCTTGTGACTCACAGCTCTGGCATTTGGTATTACAGAGTCATTAATTGAGAAAAACATTTATTAGTGTCAGCCTCCCTGGCATTCCTTAAAAATTCTCTCTTTTCTAGTGCTTCACAGATTTTTCTTGATGTGGACAGTGTTGGCCAACAAATAGTCGTTAGCCCTCGCTATACTGTGCCTTCACTCTGTTGCTGGAGAATAATCGCATGCCAGTGCTTGTTGGAGAAACACATTTATCCTTTGTTTTTCTACCTGACACTTTGTTTTTTAACTGACTACCTTGTCAGCATTTCAGAAGAAAAATATATCTTCTGCCTCGTATTTATTGGGTTGGGTTCATTCTTTTATAGCATGTCAAGCCTCATGTCACAGAAAGCTTCCTGCCTCTTATATGCACTTGAGAGCTTCAGTTTGTTACCATTTTGTGGAAATTGGCTCTTTTTTATGTGCATCTTCCATGCTTTGAAACAATGAAAACAGATGCATGCATGTCTGAACTTGGAAAATTACAAGTATTTGCTAGAGTTTTAAAACGCAGGGCCTTTGCTTCTGTTCTCCATTTCATTAGTCCATTAAATTTGCCCTTTTAAGCTGTGGTA
This sequence comes from Ctenodactylus gundi, assembly GCA_004027205.1. NCBI lineage: Eukaryota > Metazoa > Chordata > Mammalia > Rodentia > Ctenodactylidae > Ctenodactylus > Ctenodactylus gundi. Next base: position 81,589 of record PVKB01003642.1, on the reverse strand, counting down.
GGTAAGCTATTTGAATTCATAGTTAATGGGTAAGGAAAGAACATTATTCAGTCATATCAGTAATTTGTAGAAAAGCCTTTATCCACCTCCATAGAAACAGAATTATCCAAGCTTTTATCATCATACATTTCAGCAGGAAAAAAGCTTTTGTCCAATGAAAGACAACACATTCTGATTGCAGAAGATACTTTGTTTTAGAAGAATACAGGAACAGGTAGTAGGAATCAGACCTACTCTGTTAGTAGTTTCTCTAGAACTACTAATCACACAAGTAAATCTCACTTTTATAATTTTTTTGGTTCATAAGCAAGATGGTTACTAAACTCTTTGTCACTTTGGTCACACAGTAAGCTGCAATGAACAGAGCACATTCTGGTATTATTTGGTACAGTGTGACAGATCGTTGTTTTTAGGAAATTATGCTCCAAAATAAAATATTTAGATCTTCACTAGGTGAGTGAAAAAACTGTGTATTCTTTTGACTTCCCCTGATTAATTTTTGATTATAGAACAAGGAATCTGCCTTCTATGTAGCAGTTTCGGCTGGATATGTGAATTGGGCCTTTTGGAGAGTGTGACTTGCCATGCGAAGAAGTAAAAGATCTTGTCTCTTTCTTAGCAGAAAGAAGGTTATAGCTTCCTACTTTAGAGAACCTTGGCAGAGAGATCACCTTAACAGAAGTCATTGGTGGAAAACCGTTCCTGCCAGAAACAAAACTATTCATGAATGTGCATCTGATGTATCTGCTACCCATGTTTCCTCCACTTTGTTAAAACTTAACTCACTCTTGACTTGACTTGCATGCTTAAATCTATCTTGGTTCCTATCTAAATCCTTGCAGAAGACAACTAATTAATTGTTCCTGCCTCTCGTCTTCCCTGAGTCATCTTAACTAATTTTGGTAGGATAATGTGGCTGCTGTAGTTCAGACCTGGAGTGCCTCCCCCAGCCCCATGTGGTAAGGCTAGGGCCTTACTGTGCCACTGGTGGGAGGTAGGTGGACCTTCAGGAAGTAGGGCATAGTGGCACAAGGTCAGGTCATTGGTGATGTTCTTGGAGGGGGTATGGGGGCACTGGCCCCTTCTTTCCTCTTTGCTACCAAGTCGCCATGAGGTGAGAAGTGTTGCTCCACTATACAGCATGTGTTCTGCCTACTTACAGGCCCAAAATAATAGACCACCCACCTCGCCTTGGACTAAAACTCCTCAAACTGTGAGCTACTGTAGGCTTTCCTTGACTAGGTTGCCTTTCCTTCTCTGCTGTTCTCAGCCTCCTAGGACAAGAGAGAGCTTCTGCTCACATTTTATCTCTTGCCTCTCATAGTAACTGCTACCCTCCCTCAGGCCTGAGGAAACTGATGGGGATCGTCCTGTTGTCCTTCTTCCAAGCTGCTGCTTACTCCTGACTCCCTTGGGTTCCCCCGTCTCAACACATGCAGATGCACACCTCCTAAGGGAAGTGCTTCCCTCCTGGTGCAACAAGCCCATCTGCCTAGACGCAGCCCCGAGTGTGTACTGCTGCAGAGATGCTGTGAACGTAGGTGGTAGTCAGTGTTCCGGGGCTAGCAAATCCGTGCATAAACACTCTCAGAGAAGGAGCTGACTATTGAAGAGAGAGCGTAGCTTAGCGCAGTGGTGGTTACAAGGCTGTGTGCACCTTTAAAATCTAGAAAGCCTTTGTCCCACTGAGCTGCCCATATAGCTTGTTCTTTGCATGCCTGTACTTCCTAGAATCTGGATGTTCCTTTATTACTTTCTTACTAAGAAGGGCAGTTACATCACAGAATTTGATTTATTGTGTCAAAAATGATCGTTATCTTCCTCCAGTAGTTCTCAGATGTAGTATTTAGGTACAGTGCTGTAGCCATGATCTGTCTGTCAGATGCCTTGTATCTTACCTCACTGTGGTCTGTGAAGATAGGGGTGTGTGTAGCCCTTCCGAGAATGGCTGTCAGGAGGAGTGGGTGGACCATCTCACATCATGCATGAATCCATTCAAGCTGAGTGTGTGACAAGGAACACACATTGTGTGCACAGATCCCCTGCACTTTTGGAGATTATATATAGATACCCAGGCTTTCTTTTATCTGGCAGAGCAAAAAAGTGGAACCCCTACTAGAAACCCTTGGGGTTGAGATTTTTAGACTCCCTCAGCAATGAAAGCCTGGAAGCGTCTACATCATGGGATCTTATCTGCTGTTGGTCTGTTACTGCTGTAAAATCAGAAGCCAGTAGAGGACAGGAATTCTCCCTTACACTTTATGTTGCCTTTGGGTTATAGAGCCACCTGTGCTTGTTTGTGGGAAGAGAACAGCCTTTGAGTGGAGTCAGACCTGAGTTTGGACCCTTGCTTCTCACTGATTGGATTGGATCGGCCTAGATTAGTCCATAAACTCTGGGAGTCCTCATTTACTCATCTACAGAACTGGGGAGTACTTACATCTGCCCTGTCATGGTGTCATGAGCTGGTGGGACACTGGGGCGTATGGAATGTGCTTTTTCTTCCATCCCTACTTCTTGTGATTTACCCTTCATTGGCCCCTCAGCATATCTTGCCACTGCATCTCCATGTATTACTTTACAATGACATCTTGGCTCACTACTCCTTTCTAGCTCTCTAGTCTACCACTTAAAAAAAAATACAAAGCTATCTAGGTGTGTGTGTGTGTGTGTGTGTGTGTGTGTGTGTGTGTGTGTGTGTGTTTTAATCCAGAAAAAAACGAGAGATGAAGAAAATTCATCTCTGATTCCCCTTGTCTCAATAAATTCCTTCAACATTTTATTGGTTTGTTGTTGTTGTTTTAGATAGGATCTAACTTTGTTGTCCAGGCTAGTGCTGAACTCACTGTGTAGCCAAGGCTGGCCTTGCCTTGAACTTTTGGCAGTGCTCCTGTCTCAGCCTCCCTGGACCTGGGATTATAGGCAAGCACCACCACGTCTAGCTTTTTCAGCCCAAAAGGGCTTATTGTGCAACATCTTTTTCTCACCTCCTTACTAATGCTTAATTAAAGTAAGTGGAGGTTTTGTTTATATTTTGTTTTGCGTGTGTCTGATGTTTTCCAGAAACATGCCTTCTAAATGATGTTTATTTTTATTTTTTAGCACTTAAAAACACACGTATGCCAACTTATGAGCTAGCTTATTCTCCACCCAAGCAAAGCAGTGTGGGAACTTTATTAGTTCACATCGTTTAACCCTGCAAAATAATTGTGCGTGATAAGAAGTGTTAATCTCAAGAACCTAGTGTTTGTAACAAGGTTCATTATAAGGTTGATCAAAAGCAAATCAAACAAAAAGCACTGTAGAAAAAAACATGTCCAGAACCAAAGAGTAGAATTCTACCATTTCAGTTCTTGAATACTGTGACTGAAGGTGCCTTGAGCTCTCTGCTCATTAGGGCGTCTGTCAGTGCCTCTGGGTGGAGGAAGTTTGGCACAGAGCAGGGGTGTTGGGCTTGGCAGGCGAAGGCCTGGCACACACCAGTCTCCTTTTGTTTCTGACGGAGTACAATTTCTTCCTTCATTTCCCCTTTTTAAGTTTTACTCCATGTGCATTTATGAGTAAATTTCAGAGCTCACAAGAGTGAGGAAATGAGATGTCCACCCAGAGCCAAGGAGAATACGAGTGGCAGCTGCGTGGCCACGGGCCCAAGCCCACGCCGCTCTGTTCCAGTTCAGTTTATGCCACTGACTGCAGATAGTAGGGAGTACCGTGAGTTCCATGTTTGTATTTGAGATGCATATCGTCCTCCTGACAGGCAAAGACTTCCTAAACCTGTGGCATGATGGCTCTTCGGACCAAATTCACAACCCTAATTAAATTGTGCAATCACCAGGAAGTGCAGTAGCTGTCACTGGGCCTCTCAGAATCAGCCTTAAAGTTTTCTGATTCTCTTAACATGAGATGGGCCCACAGTTCCTTTCACTTCCACATTGCTGCCCAAGTTCAGACTTTACATCTTCTTGGGTACTTAAGAAGTCTGCTGTATTTGATATGGTACCAGCAGTGAAAATTCCAAACCTCCTCATCGTCAACTACTGAGAGATTGTTCTTAATCTCATTTTCCAGAACAAATTAACATCCTCAGAATGCTATTTAACTATTTTTATACATTTTAAATTTTTGGTAGCTTCAGTGGCCTGAAAAAAAAGGGTTCACCCAAGGGCTAAAACAATGGAAAGACAGTGATCAAGAACATGTGAAGAGAAGACCCCCGTTGGAGACATCCTGGAGGCTCCCATGAGCTCACGTGCTCTGACCTCCTTTGTGATCCACATTTTTCCTTGTATCTTGATAGTTTCTGTGTCCATCTATTAGAAGAGTCCTGACAGGAAATTCAGGGACAGTTTGCACTAATATGGGAAGCATTAATAGCACCAACAAAATAGTAACACCTGCCAGATGAACGGGTGAGATGTAGCAGCCACATGGAGTATATTAGTCTATATTTGATACTGTAACAAAACACCTGAAGATTGCTGCTTTGTAAATGTAAAGGGCTTATTTAGCTCATAGTTCAGGTACTGGATGTCTAGGTAGCATGGCAGAATCTCTGGCTGCCTCATGTCATGGTGGGAGTACATGTACATCTTTCTGTTTGGACTTTCTCACTTTCCTTACAAGGCCACCAGGATTCAATCATGAGGCTCCACCCCGATCAAATTAATCACTCCCAAAGACTTCACCTATAAACACCATAGTTGAATTAACTTCCCACACTCTTAATGCTCTTAACACAAACCTCTACTCAAGTAGAAGACTACACTTCTACTTGAATTGGAGGGACAGGCCATATTCAAACCATAACAGGTAAAACCCACGTAGGAGCAGTGCCATGGCCAGATCTGCAGCTTCAACGATAGCTAGAGGAGGAGGTGGGAGAGGTCTCTGAAATGAATCAGGTAAAACAGTGAAGACCAGGCAGGCAAGAGGCCGCTCACGGCGTCCCATCAGAGTGATTAAAGGTGCGTTGCTGCAGTGCTTAGACAGTTATTGCCCCGGCAGTAACACTCAACCCACAACAGTCAAGCTATTTCTGTGCTTCCTGATGGAAGACTTCTCATGCAATAATGTGGTCACTGCCTGGCTGAGGTGTTGATCATGGTTTCAGCTGCTTGTGAAGATTCCAGAAATCTAAGGCCCAGAATATTTTGGTAGCCCTTATCTCCATGGAATTGTGCAGATGAAATTAAGATCTGTCCAGACCTGTCCAAATGTGGCTTGCCATCATAAACAGCTGGTGTTCTGGTGTCCCTTCGCAGAGAAGGGCCAGGCCCGTGGCCCAGTGTCTATATGTGTCTCATCAGCTGGAGACTGGAGTTGGGACAGACACCCCCATGCCCCGAGTCTGAGCAGTACTGTGCAGCCACGGTGGAATCAGCTGATTCAAGGATCCTGAGAGAACTTCTATAACATGAGTAATAAAGAGTTGAATGTCTTAAGTTGAAATAGTGAGAAAAAAAGAATTTCAATCAAAAGACATCAGGGTTTTATTTTTTGTTTTGTTTTCTGGGCAAAAGGTCATATTGTCAAGCAGTAACAACAACAATAAATACAATTGAAGACCTGCAGAAGGTCTGTATGCTCTGTAATGAGCAGGGTCTCCCTTGTGTGACCCTGCTTGGGAGAGACTTGTGGATATGTAAGGACTGAGGACTTAACCCAAATTAATGTTTCAAATACTGCATTTCAGGGGCTCCCCCCCACCCCCACCCCCAGTTTCCTCACTTGGGAGTTGCTAGATGGCTTGTGGAAATGCTTATGGCATCCCAGTGACAACAGCACAGCTTTCCTGACTTGTCTTTCACTAGTGGGACACTTATTTTTTGGGGGGTGCTGATTATGTATGTGCCTAGACATCTAGATAAATGTAAATATACCTGGAGACTGCCACCAAAGGATCCACGGTCTAGTGGAGGAAGTTGTTGCATAAACAGTTATAAAAAGGAGGCCAACATGCTTTCACCCTTAGTAGCTGGCAACTAGGAGATGCCCTCATCCTGGGGCCACAGAGAGGATCTTTGCTGTTACCAGGTTCCCTGTGGATTGGTAAATTGGATGCAGGGATGCAGAGCCCAGGACTGTGAAGTAAATCCGTGGGATTACAGCGTAACCACTGTTTTCAGAGCGTTCTGAGTACAGTCTTGTCCTAAGTGTGCTCTATCATTTCTCTGTGTAGTGGTGAAAGAAGATATACCAGCAATGATGAGGATAGCTCTTGTCATAGACTATTCCCTGCCTGCCTCAGGGCCCAGCCCACAATGAGCCAACTGTGCAGGGAAGGGTCAGTTTCCGGGCACACTCGCCCACTGCAGCTGGCCAGAGTGTAAACAATGTGTGCCAGTGCGTGTGCGCGTGTATGTGTGCCTGAGTGTCATCGTCTGTGACCTGTGCATTGAAAAGTGAGCTGGAAGCCCCAGGGTAGGGCATAAAACAGAGGCTGCCAGGCGAGGCTTGGGTTCTGGAGCTTGATTTTTGCCTTTAGATTTTCTTTTTTCTTGCTTAAATTTTGTTTGAGCTACATCTGAACTTACTTGGCTGAAATAAGCAGTAAGTTCTGTAACCAGTTTTGTGGCATCTTTACACCACGGGACACGGAGTTGACCTTCTCTCCGTCCCTTCGTCCTAGGAAGTGCAGCTGTGTTTATGACATGCGTTCTTCACAGCTTTCTGCTTGTCACATTGATTTGCTGATGAGAGAAATACAGTTTTGAGTATTTGAATCTCTTGACTGAATAGAGAGAAAACGAAGAATATTAACATCAATTTAACTTGACATTTTCATGAATGTTATCTTTCTAAGTATAAAATAATAAATGTCATTTGGTTTGGGCCCTGTCCTGTTGTCTCAACTGAGTATTTGTAAAATGAAAACAATGCCTAGTGAACCCAGCATAGGAGCAGAATGGAGTGGTGGCCTTCGAGTTCCCTGATCGTGACTCCAGATGCACCGACTCTTGAGTACTTCTGAAACCTTTCTGATGACCAGCTCTGCTAGACCCCAGGGCTTACTTGCCTTGCTCTGTAGTTGAGGCCCTTTGAGTTTGGAAGAGCTGCTGTGCCTGCCCAGGGTAACTAAACCTAAATGAATAAAGTCATGACCTGAGCCTAGACATTGTTCTTTCTCTGCAGGAGGGTCCCAGTAGCATCTGCCATAGTCGTGAGGAAAAGGTCCGTTCAGAACAGGACGTACAAGACCCTCACCTGTCATCATGTCCACTGTATTCCCTTGAATATTCTGTGTCTTCTTGGAAGGTGCTGGTGTGGACATCCTTCCACATTGGGCTGCCTTGTAAGCGTTTGTTCATCCCTCAGTTCTGATTGTCTGCCCCACCAGAAGCCCTCTCTACCCTCTTCCCTCTGTTCCACTGGTTTGCTCTCCTGCCTTGTGCCTTTGCTGGTGTACAGATTTATTCAGTGAACACTTTCATCAGGCACCAGAGGGAACGTGAGTCCTGTATCAGTGAAGGCACAGAGAGCTCCCTCTCTCAGCAAGCTTGTGTCTCATGGGGAGGACACAGCTTCCAGACAGTGAACACACAGGCAGACGTGTGGCTGTGCCGGGATGCTTGTCATGCTGAAAGTAGTGACTGCACCTAGCTCCTGAAAAACCTGCTGGAGAAACAAGAGAGCAGTGCCTTGTGGATTTTCAGTCTTCTCACTCCACAGCTCCTGTCCATCGCTTTTGTTCCCAGCACCGTGGGAACCCATTCTTGCCCCTGCTGGGCCCTGTGAGCAAGGAGACAGGGAGTGTGTCCTCTGCTTTCATTTGGGCCTACCTCAAGGAGGAAGGAGCCTTCCCCCCTAGTGGCTACTTTGGCTCTTGGAGCCGTGATGTGAAGACCATTGGCGTGAAGGCAGCTCTGGTCCGGCTGCAGCAGACTCTGGGATGGGACAGCCACCCTGCTCTCATACCCTCAGTGGCAGCTCTTCTGCACAGACCTTGATGGGGGACACGGAGGATGCTCACTGGGACACGCACTGTGCAGGGTCACAGGCCAGTGTCTGATTGTACACATACCCTTAATTGCTGCTTGCCAGGTTGAGTTAGTGGGTCACTGAATTCCCTTTAGAAATTTCTTGAAAGACATAGAAATGCTTCTCTAAATCCTTATAAAAAGGATTTCAGCCTTTAGAAAGAGTTAAAAGATAAAATCAACTTTCTCTAAAAAGTAAATGTGCGTCTATAAAAACCATATCCAAGAGCTACTTGGTTATAGGCTGGGCTTCATTTGGAGCACATGGGAGTCTCTGGGTTTACTTTCAACATCAGCTAGAAATACCTGTCCTTTGTGTCTCCGGATGCTTATAAGACACTTAGTCTCTGTTCAGTTATGTCCTCGAAGTTCTTGTGCCAACTCAAACTGTGATCTGGCAGATAGTTTACAACTTTTATAATGCTGAGTTTTTCTCTTTTTCCTTTTTTTTTTTTTTTTTTTTTTTTTTTTTTTTTTTTTTTTTTTTTTTTTTTTTTTTTTTTTTTTTTTTTTTTTTTTTTTTTTTTTTTTGGTCTATTTCAGTAGATCCTAAAAATATAGCATTCTTTTGCATCCATTTGGGTTAAAGGCCTGGTATGCAACCTGTTCTTTTTTCTAAAGGGTATAGTTCCTTTGGATCAAAAGTGAGGTCATTACCACTATAACTTATTTAAGGGAAACTGGAATTATTGGAATTGTTCCGGGGGTATGTTATGGTGAATGAAACAAAGATTTTGATAAAACACAGGTGATGTTTAAAAGATGTTTAAATCTTTTGCTTTGTATTAAGTGTTTGTAGTTTCTTTTAGGAGATTCATATTTATGAAATTCTTATGTTTTTAGATTATAAGTAACTTTTAGATTATAAGTAACCTTAATGTTTATAGGAAATATTAAATATTACAATGTGGAAATTTTTGTTTGGTTTTTAAAAATGTCTTTAGGAAAAATATCTAATTTATTAAATTTTATTTTAACAAAACTTTAAATGCATGTCTTATCATTTATATGTTTGGAAATACAGAATATTTTTACATTGTTCACTATAAAACATTATTAGTAAGGAAAATCTTATGAAAAATTTTAATCATGAAAATCTTTAGAAATTAATTTATGTAATTTTAATTATACAAAGGTTTTTAAAAAAATCTTCACAAGTAATAAAGATCCTTTGTCAATTTAATGAATTTTGTGATTATTTTTTTATTACAGAAAATTTATGGAGTACTTAAATACTTGCTTTGCTGGCTTAATTGGAGTGATGATAAGAAACTCTAGCTCAGTTGATAGACCACATTGATGTCCTGAATCTTACTATTAATATTGCATTTCCTGTATGTTAACTTTTGTTTCTCCTAGTGAGCATTTTTTCTTTATAATGCATTTTCTTTTAGATTTTCAGTATTTCCTCCATGTATTTGATTCTCCCAATCTGCTTTACTCCTTGGACAGCTTGCCGGTGTCTCGGGGGACAGGGATTCTGCAAGTTCCAGACCCAGGAAGGAGCGGGCCTGCTATAGGGCCAGCCTGGAGCAAACAGCAGTTGTTATGGACCCAGCTGTGCCGGAATACGTGTTTCTGGTGGCAGATGTGTTCAGGTCCTGAGTGAGCACTTTGACACACGCAGGGGTCTAGCTGGGATTTTGTAGGATAAATTCAGCACACGGAGCAACAAGTTTACAGGTTCCAACGTACTCATTCCGTCATTGAGACTCAAAAATGAGGAAGATGGTTAAGTGTGGACTCGCGCTAACGCGTCCGTCCCCTCTCTGTGTTGCAGAGGCTGGAGCACAAGGAGGTCGTGGTGGGCTTACTATTCCTGGTGTTCCCCTTCATTCCCGCCAGCAACCTCTTCTTCAGGGTGGGTTTTGTGGTGGCAGAGCGAGTCCTTTACATGCCTAGGTAAGTATTGCCTTGGTTCCCGCTTTCTAGCACTGGCGGTTCCAGACAGATGGTACTTTGGGGGATGACAGGTCCTCACGGAGCTCAAGTATTTATTACCTTAGCCTTAAAAACAGCCCCCGAGGGCTAGAGGAGTAACACAGCGATTGGAGTGCTTATCTATTAAGCACAAGGACTGGAATATGGTTCCTAGCACCACCAAAGCTGGACATGGTGGCAAACGCCTGTAATTCCAGTACTCTGGAGGCTGAGGCAGAAAGATTGCTGTGAGTTCTAGGCCAGCCTAGGCTCCATAGTGAGGTCAAGACCAGACTGGACTGCAGAGCCAGACCCTGACCCCCCTCCCCCCAAAAAAGAAAAACAGTCTGCAGAGTTCGCCTGAGGCCGTGTCTGTGCACATGCGCCCCAGTTTTCAGAGGGTTATCTCTGTGCAGGCTTCACCGGCCGCGGGTAGTGCTGGCTTGCCCTGGATGTAGTCACGATGTTCACAGCTATGCTTACCACACCGTCTTTACCCAGATAGATAGATGGTAATAATACGATGGTAATAATTTTCTAGAATTATTTGTTGGTTTGCATAGAATGCTATGTTTTGTTTTTTTCTTTATCTCTTTTTTTCTCATTTAATTTAAAAGTGGGAACGATCTGAAGACAACTTGCCCTAGGAAGAAAACGATTTAGACTTTCTGAAGAGTGTGGAGCTGTGTGTCCTTTTCCAGCACACGTAGCTCTGAGCCCTGTGCTGTGCTCAGGCTCTTCTGGTCGTGGCTCATTTGGATGCCACTGTCCTGAGGCCACCCTTTGTTTTGATGTTTGGGAACACCACTGCATCACGAGACAGTCTTGGTTCTGACACTCACGGTCCTGTGCCTTGAACAGACAGAAAGCTTTTTGCACCAGACTTTCTCATTTTTACGTTTTAGATTTCAGTGAATTTCCTAAAATTTATAATTGGCTTATCATTCTGCATTTTCAAAAAGTCCGTGCTTCTCTATCTTCCACAATAGCTTCTATAAGCTTTCTAAAATGAACTTTTCTGAGCACAGCATTTGCACTTGCCTTGCAAGCACAAGGCCCTGAGTTTGATTCCTCATTATCACATAAAGCTGGGCGTGGTAGCACACACCTATAATCCCAGTACTTGGGGGAGGCTGAGACAGGAGGATTGCTGTGAGTCCAAGGCCAGCCTGGGCTCCATAGTGTGTTCAGGACCAGTCTGGGTTCTAGAGTGAGACCCTGTCTCAAAAAATAAGCAAACAAAAACTCACAAACTTTTCTGAAAGATGGTATAAGCCAGAGTATTATAAGGAAATCATCTTTTATTTTTGATACCACAGTAGAAGATTTAAACATATAATTATAAGAGATGCACGATTATGATCCCCTCAAACCAAACCTAATAGCTTCCTTAAGAGTTGTTGCATCCAGGGCTGGAGGAATGGCTCAGCATTTAAAGTGCTTAGGCCATTGCTAAGTACCTGAGTTCAATTTCCCAACACCACATACACCAGGCGTGGTGCCACACTCCTGTAATCCCAGCATTCGAGGAGACTGAGGCAGGAGGACTGCTGTGAGTCCAAGGCCAGCCTGGGCTCCATAAGTAAATTCAGGACCAGCCTGGGCTATAGATAGAGACCCTGTCTCAAAAAAAGCATGTTTTGACTTGGCCAAAGGAGTGGTAGACACCTAGCAACTTGCTTTACATGTCCTTAGGACAATGTGAGGAGGAGGTTATTTGGTGATGCATACTACTTTCCTGCCTGAAGATGAGAGCCATATGAGAACTTGGTAATAAGGATTATACCTAACCTGTTGTATTGGTTAGGGTTCCAAGAGAGGGAGAGTTAAGAGAATTTTAAAAGTGGATTTATTTGAGGAGAGAGATAGCCCAAAGTGGCAGCATGCCCATGCAAGGGGGTTGGGGGGGGGGCAGTAGTTTCCTAGACTTGTGCCAGAAGGTCACCAGCCCTAGACTACAGGACAGCCGATGGGAGCCTGCTGTGGGTCATTGTCCAGAAAGCAAGGTGAAGACCAGAGCTTGATGTGAACCTGGTAGAGATCGCGAAGTGAAGCAGAAATGAGGTGATGATGTCTCCAGATCCAGGGCGAGGCCAGAACTTTTTCAGGAGGAGACTGCAACAGTGCTTCTCCTAACTTCCTTTACTTAGTTCAAGCTGCCAGTCGGGCCCCTGCACTCAGGATGGGCGCCCCTGCCTCACCTCCTCGCTCAGGAGTCAGCAGCTCAGGCCTGAAAGCTTTTCCCTGGGCATTTCCAGAAAGTTAACGTAATGCCCCCAAGGGTCACACCTAAAACATCAAAAGGGGCGGTTTTGCTTGGCTTAGTCGAAAGTGTCTTGAGTCAGCTGTCCCCTGTAGTATTGATAAATTCAGCTTCTGCTGCTTCTCTTTTCTATTCTTTTCCCCCCCTTTTGAGGCAGTCTCACTCTGTAGCCCAGGCTGGTCCTGAACACCTTATGTAGCCCAGGCTACCTGTGAATTCAGAGCAATCCTCCTGCCTCAGCCTCCTGAGTGCTGGGATTGCAGGCATGCGCCGCCTAACCCGATTTAACTCCAGCTTCTTTTTTCAACAAATAGTTATAGAACCTTTGCCGTAAACATTGAGCTAGAATCTGAGGCTCAGAAACAAGTGGATTTCAGTGTCTGCTCTCAAAGAGTTTATTAACTGTTAATAAAGTGGAGCATTTTTTAGAGGTCCTAATATTCTCTTTCTTTCTTTCTTTCTTTCTTTCTTTCTTTCTTTCTTTCTTTCTTTCTTTTTTTTTGAGACAGGGACTCTCTATAGCCCATGCTGGTCTTGAGCTCACTTTGTAGCCCAGGCTGGCCTTGGACTCACAGCAATCCTCCTGCCTCAGCTCCTCAACTGCTGGGATTATAGGTGAGCACCACCACGCCCAGCTTTATGTGGTACCAGGGAATCAAACTCAGGGCCTTGTGCTTGCAAAGCAAGAATTTTAACCAATGTGCCATTTCTCCAGCCTTGAGGTCCTAGTATTCTTAAAATACTATACTCATTAGTATTTTATCATTTGCTGTATCCAGACATTTATTGAACTTTTATTATATTTTGGTCTTATTATAAGTCAGTTAAATTCTTCACATCCATTAATTCATACTGAAGGTGGTGGCTCACAGCACCCTGAAACAGAGGGCTTCACAGACATGGGGGTGACTCTAGGATTAAGTTTCCTTAGCGCCTCATAGCAGGGACAAGAACAGCATCCAACTCAGTGAGACGTAGTCATCTAATTGAGAAAATCATATATAGATCTTGGAAAGTGTTTTCCACTATATGTGGTCAGTGAATGCTGAGTGTCTCTTGTTGGCATGAGCTGATATCATCGCCATTGTTGGCTAACATGAAACTTGGGTTTTGAGAGGTTGGGTGACTTGCTCAAGGTGATGTAGTTTGCTGAAATATAGGTCTTGCCTGCTGACAAATCTCTCTCCTCCAAGACCATACTTCTTCTCTAGTGGATACACAGTAGTAATCTTCTCAATTAAGAAAGGGAAAAAGGCAAACATCACCTTTTGGAAATGAAGTCTTGACCTTTGCATGAATCTTGCGATCTGAACCCCCAGTAATCAGGTTCCAAGTGGGAAGGAATTGCATGCGGGGCACACTCTGCTATACTCTACATGTAGGAGATAATTTTTGAAGGGAGGATAAAGGGCTAAGCAGTGGGGAATACTGTGGCAACTACAGTTTGCGGGGTATCTTACAAACATTAGGACTCCCCTCGCCCAAGCAGGCATGGCCTCTGAGCACCCCAGAACCTTCCAGCTCTCACTTTTCCTTTCATGCTTCATCTCACTTTACTCTTTCTTCAACATCATGTCTTTCCTCTGGAAATAAAATGCCACTTTCTCTGGGGGGGGGGGGGGGGCGTATTTTGGTTTTGGTTACGGTAAAATTTGTATAAGAAGAAAGCATCAGTATTGTAGGGAACACGTGGCTGCCTCAGAGAACCAGCTTCAATTTGCTTTATGTGATGGGGCTCCAGACTTAGTTTCAGTAAGCAAGTCCCCATGAATCCAGCTTGCTACTCGTTCCTGTGCTTGCTTCAAGCTGTTGCAAAGCTAGATTCTGCCATAGATGCTCAATCATGGCTGTGGCAGGCATCCTACCAGCCTCCCTCAAGCCTGGAGGAGCCCTCCAGTCCCAGCGGCATTATTTGGCCATTCTATAAGAGACTCTCAGAATGAGCCAGATCATCGTGGAAAGGATGCAGGGGGTCCTCAAAGTTGGCACAGCCGCCCAGAACCGCCTAGCCCATATAAGAGATCCACTGAAAGAGCATTTCCAGGGCTAGTCAGTAAGGAGCTCAGGAAGGATTTATTAGACAAACTTCAGAAGTACACACATAAAGTAAGTGTAAGCCCTGAGAGAATGGTGACAGTGGCCGGAGCTGCAGGTAGTTACCCGGAGGTGGAAGTCTACATCTGTGAAGTTCAGGCTTGTCCCTCTCACAGGTTGAAAGCCAGTTGCTTATTTCTCAGGTGAGATATGGCCCGTCAGCAGGTGCCAGGCACCACCTGCAGGAGTTGGGGTGTCTCTAAGATGGCTCATCTTTTCCCGCTGTAGTTGCCCGCTGCATGAGTTGGAGTGCACACCATTTCCCTGTGTTCAGGGCTGACACCGCTTTTCTCCTGACAGCACAGCTTCCTGGGGTTGGGAGCTGAGAGAAGGGAGTGCGATCCACAGGTGAAAGGCTCTGACCCAGAGCCCAGTTACAGCTGTCTTAGGAATTTGTTGGTTTAAACTGGGCCTATTTTTTTGTTCGTTTATTTGTTTTTGAGCAGCCGTTATCAAAAGTATAACTTTAAAATGATGACTTTCCTTGTTTGCTTTTTGCCTGTCCTTAACTGTCCTACTTGAAGACTAACCCTTGTACCACTTCTGTGACTGCTGATACAAGCCCCTTCGTTCTTGTGGCATTTGTTCTCCCTCCACCCTGACCCAGCAAAGCCCCCACAGAGCACCTTTTCATCTGTACTTGGAATTCTGTGATACAAGGAACAGAAACCAGCTACTGCCTTAGCACAGCATGGCTTTTAGGATCAATTTTATCATCAAGAAAAATTTGTATAATACCTACTTATGGTGGTAAATTCTAATTTTTATATATCTTTTTTCCCACTTTATCGATATGTATAAGTGCAAAGTTTAAATTTCTTACTGACCTTGAGCACTTTGTGCACGTACGTATCATGGCAAGGTTACAGATCCTTCCCTCTCTCCTTTCAACCCTTCCCTCATCCAACCCCAAGTTCCTGTTACTTCCCACATTAACTTCCATGAAATCGTTGTGTTTTGGGTTTCTCATAACAGAGAAACCATTTAATATTTCACTTTCTGCTTCTGACTCACCTCACAAGAATGATGGTCTTGAGTTGTCTCCATTTGCCTACCAAACCCTCCAACCTATCTGTCTTCATACATGAGTAGTATTCCATTGTGTACAAATACAATTTGTGTTTCCATTGGTCTGTTGATGGGTACTGTGGTGTCTTCCACATTTTAGCTATTGTTAGTTGTGCTTCTATGAACGTGGGCTCATATGTATCTCTCTTATGTGTTGTTTGTAACTCTTTTGAGAGTATTCCCAGAAGAGGTATTGCTGGATCAAAGGGAATATTTATTTCCAGTGTTTTGAGAGTCTTCCATACTGCTTTCCATAGTGGTTGTACTAGTTTACTTTCCCACAAGCAGTGCAGGAGTGTTCCTTTTCCCCCACAGTCTTGCCAGCACTTGCTGTTTTTGTTCTTGACATAGGCCAATCTTTCTGGAGTTAGATTGTATCTTAGTAGTGTTTTGATTTGCATTTATCTTATGGCTAATGTATTAGTTTGGATTCCTTTCAAAAGACAGAATTTACAGATCTTAACACAAAAGGGTCTATTAGGAAGGCTTACAAGTCCAGTGATAGAGGTGGTCCAAGATGGCTTCTCAGACAAGCAGTAGATCTCCCATCCGAGACTGCAGAACAGCCGGTGAGGTGAGAATCTGCTGTAGATCTCAGGTGAAGATTGGCGACTGAAGATTGGCGAATGAAGATCTGCGGCGACTGAAGGGGAGCAACAGACAGACAGGCACAAGTCAAGAAAGGAAAGAATCTGTGCTGACGATCTGTGGCGTCCATAGAAAATCGCAAAGGCAAGGGCTTTCCCAGAGGAAGAGCCAGGGGCAATTGTCCCTCTTCCTCCCTTTTATACCATTGGAGTTCCAGTTGGCCCTCCCACATCTGGGTAGGCGCTGTTCTCTCATTGGCCAACCCACAAATGACTCACACTCTAATCCTGACAAGTTCTTAAGCCCCAGTCTAGGGTGGTTGACAAACCCTAATACTAACGGAGGTGCGGGTCCTAATTCCATCAAGTTGACATAATCCCATCAACAGACACAACTAAGGATATTAAACATCTTTTCATGAATTTATTGGCCATTTGGACTTATTCATCTGTGAACTGCCTATTCATTTCTTTTGCCCATTTTTCAATAGGGTCTTTGATTTTGAGGGGCTTATTTTTCTTCAGTTCCCTGTATATTCTGGGAAAATTATCTTAAGAGGGAGAAATTAAAACTGTCTGTGATATAAGAAGCTTAAAGAAATTTGCAACCACTAAGCCAGCATTGCAGAGAATACTTAAAGAAAACTTAGAAAGGGAAAGGGAGGCCAATGACACCAGTGACCCCAAAGAAAAAGAGAAACAGCTAGAGGAGAATGAGCTAAGAAAAAAGTAAGACTAGTAAACAATGCTGAAAAACTATAATGATGGCAGGAAATATCAAACATACCTCGATAATTATTCTAAATGTGAATGGCCTCAAGTCACCTGTTAAAACACATAGGCTGGCTGACCGGATTAAAAAACAGAAACCCACAATTTGCTGCTTACAAGGGACACACTTCACCTACAGGGAAACTCAGAGACTAAAAATAAAAGGATGAAATTCAGTATCTCATGCAACAGGACCCAGGAAACAAGCAGGGGTAGCTATGTTAGTCTCAGACTCATCAGATTTCAAAACAAAACAGGTGAGGAGAGACAAAGATGGTCACTCTCTACTGGTTAAGGGAACAATAGAACAAGAAGAACTCAGAATTATCAATATATATGCTGGCACCCAGCTATGTAAACCAAAAATTATTAGATCTGAAAGGATATATAGGCCCCAATACAGTTATAGTAGGGGACTTTAATACTCCACTATCACAGATAGATAGTCCAACCAGACAGAAAACCACACTGTAGAAAACTTGGACCTAACAGATGTTTACAGAGTTTTCCGCCCAATATCAACTGAGTACACATTACTCCCAGCAGCACATGGAACATTTTCTAAAATAGACCATGTTCTAGACCGTGAGTCATGCTTAAATAAATACCAAGGAATAGAAATAATTCCTTGTATACTCTCAGACCATAGTGGAATAAAACTTAACAGCAAAAGGAACAGAAGTAAATACACAAATACATAAGACTAACAACTTACTGCTGACCACACAGTGGATCACAGAACAAATCAGAGAAGAAATCAAAAACTTCTTAGAGTTAAATGATGATGGAAGTACATCATATTAGAATCTAGGGGACACAATGAAAGCAGTACTTAGATCAAAATTCATAGCCATAAATGCACATATCAAAAGAACAGAAGTCACAAATAAACACATTAATGATGCACCATAAGGACCTAGAGAAACAAGAACAGTTCAACCCAAAAAGCAATAGAAGAAAAGAAATTATACAGGTCAGATCTGAAATTAATGAAATTGAAATTAAAATGACAAAAAAGATTAATGAGTCAAAGAGCTAGTTTCTTGGAAGAATAAATAAGATCGACAGACCTCTAGCTAAACTCATCAAAAGAAGGAAAGAAAAAACACAGATTAATGCACTTAGAAATGAGAAGGGTGAAATGACAACAGACTCTGCAGAAATTTAGAATACTAATAGAAATTATTTTTGAACCTACATTCTAACAAGTTAAAGAATTGGGAAGAAATGGATGAGTTTCTAGATACATGCAAAATACCAAAATTGAATGAAGACATAAAAATCTTGAATAACCCCATTACACACACAGAAATTGAAACTGTAATAAAAGCTCTACCTACAAATAAAAGCCCAGGATTAAATGGATTCACAGCAGAATTTTTTTTAGTATTTTAGGGAAGAATTAACTCCATCATTCTCAAAACTGTTCCGTGAAGTTGAAAGAGAAGGAATACTACCAAACTCTTTTGTGGATGCTAGCATCACCTTAGTCCCAAAGCCAGACAAAGACTTAACCAGGAAGGAAAATTATAGACCAATATCCTTAATTAATATAGAAGTAAAAATACTTAATAAGATCCTGGCAAGTAGAATCCAACAAGTAATCAGAAAGATCATACTCCATGATTAAGTGGGCTTCATTCCTGGGATACAAGGCTGGTTCAACATACGTAAATCAATCAGTGTAATACACCACATCAACAAAAACAAAAAGCACATGATCATCTCAATTGATGCAGAAAAAGCCTTTGATAAAATTCAACACCCTCTCATGATAAAAACTCTGAGAAAAATAGATATAGAAGGGCCTTATCTCATATTCATAGAAGCCATATATGCCAAACCTACTGCAAATATAGTAAATGGAGGGAAATTGAAATCGTTTCCTCTCAAATCAGGAACACCCAAGGCTGCCCACTCTCACCACTCTTATTCAACATAGTCCTTGAAACATTTGCCATAGCAATCAGACAAGAAAGTGAAATAAAGGGAATTTGCGTCAGAAAGGAGGAAGTCAAGCTATCCTTATTTGCAGACAATATGATTATCTACATAGAAGACCCCAGAAACTCCACTACAAAACTCTTGGAAATAATAAGCAAATTCAGCCAAATTACAGGCTACAAAGTCAATACTAAAAAAAAATCAGTAGCTTTTCTCTACACCAACAGTGAGAAAGAGGTCAAAAGAACAATCCCATTCTCAATAGCTCAGCAAAAAATTAAATACCTATGAGTATACCTAATTAAGGAGGTGAAGGACCTATATAAAGAAAACTACATTACTTTGAAGAAAGAATTTGTAGGTGACATCAGAATATGGAAAGGTGTCCCATGTTCTTGAATAGGCAGAATCAATATTGTCAAAATGACTGCACTGCCAAAACTGATATGCAGGTTCAATGCAATTCCTATCAAAAGACCAACTTTTTCTCAAAGAACTTGAAAAAAAATCCTAAATTCATATGGAACCAAAAGAGACCTAGAATGGCCAAAGCAATCTTGAGCAAAAAGAATAAGGCAGAAGGTATTACAATAACAGACATCCAGCTATACTATAAAACAACAGTTGTAAAAACAATTTGGTACTGACACAAAAATAGAATAGACAATGGAGCAGAATTGAGGATTTAGAGATAAACTCAAATATCCTCAACTACCTAATCTTTGATAAAGGAGCCAAAAACATATGCTGGAAAAGGGACAGCCTCTTCAGCAAATGGTCCTGAGAAAACTGGACATCCACTTGCAAATGAATGAATCTAGACACACATCCATCGCCATGCACCAAAATCAAATCAAAGTGGATCGAAGACCTCGATTTTAAAACTGAAACACTGAACCTTTTAGAAGACAAATTAGGCAAATATCTAAAAGACATAGGTGTAGGCAAAGACTTAATAAGACACCAAAAGCAAAAGAAATTGTCCCCATTATCAACAAATGGGATTATGTCAAATTAAGAAGTTTCTGCACAGCAAAGGAAATTATCAACAGTGTAAAAAGAGAACCAGCAGACTGGGAAAAATATTCACCTCCAACACATCAGATAGGAAGCTCACAACCAAAATTTTATGTATCTTTTTTAAATGTCAGGAGAATTTAGGGCCAAAAATCACTGTTTTGTAAAAGTTTTGCTGTCTCATTCATACCCCAGATTAAGCATGTCTTTTCATGACGTTTTTGTGTTTTGTAAAGATCACATTAGAATGTTTCAAAGGACTAAACTTTCTTAGAATAGATGAAGCAGAAATAGTTGAGGAAAACTCTCAGAAAAAGTCTTAGAAAGTAATTGAATATTCATCCACGTGCCACTTTAGGGTCATTTATTCTCTTGAATGCCAAAGAGCACACTCCTGAGCTACTTCAGGAAAACTTGAATGAGTAGACAGGGGAAAGGAATTGACAGAAATAATTGAAAAAAGAGACACTGTTGGAGACAGATGTAATAAAAAGGAAGTAGCTAAGGCCACTGAAAAAGTTCAACAGCATGAATCTAAGAGGAAAGAAGAAAGTGAATATTCCCTGCACTCTTAGGAAGAGACGCCATTTGTTTTGTATCGTCCCCAGCTGATGTTCGTGTTAGACGAGGAAATTTGCAGAGGTGAGCCTCATTCATATTCAAGTTAAGAAAATAATCTCCAGATCACATCTATTCATTGAAATGAAAATGTTAATTTTATATAGGTTTTCGTTGAAGTGATATTGGTAAAATCTCAGAGGCAAAAAATGAGAAATACCAGATCTGGGGATTCCCTCTTCTGGTTTCTGGCAGTCTGCCCCATCTGAGGACATTCGTCTAGGCGTAGACTCCTGTGGAGTCAAGGGAAGGGTCGTCTTTGCCATGTCCTCAGTGCCCTGGCCATGCTGACGATACCTACAGGGGAGACAGTTCTTTGGCTGTTCCTCTCTCTAATTATGCTACTTTATAAGACATTTTACTGATCTTAGAAATCTAAAATTCTCATAACCGCAGTGCTACATGATCTCCGCTGTTTTATGACTCAGAATAACTATAGAACCAGGTTTTCCCTCATTAAGCCTTATGCAGGGTTTCCCCCCACATACAGTGACACCTCCTTTCTCTGATTCAGCAAACTGGGCACAGTAGAGACGAGCGGGTGCACCCATGGGGAGAGTCTGGGAAGGGAGGAAGCCCACGTGTCAGGCCCAGTCTCCCGGAAGGACCTGGCGGTAGGAAGAGGAAACAGGCAGCTGTGGTGAGGCTCCCTGTGAGGGTGTGGGGTCTGTCATCAGAAGGCGCAAGGAGGCTTGGAAGTTCACCTGAAGCAGCAGTGAAGACTGAGTGTTGGAGGGAAGCAGGTGCCTGTCACTGAGGAGACTACGTCAGCAGTGCCAGGCCCTGCTCCTCAAGGGCCATGGCACAGCGTGCCGGAAGATGGTGGGGGGGTTGCTGCCCACACGAAAGCAAGTGAAATGTGGGCTGGGCTGTAGCCCAGTTCTCGACAGGGGCTTGCAGCCAGAGCCAGACTGCTCTAAGGGGGAAGTGGTATTTAGTCTCTTGTTTAAGGCCATGACTGATTAATAACAATTTCTCTAGGTTTTGTGGGGACCCAGTCATGGTACAATAGAAAACCCTGGAGCCATGCAGAGCCGGGCTGTCCGTTCTCCCTGGTTTTCAGTCCACCAGAGGGCACAGCTCCACCATGGCATTCAAGGGTCCCTACTACTTTGCTAGCCTAGGTAGGGTTCAAGTCAGTTAAATTCCTTCTTCAGAATGAAATCAGATAAGAATGGAAAGATCTTGACCAGAATGGGTGTGTTTCTGCCCATGCTGATTGTTCCTGCTGTCCTTTAAAGCCTGACCCCGCAGGAGGGTCTAAGACCCAGGGGCAGGACCTCATCATCCAGTGAGGACTGCTCTTGAGGGTAGTGCCCAGGTAGGGAAGTACCTGAGCTCAGGCACCAAGGTGCCCTGAGGCAGGTGCTGTGTGAAGGTCTTGATCAGAAGAGAAGCAGAGGGACTTTGCTAAGGGACCAGCTGAGCAGGTTATAAAGCTAGAGACTGTAAACCATAGAAAGGGGCCTTAGAACAGAGTAACAGAACGGGGTGAGCAGGCAGGAAGGCGAGTGGCTTGTGGCTGAAGACCCATTGGCCAGTGTGGCTGACCTGATTTGTCACTTGAGAACCAGTATGGCTAAATTTTGTCCAGGAATCATGGCCTTACTTTTACAGAACACTTATAAAAAGATGAATGTTTCTGTCTGTTAAGTCTTAAATGGTGAACAGCAAATGTCTTGGAAACCAGGATTTAAAAGTAAAACTTGAAGAGTATCATTTAGATTCAGGTGAGATTAAGTAGGGTAATATCTGTGAAAAATGTAATCTGTACTTCATAATTTCAGTGTGAAGATGGACCTAAGTGTCACCATTTCATCTTGTCTTGCCTCAAGGCATTCTGTTGTTACTGGTAAATTTCTTTCTTTTCTCTTGAGTTTTGCATGGGCAAATATATCTCAAACATTGACTTCTATGCATGCTTTAGTAATCATAAAAAATCTTCTTTATTTTGGAAGCCTCAGTTGTTTTGCTCATTCTGGGCTAGACCCATTGTTTTGTGTAGGTTTTCTCCTGATACCTAGCACAGCAGGTACCAGGTTGAAAATGCATATATTGTATGGAACTGAAGAATAATGGACACACGACAAGGTGGACCTGTGCAAGCAAGTCTCCCAGTGCAGGGGACAGCCCAGAGGGCAGCGGCAAGTAGTGGGTTGGCTGTTATGCTCTTGTTTGTTTTCATAGTGAAGGTGCTGGCCTCCAGGGCAGAGTGGCGTGAGGAAGAAAACATGACAGAATTCAAGTGGTTTTTCTTTTTCTTTTTCTTTTTCTTTTTTGAGACTGGATCTTACTCTGTAGTCTAGGCTGGTCCTGAAATCACTGTGTAGTCCAGGCTGGCCTCCAATTCATAGCAGTCCTTCCCCCTCAGCCTCCCTAGTGCTGGGATTATGGGTGTGCACCACTGTGCCTAGATTATGTGGTGCTGGGGAATTGAACTCAAGGCCTTGCACTTGTTAGGCAAACTGTACTATTCCTGTAGACCTTCCCAATTTTTATGAAGAAGTATCTTTAGAGATACTTGGCTTTGAACAAACAGGAACTCCAGATGGACAGCTTAGTTGAGAATCAATAAACAGTCAGGAAGAGAAGGAAGGTAGGCCTTGTGTAAGCAGCCAGCCCTGTTCAGGGGCAATTTTACTGATGATAAATAATCGTGAGTTTTTTTTTTTTTAATCATCCAGCCTAACTTGGACTGGTTGATTTCTAAGTTTGCCTTTGTTTCCATGATAGTTCTGATACCTGCCCCCACAGTGACTCACCTACACTCAAGAAGCAGCCCTTGTTAGCTTTCAGGTACTTTAGGTACAAAAATGAGTGAATACTTAATCTGTTCCTGGACAACTGAGCTTTAAACAGTCCATGTTTTATTTCTTACCAGTATTAAATGCTTCCTCATTGTGCATTAATTGACGAAAGAAATTACACTTTGCATTGTGTTCACTTGCACAAAGAGTTTGAGAGTAGAAGGAGATCTGGAACAAATCTGAGGGAAGATTTGTTGAAGAGCTTATGTCTGTGGTACATGGTTGTACACCAACACACACACACACGCACACACACACGCACGGATTTCAATCCTTTGTGTAGGCCGGCAGCCTCCAAGGTAAGGAGATAGCTTTGGCTTCCCATGTTGTGGCCTGGAGCACTTGCTCTCAGCTCCAGATCTCAGGGCTGACTGTTCACTCATCGAGGTGACATGAGACAGAATGAGATATTTCTGTCACATAACTTGCAGGATGATGTTTCAGACTGAAATGAAGTTAATTGGGGATAGGTTTCATTTACACTCCCTAAAATGGGGCATTCTCTACAGGCAAAATAAATGGTGAGATTATATGTCTTAAAATGTCTTTCCTTACAGATGTTTTGAATGGTTCATTTTAGGTTATAGACAAACTTAGGGTTTTGTCCGACTTGATACTAATAATGACACTCTTTTTTGTATGTACTTAAACAGCAGGTAAAGCCTTAGCAGGCATCACAGATGCGTATAGACGAGATAAGAAATTATCGTTGTCTTTTCTAGTTGATGTAAATGGAAAGGAAGAGTCATATTCTATCTCCTCAACATTACTTGTCGTGATTCATGCAGGTACATTGGTACCCTGAAGTGGTGAGCTGCCTGCCACTCACATTCTCAGAAAACAGGTTTAAAACTTTTTTTTTTAAATGCAAAGAGGAAACTTTGTTGATTAGAAGGCTCTGTTAAACTCTCTGCACATCTTGGAAGTCGAGGGAGTCATGCAGGTGTTGGTAGTTTATGCACGGTGTGGGGAACCACTCCTGTTCTCCACTGCAGATGCCACCTGCCCCTCAGCAAGAGAGCACGTCTCCTGTTCTCCACTGCAGATGCCACCTGCCCCTCAGCAAGAGAGCACGTCTGTGTAAGCATCAGTGCTTCTCTGAGGTGCTTTGAGGACTCCTCCAGGCGCTGAACTGAGCTGCTGGCGTCCTGGCATCAGTGGTCTGTCTGCCCTAGCTCCTGTGCACTCTAGAGGTCACTGGTCAGCAACCCAGACTTTGCTTTACTAGACTAACAGGGTAAGTGGGACTCTGGTGATACCTCTAGGAGGCCAGAAAAGCATGTACTTAGTTTTGTGCTTGATTTTCAGCTTTTTTAATCCTTTCTTTCTTTCTTTCTTTCTTTTTCTTTTTCTTTTTCTTTTTTTTTTGGAGATAGAGAGAGTCTTGCTCTATAGCCCAGGCAGGTCCTGAACTCACTGGTATAGTCCAGGCTGGCCTTAGATTCAGGACAGTTTGCCTGCCTCAGCCTCCCAAGTGCTGGGATTACAGGAATGCACCACCGTAGGTATGAGAGTTTATTCTGCCCCTAATGATGGAGAGAACAATTCTGTCTCCTGCTACCGAGAACCACATTGAAGGTAGATTTTAGAAGATAGAGCTTTGTGATGGAGACACATCTTGATTTCTGTGATGTTTGTGACTGATTTTAAGAATGTGATACCCTTTAAGAAATTTGCAGGACTGGAAGAATGGCACAGTGGTTAAAGCACTTGCCTAGCAAGCACAAGACCCTGAGTTCGATTCCCTAGCACCTCGTAAACTGGGTGTGGTGCTGCACACCTGTAATCCCAACACTCAGGAGGCTGAGGCAGGACAATTGCCATGAGTCCAAGAGCAGCTTGGGCTATATAGTGTGTTCAGGACCAGCCTGGGCTACAGAAGATACTGTCTCAGGAAAAAAAAAGAAAAAAGAAAAGAAATTTGTACCCCTCAGTAGAGGTTACTTTATTCTTTCAACCATGTATCAATATAAGGACTTCTGAAAAAGAAATTGTCATGTTGCTTGATAGAGATGCCGGTGCCAGTGGGAGAGACTGGTGTTCTCCGCTTTCCCACTTTGCTGTGTCAGAGGCAACAAACTATGTCTAGCCCAGGAGTCAAGGCTGGTCCTGTGAGTAGATCTCACTGGAACGCAGCCATTCCCATTCCTTTCTGTAAGATCGATGAAGACAGAGTGGAGTATGGAGAGCAGCGCGTCCTGGCCTGTGGAGGTGTGAGGGGAACCTGCCTCTGTCCTCTGGAGGTTCACTAGTTAAGTCTGTGGAAGTGATCTGACAATAAGAAGAGATAAGCAAATCTAACTTGACACGTTCACAGGAGCCACGTGAAACCTGAAACTCAGGGAGGGGCAGAGCATTGAAAGGGAGGAAGAGGATGTAGGCAGGTCTAGAGGAGAAGTTGGTGATTTTTAGGTGAGATGAAAGAGTCCAAAAAACAGATAGTACTCTTGGACAAAGCTCTCTGTGCTCTAGGTGTACTCTTTGATTTTTAATCTCTTTCTCTTTAACATGGGTTTAATCTTCCTGAGTTAATGTAGTTTTTGTAAGAAGATTAAAAGCCATTAATTTCTTCTTTGGTAGGCCCTGTCTGTATAGAGAAGGGAACTTTAGAGAAGCGTCTCCCTGCATTTCATTTCAGGAAAGAGATTTGAAAGCAGAGAAATAGGCAAGGTCAGAGAGACCTTGAGGCAGCTTCTTCAATTAACATGAAGGACCGTCCTTTGGGGTGTTGTTTTGTAAGATCCAACACCTACTAACCTGAAATATTTACTATCTGACCTTCACATTAAGAATTTATGAACCTCTAGATTCTATCATAATGTTGTCTTCAAATCTGGTGTATTACTAGTTGGGCATATTCCTGGTGTGGGCAACTTATTTTACTATTGTAACTTTAGTTTCCTTTTTTATGAGATGGAAATACAGGGGATTCAGTGTTTAAACTAGATAATATTTGCTAAATACTGTCCTTGCCTCAGGCTTTAATAGTATTGTGAACAGGCTCATATAAAGCATTTAGCACAGTGCCCAGAACATAGAAAAAATGCTTACTGAATACAAAAGCATAAAGTAGTTTATAATTCTTGTCTTCTTTGACTTTATGGCTTTTGCTTTGGAGTTGTTCAAGCCCCGTTGCCTTTTTCCTCCTTTTTGTGTCAGATGGAAGCAAGCTACCGCCCAAGTTCTGTAGGTGGAGTGGGTAGGAAGAAGTAAGTGACTCTTTGTGATAAGGTAGGAGAAACACGAAATGCGTTGCCAGATGAGAGGCAATAGGAGGGGAGCACATGGCCTGTTGTCTGGTAATGTGAGTCCTCGAGTTTCCATTGCTGCTCTTCCACTGATCCACATGTGTATCCTAACTCAGCAATGAGTTAACTTTTCTTTTCCTGCTCTTCTTGGGTATAACATGAATGTGCCCTTAGGGTTATAAGGATGTACTGAGGTCAAATATAGAAAGTACTTGGCTCATAAGAATTAGCAATGGGGTTGGAGAAATAACACAAAGAATACAGCACTTGCCTTACAAGCCCAAGGCCCTGAATCAATTCCCCAGCACCATATAAACTGGGTGTGGTGGTGCAAATCTATAGTCCCAGCCCTCAGGAAGCTGAGGCAGGAGGGTTACTATGAGTTTGAGGCCAGCCCGGGCTACATAGTGAGTTCAGGATTGGCCTGAACTATAGAGTAAAACCCTGTCTCCTACTTGATCTGGGTAGGGACCTGGCTGAGCTGGGGGAGTAGCCTTGGGAAACTGGAATAGCTGTGGTGGTGGACTAAAGGAAAAATGTTAGCATGGTCAGTTGCACAATAGCAAAATACTTGTATGAAAGCTCCCACCTTTCAGCTTAAATGTAGGGGTTGTGGAAATGGAAAAGGGAAGAGGTGTGGGCTCTCTCATTTGGGAGTGCTGCAGTGGTAACTCTGTTCTGGTACACAGGCTTCTGTGGGTACCTGTGGCGGGTACAGGGCCCAGGGTGAAGGGGAACTGGGGCCTTCTTAGCTCAAAACATCATCCCCAGTGATGAGTAGGAGGGAGCTAGGTCGACCAACTCAGGGGACTTCAAGTAAGGAAATGGCACTCTAACTTGATTCCTAGGGACTGCATATCAGAAAATGCAAGGGCCTGCCTTTTCTTTCTGTCCTGCATACCAAAGGAGATATATTTACAGAGGAGACTAAAGGATGGAGAGGTGTTTTCAGAGAAGTCTTTAGAAATGAGACTATTTGGTTATTTACCTTGGGAAGACTTACCTGATTCTCTAGACAGGAGTTCTTTGAGAACAGCCCTGTGCTTTATTCTTCATTGTATTTTTAGTGTCTAGAATATTGTGAAAAGGAGATGGGCTGTATTTTATTTTGGGCTTCTAGTAGTATTAACTTCTGAGTAATATAAGATTTCTTTTTTTCTTTCTTTCTTTCTTTCTTTCTTTTCTTTTTTTTTTCTTTTTTTTTTCTTTTTTTCTTTTTTTTTTGTTTTTGAGGTAGGATCTTACTCTGTAGTCCAGGCTGGTCCTGAGCTTACTACATAGCCCAGTTTGGCTTTGAACCCACAGCAATCCTCCTGCCTCAGCCTCCTAAGTGCTGGAATTACAAGCAGACTCTACTATGCCTAGTTTAAGATGTCTTTAGGCATGTCACCTATCAGAATATGCTATATTAATTTGTAGGTCCCATCTTTTAAAAGAGACAGGCTTTAATTAAGATGTACACAGCAATATTAGTTACAAACTAGAAGATTACATTTATTTTTGTTTGTTTTGTCCTGGGGATTGAGCCCTGGGCCTTTACACTGAACTATATCCCCAGTCCATTTTTATTTTTTATTTTGATATGAAGGCCCTGCAAGTTGCTCAGGCTGGGCTGGAACTTGCAGTCTTCTTGCCTCAACGTCTGAGAGTGCTGGAATTCCAGGCTTTCTTCTCCAGGTCCAGCTTAGAAGCTGTGTTGAATCTAATTCAGCAGATGGGAAGCCTCTTCCTGGTTGGATCATTGGTATAAGGGACCATAGCCTTTGAAGACATGATATTAACATGCTGAAGTCCCACCCACATAGCCTATTAGCTGTCTGCCTGTGGGGAAGCTTGCCAAGTCCCATCAGGACAGCTGTCTGTGATGAGCTCCCAGCTTACAGTTCAGGAGTTGTCCCCTGGGTCAGTTTTCCAAAGCAGGAGGGCTTTGGCTGTCCGGAGCAGAAGCCTACTCTGCAGCACATCCATGGGATCAAGGGTCCTTGGTAACTAGGATTCCTCCTAGAACTCGGCAGCGACTTCGGAGAATTTTGCCTTTAAAGCTGTGATGGAACCTGCTTTAGCCTAGACTAAATTTAGTCACACTTTGCCAAAAGGGTTACACAGTGCCAGTGCCAGTGCCATGAGGTTGTTCCGGTCAGAGAATCCATTTAGGACAGAGGGACATGCATGTGGGACTTCTCTTGCCCAAGATGCTAGAATCCAGGGTAGCTTGAGCCTGCAAGATGGGCCTATTATTCTTCATATTTATGCCAAAGAATTTAGCAGACGTGCTAGTGTAGCGCTTTAGAAAACACTCAGGAAAGTGATGCGTCAGAGAAAGGACTTTCTGTTTGTCTCTAAGCACAGGGTGAGCTTTATGTGAAAGTTGGTTATACAGGATTGAAAGCTCAGGGAAGTACCTGTATCCCATGGTAATCCTGTTCCTCCTGCCTTGTTTTCCAGCATGGGCTACTGCATCCTTTTTGTGTATGGGTTGAATAAGCTCTGTACATGCCTAAATCGATGTGGGGCCACCACTCTGATCGTGTCCACGGTGTTGCTGCTGTTGCTGTTCTCTTGGAAAACTGTGAGGCAGAATGAGATTTGGCTGTCAAGAGAGTCCCTGTTCAGGTACAGTGAGGCTGGTGAAAGGGTATTTCTTCCTGCTTCTTTTTTCCCGATGAATCTGTTTCTGAGCAAATGAGGTAACATGGGTTTGTAAGTGTTTATTAATCAAAAAAATTACTTTCACGAAAGTTTTAAATGGAAGATATAATTTTGTTTGGGGTTTTAAGGTTAGATTTTTTAAATAGTAATATATGAAATTTACCATGAGCTTGCTCTAAATCAGTTTATGAAAATAAGACTCACGGGAAGATTCTTTGGTTTGTGAATTCAAATAGAAAGAGTGCTAATGATGAGTTGGGCTGTAAAATCAACCATAAACAAAATGAAACCAATCAGCCCAATTTCATTGTTCATTCAAGTGGATGGGAAAGGTGAGCCAAAGCATAAGAAAGAGAAATGCAGTACATTTCTGTAGAACATTCCAGTGTTAAGTTGTGATCTGTGATTCCAGTTGTGTTCAGTTGTGATTGTTTTATTTTGAACAAGAGTTTCAAATAAGTAAATAAAAGACTTTTTCACCTACTGATAGGTTTTTCTTTGGTTACATCTGTGTCTGAATAGAACATTTTCAACTTACAGCCCAAATCTGTCCTAAAATCTGAACATTCTTTGGTTTTGCTGCTCAGCACACCGTATCCAGGATCTACAGTCTCACCGGTCTTTTAGTCCAAGTGGCCTTTGCCTCGTTCTTGTGGCACTGTCACAGTTGTCATCCCAAGAGTATTTGCCTCATCTCCAGTTCTGACCTCACTTACGGCCCCATTGACCAATTTAATCAGCATGTTGTTTACTCAACCCTTATTCTTTGAGAAGACATAACTGGAACAGAGATGGGACACTTTAAAGAAGGGGAAGCCATTAGCAGAGCATAAGAAATCATACAGAATTGAGGGGAAGGTCAGAGCCTGGCATGGTGCACAGGAGCCAGGGATCTGGACAGTGTGTGCCCAGCACCATCCAGCAACAGGAAGGCAGAGGTAAACTCATTCTGCTTTGACGTCAAAGCCCTGGCAGTAGAAAGGCTTTAACTTAGCTTGACCTTAAATGGTGTGCCTGCCCAGGCATTGAGAGGCCAGTGATGCCTCCTCTGACTTTATGGAGGGAGTCTGTGCGGATGGAGCACTGTGAGCTGCCACCAGTGCCAACTGCACCAGCCCAGGCAAGGGGGGACTTCCCAGCAGGAAGTGTAAATGCCCGGTGATAGGGAGAACAGACTCTGTACAGGCTTCCAAAAATTGCATGGATAAAACAAATATTCACTATTCTCTACTACTAATTTAAAATAATTCATCTGATTTTACTATTTCACAATTTAACTTTTTTAAAATAGGAAAATTTGTTTGGCATGCATATGCAATTATAAACATAGAATTACTATGTTGGCTTCATTGTTATCAGTATCTCAGTGAATACCATAGAGAGCTGTTGCAGTGAAAGTTTTTGTATCGATTCATTTTTTTTCTCATTTTCATTCTTTTTTGTGATACTTTTGTTCAATATCTAGTACCACAAAAAAGAAATAAAATGAAAAAAGCATGTGCTGTGTCATTGAACCACTCCTAGCTGTTTTTTTTTTTTTTTCCTGTTTTGTTTTGTTTCTTTCCTATGAATTTTTTTCCCCACACAGACCTGCAGAACGATTCTCAGATCTCCGCATTGAACACGGCTCTCACGGAGCACAGCCTACTCCTTCTCTTGTGCTGCTCCCACTGTGGTCATTCTGTCAACACCAGAGCAGTCAAGTGCAGGAACAGCTCTTGTTGCTGGTCTCTGCTGGCTCGGTTTCCTTTCATGTTCAGTAGTCAGTGCTTTATGAAAAGCTGAAACTGTTCTATCCCATACTAACCCCTTGGTCCAGGGAAAGACTCCAGTGAGGGATAGTATCTTCTGGTGGTGCTTACTGTTTGATCTGAGCATCTTTGGGTCTGGGTTTTCACCAGCAGAAGTTTACTTCAAGTATAATGAATTAGAATTCAAATAGCAATTTTGAGAAGGAAAAATAAAAACAAAGCACATCAGCTTTGCATCCAGAACCTTCTGTGCCCTTAGATGAAGTATGTAGGAAGAAACAGTTGATTAGTAAAACACAACTATTCCACCCATGTGCCTAAGGAAACTTAAGTCTGGAGAGGACTTTGGTGGTCAAGTGGAATTTTGTGTCATGTGCAAATAAAAGTTTTAATAGATTGCTTTTTGTCTAAATCCTAAGAAAATTCATAAGATTCTGAAACTTTCAAACTATTCTTTTTCCTTAAGGGCAAGATGTTTGAATGGTTTGTCTGTGAGAAGTAGCATTAAGATCAGTAGAATTCAGCATTTGCCCATAATCTGTGGGGCAGGATAGGTGTGCGAGCAAGCCTGGTATCTGGAGTTCGACTTTCTGCTGCTGCTCTAAGCCATTTAATGGCTGTGTGATCTGGGGTAAACTGTTTAACAACCCTGTACCTATTTTCATATAAAATTTTATAATGCTACTCATCTCCTGAGTAGTAATGCTAAGTGAAAAAAGTATAAGCCATTGTGTAGATTGTGGTAAACACAGAGCAGTGTTTTTGAATTACTGCTGGGCACAGTGTTCTTCTGTGTGAAGCGAGAGAGTGCGGCCATTCGTAGAGGAGTGGCAGTCTCTCGGAGGCAGCCCCAAGCCTTCTGTTAGCACAGCTGAGGTGCTGCTGCGTAGCCAACAGTGCGTAAGTGCAGGCTGGAGACACAGAACAGCAGAAACTGCCAGAATATTCAAGGATGAGCAACACCTAAATGAGCCATAAGGGCCAAACCCAAGGCCTGGCTAAGTCAGTTGCGCAGTTACAGTAGTTCCAGAGTCAGCAGGGCCCTTGCAGGAGGCCCTGCTTGTCTCCTGTTTCACACAAGGAGCGGATTGTGAGTGATCTTAAAAGTGTCTATGACAGACCTGCGTGTTGAGAAATTACAATTACTGGCCACGCTTTAGCCTCCCTGGTGAATTCTCGTCTCACACATGGATTTTTAGGAGATACAAATGCACTGGCCCCTCACAGCTTTGTCTTTCTTTTGGCTAGAAGTTTACACCCAAAACCACAAGAACCTGACACTTGGGTTTCAACAAAGGCTTGGAGATGGAAAGTTGTTCACACCGAAGTAGCTGATAGGAGTCAGGATTTGAACCCAAATCTGGTATAGAAGAAAAGTGATATTATTGCACTTTTAAAAAACATATATTGTTTCTAGAATAAACTAGGTTCACACACAGTCAGGGGTGGGGAGAGACACTGATTTATAGTCATAGCTGGAAGGACTCTTCTTTAATGAATTGTAACAAGAAGCTGCTCTATGTCCTAACCCAGGAAGAAAGTAGCTACATAGCTTCTGTTGGCCATAGGTCATAGTAACAGCCTAGAATTTTGTATTTGCTTCAAGTAATACTATTATAACATACTTTGATTAGATTAATTCCTATCTTCAAAATACCTGGAAAGATAAGACTGTCAGATGAAGTGGAATCAGACACTATAATATATGCTTAAATTTTAAAAAATGACTACAGGATAAAAACACATTGTTATTAGTCTCCCTTAAAATACTCTCAAGCCACTTATCCCACTCTCCCTGCAACTCACTCTTCCATGAGTGCCTTCACTTGTGCTATCGTGGCTTCCTCAGTGTCCTGAATAAACTTGAAGTGTTTACTTTCCATGGCCATTTCTACTTTGGGAAAGGGTCAGAGGCCACATGTGGTGAATAAGGCGGTGAGGTCACACCATAACGTGTTCATAGTCCCACCTTTCCGTTGAATGGCCTCATGCTGTTCTCCATGTTTTGATCAGACCAGGGCTGCCTTCGATAGTGGCAGAAAGGGTGAGGTGGGTGTGCTCAAAATGAGGGGACTGTTGTGAAGAGGACTGATGACAGTGTAGCTTTTACTGAAATAATCTTTTTTGAATTCATGCACTCACATTATTTTTTCAGTTAACTCTTACATTTTCTGTTGCATCCTTTCCAGGGTCACTGAGTCCCCTTCACAAGCTGTTTTCCATGATCCATGGACCACTGATGAGTAACCTTTGGTCCAGATCACCCTGCCATTCTATAGGATGTTTCCTTTTCTCTGACTAGTAGACCTCCCAGTGACAGAAAGGGCCAGATAGTAAGTATTTAGGCTTTGAGCCACTGAGTCTCTTGCTACTGCCGTCGTCTCAGGGATGAGGCCGTAGACACACGTCGGCACACTGGCTCTTCTGTGGCCCTCATGGCTGGCCATAGCTTGCTTGCTGATGATACACACACTGTAATAGTGAAATGTTTCTAATTGCACTTCATTCTGATGTTCCTAGAATCTTAGATGCTGTTTTGATTTAGAATTAGATGTTGACCAGCTTCAAGAATGATTCTATTTCTTGGCCTGAGTTGAAATCTCTGCTCAACTACATACCAGATCAATAGCCTTAGAAAATGGCGCTCATCTCTTTGAGCTTCAGTCTCTGTATCATGAGTATGAGAGATGCCATAATACTACCGACCTAATAGGTTGCCAAGAGAACTGCCAGAGATAAGGGATGGGAGTTGGGTGCTTAGTGTAGCGTTAGGTCTAAGTGAGCGTTTGCTACGTGCTGGCCATCCTGCATACTCACTGTGCAGCCTTTGTCAGGGCAGGGCTCACAGTCAAGGGGAGCCACAGGATCTTCTCAGCTTCCTTCATGGCCAGCTTCTGGCTACATGCTACTAATTTTAAATATATACATTTGCTTTCTACCTATAAATTTGGAAATAGATTTGCAGACCTACTGTCCAGTAATGACAACAAAACAAATTGATACTATTGATGCAAAAATATTAATTTTGTGTTAAAGAGTTTAAGAGATGGTTTAGTGGCCTGGGAACATGCATTCAGGATTTCCCATATAATACATTCCAGCAAGCAGCAGTCACATAAGATAGTGTTATAGTTACAGAACAGAAGAAAGTCATAAATCAAAGCACCTTTTGAAGACATTGGTGGAAGTATCAGGCAGGTCACCTGAGTGGGGATGCTTCACTACAGGCCTCAGGTGCAATCTAAGGACACTGCTTAGCTCTCAGGTTGATAGAGAGGTAGAGGCTTTACTTCACATTTTAAAAAGTTACTTAGTTAGCATGTGAATGTTACATATATAAAAGGATTTATCACAGGATGTTAAGTCAGATGCAAGGGGGAAGGGCAACATATGTGGCCATGAAAGGAGCCAGGAGAGCCCCCGCTACTATGGCTGTGTAAACACTCCATCTTCCCCCCAAGTCCTTGGGAAGCCAATTAGCTGATCCACAGGAGGCTCATTATGAGGGAGGCGGTTTCCTGGGAGCTTCAGTTATCAGTATTATAAAAAGTAGAGGTAGCACCTGATTTAAAAACTGGCTAATTTATTTCTGTTATTTCTCAAGTCTTCTACAAATAAAAGATGTGAGAAAAATGTGAAATGTATAATTAAAAACCTGAGTTGGAAGGCAGAGTTTTGAGAAGTAATCATTGTTGTAATTGCTAGCAAGACTGGATCCCACCATGTGATTTATGAGCAGTGCATTTCTTCATAGAGTAACTTTGTAGAGCTGAGTATTTGCATTAAAACAATTGGAAGTACTACAGCAAAGTATGAGGAAGAGATGGGCCTGCAGGGGAGCCTGGTCACAGTTCACAGAGAGTATTGCTTGCCTTTGGCTAGTGGCTCATTTTCCCTTTTACTTCTTTGTTTAATTTTTATTTTCCATGAGCTATTCATTATAAAGTGAGAACCTGGAAAAACAGGAAAAAAAATTACAGAGAGAACATGAAGGTCAAAAACAGTGGGAAAAGCAGCTAGAGCAATAGTTCCTCCACCCAGCTGGCTTGCCTATTATGGTGCTACTGCTTCCTCTGGGGTCCTTGAACGATGCCCAGTTTTCAAAGGCTGGATTGTCTGTCCCTCAGGTGAAAGGTGACTGAGCGTAACTGTGCATTTCACAGGAGGACAGGGTCCAAGTCACAGCTGTGCCAATGGTGTCCTGCCATAACCAAAGGCATCTTGAAAGCCTACCTTGGGCTCTGCACCATTGAGTTCTGGGTAGAAAATTCAGCAGTTTTCCTGAACAGAAATTCAACTTTTAAAACTATTACTGTCACTCGGACCAGATCCTGCTTATATGACTAAATTCACTTTGGGTACTATCCATTTGAAAAACTGTACTTTTGTGTATTTATTTTTTTTAACATGCCAATAAAAAGATCTGAGAAATAAAAGAGAGTGTTGGTGCTTTAGCATCCACTTTCCAGTGGAACTGAGCAAGGCACAGTTATCCTCTGAGGCTCTGGTTTCTCTTCTATCATAAAAAAGGGGGGACAGGGTTCAAATTGTCATGAGTTTCTTTCAGATCTCCCAATTGGGAGAGATGAGGAAGTTCTGATCACCTACCCTACCCGATGGACAAGTTCTCCACAGGCTCACAGAAGGATTTCTTCTGGCAGACGGATCTCCCTCTAGTGCCCAAGGAGCATGAGTATCGTTTGGTTAGAGAACAGGGTGTACATAGACTGCACCTACCTCGGCCCCCAGGAAGCCGGTGCACAGGTATAGAACACCGTCATTGAGGTTTAGCTCGGTGAGCACATGGGAAAATGCTTTCTAAGCAATGAAGTCTGAGGTAGCGGGAGATCTCTGTTTATAACAAGACGCAAAACTGGCTCCTCACAGGCTTCTTGTTGTTTTGTTTTCTCTGGTGTGTAGCATCTGTGCATTGTAAGGCTGTAGCCTTCAGGCTGCCTGTGTCACCTCAGCTGTGCCCACAGTGCGTGGTGCTGGCTCTCCCTGGGGTCCTCCAGGAGCCAGTTTCATCAACACCATCTATGGTATTTATTCCTGCTTCCTTCACACACAGCATCAAGTAAGATGGCAGGAGTTGGGGGGGCTCTTCTTGCCTCAGCTTCTTTGCCCTTTTCCCCACCTGTTGTGATGGTTCATACTCGGGAAGTATAACGCGGTGTCCTGATGTATGTATTCGTAGCGAACTGATGGCCTTAAGCAATGTAACACATTCCTCAGTTCTCATGTTTTTTTAATAATAAAAATGCCTGAAATCTCTCAGTAAATTTTCCGTATACATTACAGTATTAATATGAGTCCTCTCATGATACGTTAAGGCTCCACACTGATCCTGTGTAACTGAGCTTCTATCCTCGGGCCTGCATCTTCCTGTTTTCTTGCCTTCCTGACCCCTGGTATAAATAAGCAGAAGAGCCAACTAAGAGTGATTGTAGGGAACAGGTGATCTTTCTGGAGAGGGGCATGGGGTGTGGGGTGGGTGGGGAGGAAAGACGGAGGTGATCAAGAGTCCTGAAGTTATTATGGCCATAAATACATATTAGGATAAATAATAAAAACAATAATTTTGAGGGGAAAACCCAGACCTTTCCAGGTCACACCTGTAACCACGCCCAACTTCCCAACAGCACATCTGTATGGGGTGGGTTCAGCCATGGGTAACACATCCTCATGACCCAGTCACCTTTCAAACACATGACACTTAGAGGGGGCGTTTTGGAATTCAGCCATTACAAGTCCTCAGGCCCCCGCAGCTCCCAGAGTTGTGCTTCTGGCCCAGTACCTCCAGTGCCTTGCTTTCATTCCCTCGGAAGTCAGGGTTGTGTTTCCCAGGGCGCTCTGGGTGGGGCTGACTCTTGCTCTGGAGGCTAGTTTAATTCTCTCTACCCTTCGCATCTCAGCTTTGTCGTCCCTGCCTCCATTCTGGGAGAAGCCCACCGCGCTTGGCTGCATCTCCCTCGCCTGTTGTTACAAGGCATTTTGGTCATCCGCCTTTCTCCTTGCCGCCTTTCCTCACCCCAGTTTGCTCCCTGAGCACAGGAACTCTGTCCCTCCATCAGATACCTGGACGCCCACTGGATGGCACCGAAGGGGCTCTACCTAGGTGTTAGAAAACTGCTCCGTGTCCTGCAGGTTAGAGAAGTGCTTCCAGCTGATTTTTATAGAGCTATCTTGCCTGACTTCTGGAGTGTACATTTCATGATGATTCTACTTTTGCCTATATTTCTTCCACATTTTCTTTCCTTTCACTTACTCGAGACCATCCGTACCAGCCCAGGTCTGTGACAGTCACCTCCCATAAGCCGAGCTTCACTGCCCACCGTTGTTGTGCCACTCGGGACCCCTCTGAGCCCCCGGCTCACTCTAGGCCTGGGTTGCGGTATCCGGCATGGCACCCTGAGAACTGTGGGTGGCAGAGAGGAAATGCTGACAGAAGGAGGGGAGGGAGGACCTCTAGTTCGCTGGTTGCCTGAGTTCCAGTGGTGAAAGGAACGAGGATGAGAGGCGAAAGGGGGAAAGAAAAAGAGAACAAAGGTACTGCACGTCGGGCCTTCCCTCACGCTCTAGGGGCTGTTTATTCTCACTTCAGGTAATCCACTTAATCTCTCCTTCCTTGGTTCCTTGTTGTCACCAGAGATCATTTCATTGAGTATCCACAAATAAAAAGCCCGAGATAGACATGAAAGAAAGGGTTTGCTCAGTGCTGCGTTCCCCCAGAAGCACGTGTGTGTCCTCATCCTCTGCAGGGTCTAACTGCAGCTGCCCCAGCAGCACCACATCTTCTGACCACTGCGCCTGAGTTGGGAAAGCCGAGGGGTGTGAGCCCTGGGAGGCTGCCTGCTGCCCTGCTGCGTTCCCAGAAAAGAACCCGGGAAAAAATGAGGAACCTTCTCCCAGGCTTCCCGTGGCCTTATGTTTTACCTGCTGAGAGCGTTTCATTCAGGCCCAATTGGCATGTTTGTGCATGGCCTTTATTGTTTTCCATGGAAAGTAAAGTTTAGTAAATCATGTGAGTCACACATTTTGTAGACCGTGTGTAGGATAAATATAGTGGCCATTTCACATACAGATTCATGAAACTGTGTGGGTAAAACACAAATCTAATGATACTATTTTTGTCTCTTTTTTTCTTACCCTATTTCAGGTCTGGAGTTCAGACTCTGCCCCACAATGCCAAGGTTCACTACAACTACGCCAACTTCCTGAAGGACCAGGGCCGGAACAAGGAAGCCATCTTCCACTACAGAACGGCGCTCAAGTGAGTACACGCCATTCAGGAGAGGGTTGGCTGTGCTGCTTTGAGGGCTCTTGCTCCTGCTACTGATTCCTTTCTAGGGCTCGGGCTCTTTCTGTGACAGTGAGCACACCTGTGGAGTTGAGCTAGTTCTTAGATGTGGGACTTGTAGCTCAGCTTTCAAGGCTCGTACACATGCAGGAACTCAGCCTTGCTTGTCACTTCGTGTTTCCTTATTAAAGCTTCATTGCCACCCATTGCACAGTGAAGTGACACCCAGTCAGATACATACATGCAAGCAGTTGATTGTTTAAACATGTACTGGGCCAGCCCAGTGGCACAGTCCCCTAGTCCTAGCACTGTAGAAGACTGAGGCAGGAAGAGTGCAAGTTTGAGACCAGCCTGGACAGCACAGCAATTTTTCCCATTATTTTTATTAATATACAAATGTAATACATAGTATTTACAATGAATTTGGGTGTTTTGTACACATATGTATCATATCGACTTTACAATCCCTTCCCATTTAGCACAGCAAATTAGCAAGACCCTATCTCACAAAAAATAATTAAAAAAATGAAAAAGGAAGGACTACTGTGTAGGTAGCTCAAAGTGAAGGCTCTAGACTTAATCCCCACTAACTGTCCCCCACAAAACCCAAAGTAATAAAAAAACCTTGTATATAAATTAATAGGATATTTATCCCAGTCAATTCATAATGGTATATACTAAAGAATTTGTATGAATGCATTGAAGTGTATGCATGAAATGCCTAATTGGTTGTATTACATAGCAAGATAATGATACAGTTGTTGATTACCATATTAGCAATAGCGTAAATTTGTGAGTATAAGTGAGTATGTACCTTTCTGTGTCTGTCACCATCCTTGCAATTTTTTTTCACTGAAAGAAAGAATGCCAGTATTGTCCTTAGATATAGCTTTAAGAGAAATTAAAATTTTAAGTCGAGGTTACCAGCAGCAATCTATGGGTGTGCGTTTGAACTGAATCTCTGACTTTCCAGGTGGTTTTCTCAAAAAGGTCTCAGATAATAAAAGTGTTGACTTTAACACATGGTGACCTGATACTATAGTTTGGACCTGGGACATCTCTGCAAAGACCCATTAGAGGCTTGTCCCAGCCTGTGGCGCTCTTGGAAGGTGGTGGAACCTTTAGGAGGTGGGGCCTAGAGGGAAGTTTTATGTCACTGGAAGTGTGACACATCCCCTCAGAGCGGTTAATGGGGTCTCAGCCCTGCCTTTTCTGCATTTTCGAGTCCCAGTCACAAAGTGAAGCATTTGGTCCATCATGTGCCCTGCCACACAGTGTGCTGCCTCCATCCAGATGCGGAGCAGTGGGGCCAGGTGGAAACCGAACCTCCAAAACCATGAGCCAAAATGAACCTTTCTTCTTGAGAAGGTAATTAGCTCCAGTGCTTTGTCCCTGTGACAGAGTGCTGACTAGCACATGTGAGGTATTCCCATGGCCCCAGCATCTTCAGCTGCTGGCAAAACAAAGCAAGGCGAGCCTGCTTTTTATTGAAGAGGCTTTCATCCTCCACAGATGGGCCCACATGTGGTAAACTTTGCTGAGGTGATCCCACTTCGGGACATGCTTGAAATGCCTACCCTAACCAAAGCACGCATTTCTCTCAGGTGCCCGCTGGAGTTCTCTCAGTGCTTAGTCTGAAATCATGATTGTTAAGTCCCACATAGCATGTTGTCAATTAAAAACTTCTAGATTTTAGGGTCTACTGCTTAATATTTCATATGACAAAAGTTTTAAATCCTGTATATACCAAATTTGCCACCAAATACTTTTCATTAATTAAGGAGGTATGAGGCATAATAGTTACCAAGCCTTTGTTGAGGAAT
This sequence comes from Ctenodactylus gundi, assembly GCA_004027205.1. Classification (NCBI taxonomy): domain Eukaryota; kingdom Metazoa; phylum Chordata; class Mammalia; order Rodentia; family Ctenodactylidae; genus Ctenodactylus; species Ctenodactylus gundi. The sequence goes on along the minus strand of PVKB01003642.1, from coordinate 41,753 downwards.
ATAAGTTTCTATTAAGGAATTAACCATTTTTAAGATTTAACAAAGAATTGTACTCTTTCACAGGAAGACAGTTTTTAAAATGTTTACAATGCTTATTTCTGGTTGGTAAGATTATGGTTTGACTTTTCTCTTTTTTGTAAATTCCTGTGTTTCGTATGTTCTGCAATGGACATGTATGTTTTTACAATGAGGAATTGTTATTTTAAAAAGACATCATTACTTCTAAAGTACATGCAATATGTATTGTAGCGTTAGTATTAATGTGTAATAATTTTATGCGGCTTTCTTGAAGGGAGGAAAAAATGCTGTTTGGGAGAAAATGTATCAGTATCTTTCAAATTTTGTTTCATTATAACTATTTTTTGTCAAGTTCAAACAGAAAAATGAGGCAGATCCTAAACATGGGGAAAAGTTATAAATTAAACAAGATACTCTAACAATTGATTTTACAGACTTAACAGTAGCTGATTGGGTGTTTTCTTTCTTGTGAAACAATAAAAATAAATGTGTACTTCAGCAGTGTGTTTCTAGAAGAAGTATGTCCCCTGAGAAATGATGGCAAACAATTAAAGCTATAAATATGTAGTAGTTAGTGAGTTACTTAATACTCTTAGGCCAGATCCAAAGTACTTCTGACTTAAAATACTGTTTTTATGTGGATACTTCTGTGATGAATTTTTAGCAGATGTGGGTGTTTCTGTTTTTAAATAAAGTGTCTCTGTGTTAGAAAAAAGAAAACATCATTGTTTCATTTGGCCTTGGTAGCAAAATAAGATTGTCCTTAATTTGGTATTGATACATCCTTATAGGTGCTGGGTCAGAGTCCGCTCCCTCCCAGGCATCCCACCCCCACTTCCATGCTCGTCTCCCTGATGTTTTCTGTATTTTAGCATAGCATCAAAGACAGTGATTAGGGAAATGAAAAGTTAAAGGCAGTGTAATGTGAAATCAGTTCCAACAGTTATCCCTGACAGTTGTAATGACTGTGTGGACCTTCAAGCAATGTGAGATTAGTCACTAGTTGCATCTCTGCAGAACAGTATCTCTTTGGATGGCCTCCAGTTCTAAAACAGAATAGTATTAAATTGGCTAGTATGCACAACATAAATAACTTTGCTTCTCTCAAACTCTTTATTTAAAATATAGAAATACTGCTGACTTCTTGTTTTTGATATACTTCAATTAGTGTGTTTCTATAGTGTGAGAAACATCTTCCTAGAGAGAGCTCCAGCTAAGGTTATGTATTCAGGTTAAGACTCAAATTTTGAAAAACATATTTAGTAAGCATGAGTGGTAGCCTTGCTGTGCCGTGAAGGGTGTTTCTATCTATTGCAATACTACACTTAAAGGTCAGGACTCTCTGTTGGAGAATGAGAACACCAATGAGGTACGTGCCATCTACCTCCAAGGCTTTCTGATCACTCGCTGACCCTGGGACGGAGGCCTCCACCTCATCCCATGTGATGGGAGAAAAAGGTCCAGAGACCACCTAGCAGAACACCTACTCCAGTGTTCCCCAGAGGAGAAACGGAGATCCTGCCTGAATAATATGCAGAAGATTCTGAGTGTGTCCTTGGGTGTGTGTGTGTACTTTGCTGACTAGCTTAAAAAGTGACTTAAAAGTGAAGACTCGTAAAACAAATTTGAACACTCTTATTTTATTTTACACTGAAATTTCAAATGTATATCTATTTATTAATCTTCTAATGTCAAATCAAGGCCACTTCTTTGAGCAAGTCTATTGAATCTGCAGAAACTATACCCATAATTCATTACCATGATTATCAGCTTTGATAGTTTACAGTGGAATAAAGATTTTAAAGATAATCCCAAAGTGATTGAGTAGGCTGAGATTTTTCTGAATTTTTTCCCCGTCAATCTGTTGCACTGTTGTTACTTACATCTATTTCAGCAACAATTATAACAACTTTTCTTATTTTAGTATTTTGAGTATTTTTTATTTTTCATACAAGTAGTAATTCTCTTTTTCTGCATTTTTATGAGTTTTCAGAATATTTCATTGTGTTTTGCAACTGCAGTGAAGACCTAAACTGGGAAAAAAAATTAGTTAATAAATATGACTAACATTTAGCAGTGTAACTCAACCCCCAGGAGAGAAGGCCTCACCTCACAGAGGAAGATTACCAAGTTAGTGTGTTTTACAGGGAATACAAAACATCTGAAAATCTGATGACACAATTAACAGACTGTTCTCTAAGATTATTTGCTATAGATGAAAGAGTTAGGGAATCTGTTTTTCATCACCAACTGCTTGAATTCTCTGCATGACTTAGTCTTGGTTGCTTCAGGTGGTTGGTGGGCATTATAGTTTGGGTTTGGAATATCCCCCAGAAGCTCACATGTTGTGTTGAAGGCTCAGTCCCTATCAGGTGGCCTGACTGGGAGATGGGAAACCTTCAGGAAATACCCTTGAAGAGTCCCTCTGTCCCCAGCCCTGCCCACACTCTGGTTCCTGGCTGGCTAGGTTGGGACAAGCAGTTTTCTTCTGCTGTGCACTTCTTCCATGGTGGCCTGCTTCAACACCAGCCCAAAACCGCAGGCATCTAGCGACCATCAAATAAAACTGTGAGCCAGAGGCGAGCTTTCCTCCTTAAAGTTGCTTTTCTCAGGTATTTTATTACTGCAGCAGAAAGCTGATTATCATAGTCATCAAGTACTATCCTTGTCATTGGGAGTGAAGTTTGCGTTTGTCTAGGAAGATGAAAAAAGCCACCCCCCTCCCTGTCGGTAGCAAAGTGCTGCTTGTTGCTGAGGGACATCGGCTCAGTTGGTTGCCTTTTTCCTCCACCCCGCTGGAGTAGGCGCCAACCACACCCAGATTTGCTCCTTATTCTGGGTGGGCAGGTGTCAGCCATGTGCAAGATCCCACCCTCGTAAAGGTCCCCTAGACAGCACTTCCCTTTTCACAAGGATGGTTTCCATTTGAAATACACAGTGAAGATTGAACCTCCACTACCACTGCAGTAGTGTCTTAGCGAGGACACATTACCCCACCCTGAAGGGGACCGGGGTGTGCTGGGCCCTGTGGCCTTTGGAGTGAACTTGCCCCATCCTAATGTATCCGTTGTGGGTGTTAGGATGGAAAATTTAAAGGAAAACAGGAACCTGGCTCTTTTCTATTAGCATAACTAAATGTTCTGTTGTTCTGCTAATACTTCTGTAGGAAAGAAATCCTCACTGCCTGATTGGCTACTACAGGGGAAAGGATGGAGCTAAAATCTTCCTGTTAAGAATTTGTTTTCTTTGAATGAACTTAGTGCCTCTAGCTCTCATTATTTATAGACCCTCCCATGTGTGTGCTGGGATTCTGGGAGAGCCCAGCAGGCAGGAGTAAGTGTGTGTAGAAAAGGAAGTCGCCAAGCAGTGATCCTAACGAAACAGTTACCGTCAGAGTCTGAAGAAATCTGTGTTTAAACAGGTTCGTTTATGTCTTGAGTATACCAAGATTATTATGATTTTTAAACCGGTGTTTTGTGGAAAGCCCAATGGCACAACCTATAATCTCAGTACTCTGAAAGACTGAGGCAGGAAGATTGCAAGTTTGAGTGACTTGTGCAGCTTAGTGACTTAAAGCCTTCATCTCAGAAATCAAAAGTACAAGTGGGCTGGGGATATAGCTCAGTGTGAAGGCCCCGATCCCGTAATACCACAAAAATAAAGGAGTTGATGAATATTTTTTGAAAGTCTTCTTTACAAAGGCTATTTGAATGAACATTTAAAATAACTCATGATTACAAGTGGCCTTGGATAGCAGCTGCCACGTATTTTTAGAAAGAAAATTCCAGTACCATTTGTTAGTCAGGGTTAACAAGTGGAGATGGCCTCTTTGGTTGTTGTGGCATTTTCACTTGTAAAAGTCTAAAATATGCTTTCCAGTATCAAAGTGGACACCCAGGATTATTTTTGTCTCTTCTTGGTTTTGTCTCGTCTTGTTGGTTACCGCCGGTATTGTCTGCTGTCCAGGTTCTGGAACTCTTGATATGGTTATCAGTCGGAGTTCACATGGAAGATTTAAAGCAGAAGGGGTCTATTTAAAAAATATAGCTCCCAAGGAGAGGTCAAGAGGGGGGTCTCGAGTGAGGGTCCCCTGGGTGATGACTGGAGCCCTTTATAAAGCTGTTGCTCAGGTGGTGTCAAGCAGTCTTCTGTGATGGGGGCTGTAGAACATGAAAGCCCAGTGATTACCGTGGGGCATCTAGAGGAGACTGGGAGAGGGAGGACAAGCTGCCTGTCTTAGCTACCTTCCCTTTACTGTTCTCTGAGTGGCCAGGGCCTTACCTGGGGCCTTGACCCCACCTTGATCCCACTTCTGCTCCCATGGTGGCTGGAAGGCCCTGGCTTAGTCCTGCCTATCTCTCCTAACCTAATCTTCTACCTAACACTTCCATCTACAATTTTTTTTTTACCCCTACCTTGCTTAGGTGTGGTTTCCCTGGATACAGACTGCCTTGCAGAGATTTGCGAGCAGGAGATCTATTAGACATGAGGCAGAAGCACCAGGGGAGGACACCAGGGAAGCTAGGGGACCAAGGGAGAGGTTAATGTGCTGATTGGCACCCGAGATCAGCCCATCACTGCACCCTCGGTGGGCCTAGAGCCCTGGAGGGGGCCACTGCTCCCTGAGGATGAGAGGGCTGCCCCAACAGCATCTGAGCAGCAGCCGGCAGCACCTGCGCTCCTAGCCTCAGGGAGGCAAGTGCCTCAGATCTGAAGGGAGGCTCTGGGGGGATGAACATCATCTAATACCAGCTTGTTTGGTGATTTCTCACGTAGGTTGAATATTCATTATCCAAATTTCTTAAACCAGATGAATTTTGAACTCAGGGCATATCAGGCTTTGAGGTTTTAGAATAGGAATATTTGATCTGTATAAGTAAATACAGCATTTTTACCAGAAGACAGTTAGATTCTCTGCTAGATGGAGATGGTGGCACTGCCTATCTCACAGGACTGGGGGATTACAAGATATTCATGTAAAATGCACAAAACAGTGTCTGACTGCCTGGCAATAGTAAACACAAGAAGTATTACTAACATAAAATCTGACCTTTTGTTTCCACCTCTGCCGTCCCATCACCTGTTGCCTACAGCGCTGCTGTGTCCTGCTGGCTGGCCTCCCCTTCCCACCCTTTTCCTGTTGGATCTGTAAACACAGCAGTCGCTTGCGCCATTCTGTGTCTGGCCATGGCGCCTCCTGGCTCTCTCACAGTGAAGGTTGGAGCTCTGCAGTGTCACCTGCCCTGCAGCGCTTGCCCCTCACGTTCCTGCCCCCACCTCCTCTGCTCTGTGCACTCAACTCAGCCACACTGAGCCCCAGGCACACGCCCATCATGTCACCCTGTGTGACAGCCAAGGAGTCTGCGCTGGCCTTCCCCTATCTGGATAGGTGCCGCACTCACGCCTGCACACGGGGCATTGTCCTCTGAAGTCTGCCCTGGATGCGCTGCCTGAAAGGGTGAGCAGGTAGGTAGGTAGACAGATGGGTAGATGGATGGAGAGAGAGAGAGAGAGAGAGAGAGAGAGAGAGAGAGAGAGAGAGAGAGAAGCTGTTGAGATTATTCATGAAGTGGGTCAGGCTCATCCAGGGAGTTGAAGACTATCAGAAAAAAAGTTGCTGTCCCCAGTAGAGGACAGACATTCTGTCAGCAGCTGCCTTTGGCGTGGGGCTGCAGCTCTGTCTCAGATCAGTCTCAAACACACCCTGCTCACCTTCTCGCTCCTGTGGCCTCCAGTGTGTCATGCTGACGGTTGCCTTCTTCACTGTCTGTGTCTCCATGGCAGCAGGAATCTCTGTCCTTTTCCACTTAGTAAATGAAATCATGTGACATGACTGCTCCATGGTGAAAGGACTGCTCCTTGATAATGCAGCTGTCAGTATTTGGGGTGGAAAACAGCACTTCTTGGATAGGTCTGCTATGTGCATTGTGGTCTCCTAGCTTCGCCCATCACGTGCCCGTGATGACCCCTGATTTTTAAGCTGGATCTTTAAGACTATGGGCCCTCTCCCTGCCCACTTTCTGTGATCTGCTTGGATGGCAATTGTTGATGAGAAATGTGGATATATCTTTCCTGCCCACTGTTGTCTCTTCTCCAAGCTAATCTATCCAGGGTGCACTGCACCAGGATGTGTTAATATAACGAAGATCCCAGGGGCTCATTGATCTGCCACTCTGGGACCACACAGGACGTTGAATCTCCTTATCACCTTGGATATAGCTTTTTAAATTACATGTGTCTGGAATTCCATATTGTGTGGAGCAAATTGGAAAAGCTTTTTTAAATATTGCTCTGGATCCCCTGGGAATTGTTTTTTTTTTTTTTTTTTTTTTCGGACAATGGAGGATTGACTAGCTCTGGGGCCAGTACTCACCAACAAACATTCCTACGTTCTTAGAATGGAGAGAGTCCCATGGTCTTCATGTCTGAGATCCCATGGTGGAAGAGAATCAGATGGAGGCAGGATGACCAGAGTGACTCCTGGAGTAGCAGTGAGGAAATGGTGGGTGCTATTTTGAGTCAGGGAAGTAACTTGAAGTCCACTAAGCAGCAGAAAAGAACATCGTGGTTTGGAGGATGAAAAATTCCTGGGACAGAGGGAAAGCTGGCTGCTCCAGCCTGGCATGGGCTCAGTGGGGCTGCAGAGGGAGCCACAGCAAGCCACATGGAAATCCTGCATCTGGCCCCACAGCGTTGCATGTACACATAGTAGCCAGTAGGGTGAGAGGTATTTTGATACCCACTGTGTCATTTTTCACGTAGAAGCTCTTTCACACTGAGGTCAGTAACTTACCTTATTTTTCTGGAGAAAGCAACTAAAGCACAGGCATAGATCCAAATTCCATGGCTAGAACATTACTCGTGGCTTCTAATTCTAAGCCCAGGTGTTTTTCTGTCCTCCCAGACTGTTTCCCGTCCAGCCTGCACAAGGAAACACAGTTCACCATGATCATGCCAGCCTCTGAAGAGGTTGATTACATTCAGCATTTCTATTCAAAACAGTAGAGAAGTATTTTGTTCAGAATATTTTCTAAACTCTAGAGTATATTTTCAGGAATCAGAAAAATTCAGCCATTTAAAACTGACTCATTTCCTAAGGACATCTGAAAGCCATGATTTTATTTTTTCCCACATATATATATATATATATATATATATATATATATATATATATATATGTGTGTGTGTGTGTGTGTGTGTGTGTGTGTGTGTGTGCAATACATAATGTTTACAATACACTTGAATGTGTATATATTTTTATCACTTCAATATCTCTTCACCTCTCCTGTATTCTGGGATTCTGGGTTTCCCAAATTAGAGAAATCATGTGATATTTAACATATTTAATTGTCTCCATGTGACTCACTTTACCACTCAAATCACCACTCTAGATCAGTTTCCCACCCCTAGAATGAGCTGCAGTGGCCATATCCTGATGCCTCTTCTCTGGGTCCAGCAGAGCCCTTTATTGGGGTGATTTGCCAAAAGTTATTTTTTTTTCTGTATCTCACTATATCTTTGTTGAGATTATTTAATGTGGCTTTACCCACCAGTCCACATAAGAAGAGAATTATAACAATGAAATTCATAAGGCTAGAAAATGTGAGAAAGAAAGAGAAGTTAAATTTCAGATTCCTTAGCTGCATGCTGAAAAGTAAATGTTTGTACATTCAAAAGACATTCAGGTTGTCATTGCACCAGTTTTCTTAGAATAAATTTACATCCAAAAACTAAATGAGCAAATCACTGTATTAAATGAGCTTAAGGCTATATTGAATTGCTACATTAAGTGAACTTAAATCTATATCACATAAGAATACTACACTTAAAGCAAGAGTGCCATCCTTAGTTATTTCAGATTTTTTTTAAACTTTCATAAATTATTTACTCACATTTCACTAATTTCTAACATTTTGCCAGATTTGGTTTATCATCTTACATATCTATCCGTCCCTAACTTCATGCATACATATTTTTGAAAGATTTTATGCCAGTTCCCCATGTTGGATATAATCATTATGTTTTGCAAAACTATATGCTCTTAAAAGTAACAATTGTGGGGGAAGATTTATGGATTTTTTTGAGAAAGCTGGTACTGTTTTAGAAGGATACCAATCAAATGATTCGGGTACCAATCAAATGATTGAAATACCAGTCTATATTTTTGTTACATTTTCTCTTTCTCCCATGTTTTTTTTGGTGCTGCTGTCTCTGCTTTCTCAAAGGTATCTTCAAATATTTTCTGAAGTGCTGAGCTAATGATCACAATTTCTTTAGGGATTCTTGGTCATGAAAAAATTTTACTTCAATTTTCAGGGATAATTTTGCTGAATATGACAACCCGGGTTGATACTTGCTGTCCTTTAAAGCTTGGAAGATCTTGCTCCAGGCTCTCCTGGCCTTTTGTGTTTGCATTGAGAATTCTGCAGTAACTCGAATGGGTTTGCCTTGGTAAAATAATGTCTGTTTTTCTCTTGCCACTTTTAGTATTCTCTCTTTATGTTGTATTTCTGAGGTTTTGATTATAATATATCACAGTGAGTCTCATTGCTTGTTGAAGTTATATGGTGTTCTATAAGCTTCTTGTACCTGATAATTTTTTTTCTAGATTAGGAAATTTTTTGCATTATTTCAGTGAATAAATTCTTTATACCTTTGGTGCTATTTTCTGCTCTTTCTCCCACACCCGTAATACTGAAATTGGTTCTCTTTGAATCATCTGTCAGCTGTTGTATTCATCTACTTTGCTCACTTCTAATTTTGGAATTGGGCCTAATTTAAGCATTTGTTTCCTTAGCCTTGTGTTCAAGGTCTGAAATTCCGTCCTCATAATATTCGAGTTGTCTTCCCCTGATTTCACATTTTTTTTATATCTTGAATTTCAGCTAGATTTCCTACTTCTTTATCAAAATATTTCTTCATATCTTGCTTTCCTTATTTACCTCAGTCAACTTATTATTTGTAGCTTCACTGTGCTCAGTGAGCTTTGTCTCTACTAGTACCATTTTTTTTTTTTTTTTTGAGACAGGGTCTTATTCTGTAGCCTAGGCTGGTCTTGAACTCATCTCACTCCTCTAGGACCACTATTTGGTTAGTAAGTTCCTCTTTAAGCCCACTGATCAATACTTGCATTTCTTTGAGAATAGCTTGTTTGAGCTGGTTGTTCGACTTGTTTATTTGCTTTTTGACTTACTACCCTAGAGGTTCCACCATTTCAGGTCCCATGGCATTAGTTTCTGGGGTCTCAGGCATTTCTGTGGGTGTCCTTTCGCCTTGGCTTCTTCCCATGTTTCTGTTCTTGAGGGACTTCACTCTAAAGATGTAGTAAGAGGCTTGTTTGAATGGCTATGATGGTAGGCAGCGACGGGGAGTTTGGGGGAGAGCTGCAATTCCTCTGACTTCTGTGTTGGGAGTAGGCAGTGAGGATGGATCTAACTCTCTGATGCCCTCTGAGGTGTCTTGTTCACCCTTGGAACCTTCAGCAAAGCTCTCCAGCCTGTCCTGGCTTCCCTCTCCGGGGAGCGGTGCTCTCCACCCTTGGAGGTGCTCCCATTACATTGAGCTGTTGGAGGTCAATGGGCTTTCTCTCCTCTATGCAACTGCTTCTTTCGCCATTTTCTTCCTAGACACTGTATAAAGAGTGACCCCAAAAGCCTTGGTGTGCTCTTGTTAGCTTTCTTTTACTCTAATTAGCTCAGTCTCAGGCTCTTTTTTTTTTTTTTTTGAGTGGCTCCTGCTTATATCCTTGCCTGGTATGGTTGCCAAGCACTGTTTCTGATCTGGGTTCCAGGAGGCCTTTTCTAGGGGGAGCTCACATTGCATTTGTAGTATGCAATACCCGCAGATCCATTTTTCGGAGCTGCTGACGATTCCCACTTCTCCTGGGTTCTTGTTTACTTCAATCTGAGGTTCTGGCCTCCGGGATTTCCTTTGTATGTGGTCTGTGGGTGCCAGCAGCTCAGGGCCACACCCAGTCAGCTGCTGTTTTTCTCCACTTCTGATGTGTCTTCAGGATTTTTGATCTTCCTGTGGCCTTTTGTCAGTTGTTGGGGTGCTCCTTCCTCTCCTAGCTCCGTCAGATGTTCCAGGCTCCACGTGGGCTTTCCTCACCTGCATATGTCCGTGCCTCCCAGCTGTTTGCAGCTGGCCTGGGGCCGCTTCCTAGGCTGCTGGGTTTTTTCCTCCGTTTTTGATGTTCCTTCGGGATTTCTGATCTTCCCCAGCCTCCTTTCAATTGTTGGGTTGTTCCTCCCTGTCCTAGCTGCATTAACCAGTCAGTTTTTGACTAAATTCTCAACTTTTTAAATGGGTCCACAAAGATATATTGTGTAGCTCTGTTATTTGGCTGCCATCTTGACTGAAAGTTCCCCGAGAGCCATGGTTTTATGGTATAGTCTTGGAAGATCAATTAGGTACAGTCCTTTGACATCACTTCTGTAGTCCGTTTTGTTACTAAAGGTCAGATAATTTTGGTTGCGCCTAGCTAGAGACTGTCATTTTTCCCTAAATTGCATTTGCGGTTTTATCCCCAAGGCTATCTTTTATGGGTCAGAAGGAATATAGTAGGAAAAAAAATGGCAAGACTTACTTATGAAGTGTTATTGGCACTTTCAGACAATTAAAGAAGCAGACCAGTAAATTTGTCCATCTCTTACCCAAGTGCAGTTTCGTCACGTGGTGATTTTGATTTTATCACATGATGGAGCCAGACACTTTTCGATTATTTCGGAGACTTTTATGGTTGAAAATATGCTGTCAACTATTGAACTGAAGTTTACTTTGTGTGTGTGTGTGTGTGTGTGCAGTAAAAATTAGTTTTTAGAGTGGAGATTTTTTTCTTCATCATGTTTTTCTTTTGGATTTTTCTCAACCTCTCACTCACCCTCAAATAAATCATTATGTGGAATGAAAATAAGACAAATCAGAGTATATATATATATTCTGAAAGGAAATTATAAACTGTAGCACATGATTAAGTATTATCTTAATAATGGAATACCTTGTAGGTATTCAAATGATGGTAAAGGAACAGTACCTTAATCTTTGCATAGGTTTATAAAATTTAAACGAAATAATATTATATATAAAATTAAACTTCAGTCATATATATTTCATGACTGTGAATATTAATGTTTAGAAATAGTAGCTCATACAACATGTATAAACATTGTGTAACTCATTGAGCGTTGTTAATTCTAAACAGTTTCTCCTTTACCCTGCTTCTCAGAGACACCAACAGACGATTTTTATTTTCCAGTGAGTAAAATCTCAGTAGCCAAACTTGCTGACTGTTGTCTGTGTCCTTTCTATCAATAACAACTAATTCTTATAATATTATACTTTTAATAATTTGTCAGAGAAAAAGAAAAGAGAAATTCCAAATTGAAGCTCTAATATATAGAAATAGATTTATCTGCAGAAGGTTGAATGACTTGTCTGTAACTTGGGGAAAATAAATAGGTTTACAGGAACTATTTGTGGGTTTGATTGTGTTTTTATTTGTTTTGTTTTTGTTTTGTTTTCAGACAGGGCCTTTCTGTATACTCCAGGCTGACCTGGATTCAGCTACAGTCCTCTGGCCCTAGCCTCTCAAGTGTGGGCATTATAGGCCTGTGCCACCACTCCTGTTTTATGTGGTACTAGGGAATCCGAGCTACACCCTTGTTACCTCTACCTCATTTGTGTTTGAAACTCTGAAGGACATGGGGGTTTCTGAAATGTCTTCTTTTAAAATAATAATAAAAAAAACCCAGGATGGGGGCCATAGTTCAGTGGTTAGAGCTCTTGCCTAGGAAGCAAGGCTTCCCCCAACCCCATTGGGCATGGTGGCTCACCCTTATAATCCTAGCACTGAGGAGGCTGAGGCAGGAGGGTGGCCATGAGTTTGAGGTGAGCCTGCGTAACCCAGTGAGTTCAGGACCAGCTTGGACTACAGAGTGAGATCTTATCTCAGATAAATACCATAAGTCAGTCCTGGTGGTTCAGGCTTCTAATTCCAGCACTCTGGGAGGCTGAGACAGGAGGATTACAAGTTCAAGCCAAGCTTGAGCCTGCCTACTTGAGATCCTGTCTCAAGTAGAGAGAACCTATCTCAAAATAAAAAATAAAAAGGGTCTGGGGATGTAGCTCAGTGTGAAGACCCTAGGCTTGATTTTCCAGTACAACTAGTAATTACTAATGATAGTAATATAGTAATTACCTAAAGTTTTTTCCAGCCTTTCTTTCTTCAACTGCAAAATAACACAATTATTCTCCTTAAGGAATTTTGAAGGTTAAATGTGGCGAAAGTACATAAAGCTGTCAGATTGTGACGTGCCAGTGAACATCATGGGTCCTTTGGTCCTATTTTCTTTTCATCCTGCTTCCATTTTCGACTTCGGCAGCTGCTCCTTCACAGTTTGCAATGCTCATTCTTCAGAGATAAAGTGACTGAGAATGGCAAATAATGTCCCAGTTACCTACTTTATAAATTCTGCTTCAGGAAGTGCTGCCAAATAAAAATTAAGAACCCATAAATTCTCAAATAGATATTATGATTGTCAAGAATATAAATTACCCAGTACTCTTCAGCATATAGCAGCTAATGTGGAAGTCAGAACGAGAGCTCTAGAAGTCATTTTCAGAGAGGTAAAAATGAACTTCCTCATCCCCCCAGAACTGTTTGATAGTAGAACACATTTTCTCTCTAATATATTTTTAAATTTTAATTTGTTAGAATCATAATACTAATAAGTAAATAGCAAAAGATAAACAACTCAAATAAAGGCTAAGTTTGTGAGCTTATTCACACTGATGTTTAAACCAACAAAAAGAAAACACACACAGGTCTGATTGTGCCCAGGGCTTTTGGCTAGGGTCACTTGCTAAAAAACATCAATAAATAAAAAATAAAAATGCTGCTCTAGTTTGGTGACTCTTGTTGAGGTATTTTTGGGTTTTTGGGTGGGATGGGAATAGTCGCTAGCAGGATGTTAAAGCATACTGCGTAAGTTAAGTCAAGGAAGGCTCATTCTGACAACTGTGTAGCAACATAGATGCCTCTTAAATTATTCATATTTCCAACAGAAAATTCTGGAGAGCTCAGAATTGAGTTATATGCAAGCTAATTGAAACCTGAGTTTATTTAAAAGATAATTACATAAAATAAATTTTGTCCTCACATAGGTCTGTAGTAAATAGAAGAAGAGGTTATGTTTTAGGAAAACCTTTGCATCTGCATAGATTTTTATAGAGATTCTTCCTGAGCCGGTTGTTAAGAGTCCCTTTAATGAAATTAATGCAGTGACCTCTTGTGACCAGGTGAACTTGACCAGGTTATGAGGGACTGTTGCAGCAGACCCTTCCTACCCCTGGGAACAAGGCTATCTGAACGTTTTCTGAATGGAGGGTCATGGCTGGTGGTAGGGTCCGTACCTGCCATGTCCTCCCTGGACGAGTTGAGACCTTTGCCTGGTGTGTACCTGTCCTGACTGGACCTGGCTGTGAAACCCTTCTCCTAGGCCTCGCGTCGCTGTTGCTGCTTGCCCAGGCTTGGAGCGTCGGGCATAGGAAAGGCCTTTTCTCTTTTGCTTCTCTTTGCTTTCCTTCTTACTGCTTGTTTTTAATTTTGCGAGTGCATTGTAAACCTGCATTCTGTTTCTAAGTTAGAAAGAATAATTTTTGTAGTCAGTGAACTTTGAAAGCATAGCGGGCTGCCATCAGTGGCAGGGGTGTCCTGCGTGAGTAGAGAGCCTGTGGGGCTGGGCAGGGCAGGCCCCTTGTGGAGGGGAGCCCCTTTGGGCAGCTCCCTTGGAGTTTAGAAGGCCTTTCTTCCTCTTCATTGTTCACCTCATGTATTTTGAGGACCCAAAGCATAAGGAGAAATCCTGAGTGAACGAAGGCGTGCCTCCTAGACACACGCGGAGGAGATGGCCCCTCCTGGCCCGGACACCCCCCTGTGTACATGGAGGTGGACCAACATTTCTCACCGTCAAAAATGAAACAAAAGCGTCTTCCAGAGACTTTGAGTCCCAGGTGCGCTGTGCTCTGCAACCACTTTAAAGGAGTGTGGGCCCTGGGCTCCCAGGACACTGGGCAGGGTGCAGCAGATGGAGACAGCAGCCCTTCCACCAGAGCCTGGATCTGATGGAGTCGCAGGGGTCGCAAGCCCTTGAACGTGGGTGTTAGTGGCTGCCATCACAGACCCTGCCACTGCCTGTGCTAACTGGAAGTGCCCAGAGAGGGCTGACTCCGCGCCAGCTGGCGTGGCTGGTTCCTTTGCCTCCTAGCAGCCCCCAGGGATACTGCATAGGTGGGTAGGCAGGGGTCTGTGGCTTCGGCAGGATGCGTCTGAATTGGTGCTGGGGTCCCCTAGCAGTGCAGCCCTGGGAGAGGTTCCCTATTTCTCTGCGAGGAGATGGGGGACAGCTAACCACGTGGAGGGGCTGCTCTGGGCAGAGCTAGCAAAGCAGGTGGGGCAGCTTGTCTTTCTTGGCCTTTTCTAAGTACCCACTTTGAAAGGGTTTTCTTAGAAGGCACCGAACAGGGCGCCCGGTGGCACTTGTCAGGAAGCTCACAAGCTCACGTCCAGTTTGTATTTCGTGGGCATTATCTCGGCTCATCTACATCCAAAGCTGCCAGCTCCGGGGCCATAAGGACCCTGGCAACAGGGGAGCGAGCCTGTGCGCTGCCACACGAGCCCTCCTCCGGTGCATCCAGACCACCATGTTTAACAGTTACACAGCCGTGCTGACTTAGACTCTCATTTCAAAGCGATTCCCTTCCTTTCCTGATCAGCATGAATTTGTTCACTGATGCCCGCCTGCCCTTCCTGATTTGCGTTTGCTTTTTAACACCAGAAATACTAGTTTTAGCCTTATTGCATCATTTTTTTTTAGTATTCAAATTTTCAGGATTTTCATTCTGAGAACTGTGTTAAGTCAGGTGATACCAAATTTGTATGAAGAAAAGGCAATTGAGAGGAAATTTTTTTTAAAGAGTGAAGGTTGAGAGCCTCTCTGGAGATACATTTTTACTACAGGCAGACATGCACCATGTGCCCTCAGCAGTGACAGTGTCATTAATGGTGAAATCAGAAAGTGCTTGTGGAGCACCCCCCCCGAAAGAGCACCCCCATCTTGTGGAGACCCCTCCCCGGAGGAGTGCTTGCATCTTATGCCCATGTGGGAGCAGTCAGCAGTGCCCCGGGAAGAGAAGTCCAGCCATGGATCAAGGAAGACTTCTCACCCCAGCAAGGTGAAAGTCATTGTAGGCCCCAGAGGACTAAAATTTATGTAACCCTGATGGATGATTTACATGTGTTGTACACCTTTACATTTCAAATACATGGTTCCCTACTGCTTCCCTACCCTTGTTATCTCCCTTCTACTGTAAAAATACGTGACCACCAACATTTGTCACTGACAGACCAGTAAAGGGAGAGAAAGATTCAGTGTTCCATTTTGATTCTGTGAGGGAGTGAGGAAGGGATAAATAAACAGAAAGTTTATTATAAAAGGCAAAACAGTGAGAATTCTGTGTACAGCTTTCCAGTCATGGCCCAACACTTCCATCTTGCAGGTTGTACCCACGCCATGCAAGTGCCCTGAACAACCTTGGAACGCTGACAAAGAACACGGCAGAGGCAAAGATGTACTACCAGAGGGCTCTCCAGCTCCACCCGCAGCACAGCCGGGCTCTGTTCAACCTTGGGAATCTCCTGAAGTAGGTGGAATGTTTACTGGGGACCAGGGGGCCCGTGATGCCAAGAAACACTCCATTCATTGTGCACTCTTGTCTCTTCTGCCCGCTGAAAGACTAGAGTTACCAAACTTTAGGGAAATGTAATATTCATCTCAATTCGTTCTATTCCTTATCAGTAGAAAGGAGTTCTTCCTGAAGCACTAGTTCTGGGAGGTGTTCATAGATTATCTGTAGAGGCGTAGGGATGAGGACCAAGTCATATGCCAATATGCTGTATGATTCTCCAAGAGCGAGCTGTGGGGTGTAGCGGTTCCCAGTATCGGTTCTTTTTCGTCTCTCTCTGTCTCTTTCTCTCTCATATACATGATGATGATATTTTCTAAGTTAAATATTATCTTTCTGTTTGATAATGGCATTTTCCAAGTTGAATGTTGCCTAGTATACCTTGGAAAACACAAAACATGGTGCTACAAAGGTGTAACCAAATGGCGTGGCCACACCCACTCCCCGTGTGTCCTGTAGGCAGGGAAGGCAGGCTTGTCAGGATGTGGTATAGCGTGATGCCCATTCTAAGGAAAGGCTCTCGAGCGAAATCCGCAGTGTTTGTTTTTCACTCATTGCCCTGGGGCAAGCTAATGGTATGGTTAGTGTTACTGAAGACTGAGAGGCTACCTGTGGGCCTGCTGTTTCTTTAATAAAAACATCGGAGGTGCTCCCAGCATAGTAGTAACAGTGCTGGTAACTGTAGAACTTAGCTTCAGAACTTAAAGGAAACAAATTTTAAAACATCAGAAATGGAAACTTAAAGGTGGAAAAATGATGGAATAGAGAATAGTGGCACATTCATCTCTGCTGTCAGAATGCCGATAACCCGCAAGCTTTTACAGAATTGGTTTCCGTCTCTGAACAACGAGAGAGCATGCTTACTGCCTGTCCCGTCCACATAGGACCAGTCATGGACTGCGTTGTTGTTTCAGCCTCCAAATGCCAAGATTGTCGTCACTGTGTCTGGAACTTGACAGGACACATCTTTCTTTCTTGTATACTCCTTGACTTTAACATATTCGTGTATATGTTGATTTTTCTTTATTGTTTGTACGTTCATGGATGTTTTTACTTAACCTTGTTTGAACAGAAGCATTGGAGCGAGTTAATCACAGAATAATACAGCCTGAACTCATGGTACTTACTGCCTTAGGTCTGAAGTTGTATGTGTTAAGAATATGCCATATGCTTTACCCATATGTTTGGGCACATAGTCAAGATTGAATGCTATTAGGTAAAGCGAAAGAAAAAAGTATAAGCCAGTAAAAGCCATACAAACTTACTTTTTTTTCAAGTTAGCTATCATTATCAGAAAGCGTTAGAATCTGAGGAATCTGAGTGTTAGAATCTGAGTGGGGAAGAAGGTATTTTAGTATTCCTAGAAATACTGAGAAATAACAGCAAACTGAAAAGAGAAAAGACGTAAGGCATGAGGAATGTGTGTGCCACTTGTCCTAGACGGCTGGATTCAGGTGGATACAGTGCTTTTATTTCACTCTTAATACTTTTTTATGAGTTGTATTTCCTCGTGTGAAAATTCTAAGGACTCATAATTTAAGGTCACTGTTACATCTGTATTTGTTTTTCTAATAGTCCTGATAGCTTAATGGTTACACAAAGTGTTGCCAGTGTCTTTTGGGGTACCTGGACTACCACTGGTTTCAAAAATCATAGTGGTGAGTATTTGTTTTTTTTTTTTTGTTTTTTTTGTTTTTGTGTTTGTTTTTCAAAACAAACCAAATACACTGGCTCATCTGCACAGGCATGTGTCTTGTCAAGAATGCCACCCTGAAGCGAAGGCGTGTCATGTGCAGTGGGCCTGTCTGGAAGGGGGACAAGTGTTCTGCCCAGCTTCATTTTGCTAGGACCTGGGCAGTTTTTTTTTTTTTTTTTTTTCAGTTTTTTTCTTTTTCGATTTAATGATACGCTTCCAGTGAGTCTTTAAGGCGAGTAAGAATAAAAGAAGAGGGGATGGAGGAGTGGCACAGCGGTTAAGGTGCTTGGCTTGCAAACACAAGGCCCTGAGTTCAGTTCCCAGCGCCACATAAGCTGGGCGTGGTGACGCATGCCTGTAATCCCAGCACTTGGATGTCTTAGGCAGGCAGACTGTCTTGAGTCCAAGGCCAGCCTGGGTTACACCAGTGAGTTCAGGACAAGCCTGAGCTACAGAGCGAGACCCTGCCTAACAAACTGCCTAACAGAAGTCCTGAAGAAGACGCCCGTGCTTGCCCTCCTGCTTGCTCACGTTCCAACCTAGAGCAGAGCTGCCGTACCTCACTGTATCGCAGTCTTAGAATCCAGTAGGCTACTGTTAGTAGCTCATATTTGTGCGATACTTTCTAGTTTACAGACAAGTTTTGTATTTATACATGTAAAATCCATCCCTATTCGTCAGTGAGGAAGCCAAGCTCTTTAAACAACCTCATATCACCGTGACTGAGGCTGTGGCAAACCAGAACCCAGTCTCTACCCTGCACTTCTTTCCTATTCACTTTCTGGTACTGTGCTGCCCCCACAAATCACCAGTCAAGGAGTTACTAAGATTAAACTTGGTGGCATATGATTGTTTATTTTTTCTTTTCTAGCTGTCCTGGAGATTGAACCCAGGGCCACTGCACTGGGCTATATCTAGAGCCCATCTTTATTTTTTATTTTGAGACAGCTCTCCGTCAATCATTGAGTTGCTCAAACTAGAGTTGAGCTTGCATTCCTCCTGCTTGTTTCTTGGAGTGCTGGGATTTTTGGCATGTGCTCCCACATCCATCTCTGTGATTGCTTTGTGAGAGAAGATTGGTGAAATTGTGTCTTTCTTAAGGAAACAAAAAGGGTAGCCTACATTCTGCTGAGGTTGCAGGGCTGAGAGACAGAGAAAGCTGACCCAGAGCACAGCAGGGCTAATCTCCGGTTAGAGGACACGCAGCTTTACTCCTGCCTGCCATGATGTTATTTCTGAGCCAGGGGTCATGGGTCAAAAGCAGGACAAGGATAAGAATGTCTTAAATGTGGTATGATTCAATGTTTTATTTCTTAAGAGTTAAACTGTATTTTTCCTTAACTTTTGAGTTACTAAAATTGTTCAGTTTTTAAATTGATTATGCTTTATGTAATCAAGAACTTGAATGCGCTTTTTCAAGATCTCAGATTGTCTTTAAAGATGAGAGTTACGGTTTGGATTTGGACCATCCCCCCAGATCCTCCTGTATTAAGAAGGTAGTTGGATGGGGGGTTAGTTGGATCAGGTGGATTAATGTCTGGATTTCACATGCTATTAAGAGGTGAGGCCTGGTTGGGAGGGCAAACCACTGAGACCAGGGCTGTCAGGACCAAGGGGGGATGAACAGCTTTTCTTGGGGTAGGGGCTCTGCCATTCCCTTTAGCCCTTGCCAGCCCACTGAGGTCTTCTGAAGCTGTGAGCTAAAATGAACCTTTCTTCCCTTAAGTTGTGGGTGTTGGATGTTATGTCTTAAGCAACAGGAAAGTGACTAAGACAACCCCTGAGAGAAGGGGTACTGTCATTGTTCTTGTTCTACAATTGAGGGCATGCGGATAGAGAAAAGGCAAGCAGTGGGCCAGGGTTCCATGGTGGGTAAGGAGAAGACTTGGGCTAAAGCCTCAATTGGACTGCCCAGGACCCCTCCCTTGACCTTGTGACACGTTATTGTCTCAGAATTGGCAGGAGGCCAAGAGCAATGCTGCCTCTCAGAAATATAATGACAGGCATACATACAATTAACAATTCTCAGGGAGCTCTATTTTTAAAAGTGAAAAGGTGTAATAAAATAATATATATTTCATTTACATCTAATGTATCCAAACTATTACTTTAGCATGTAATTAATA
Organism: Ctenodactylus gundi; assembly: GCA_004027205.1. Taxonomy (NCBI): domain Eukaryota; kingdom Metazoa; phylum Chordata; class Mammalia; order Rodentia; family Ctenodactylidae; genus Ctenodactylus; species Ctenodactylus gundi. Next base: position 22,169 of record PVKB01003642.1, on the reverse strand, counting down.
TTTAAGATAACTTTAAAATTTAACATAAAAATTAAAAATCTTAGTAATGGAATGTGTCTTCCCCCTTTTTATACTAAATCTTTGAGATCCAGTGTATGTTTTCTGTTTGCAGCTCATCTCAGACTGGCTCTGTTTCAGATGACTGGTAGCCATACGGGGCTCCTGGCTGCTGTTTGGACAGCACAGACATGTACTAACAATCTTGATTTTGAGGGAAATACGAGTTTTCATCCAGACCGGGAGTTCTAATAGAGAAGTGTTTTGTTGAGAGACCCCAGCAGTCTTGCAGCAGGTCACTGGAGTTCTTGGAATCAGGATGAGAGCTTTAGATCTACTCCCAGCAGGAGGCGTTCCCCCTGTGCCCCAGCGCTGTGGGCTGTGGGCCTGTGCACTTGCCTGCTCCATGCTGGTTCACGGGACTTCGAGGCTGACCCACTTAAAACCCACTTACAGCGTGAGAGACGGAGAAAGAGCAGCTTTCCTTGCCAAGAGTTTTAATTTATATTTGTTATTGTTGGCTGTACATGGAACTAAAATGTCAAAAAGAAGAAAAAATTAGTGAGATTAACACAGACTTTCTATGAGTAAATGGAGCAGAGGTCCCTGATGGCTCAAGAGATCATAATAGAATATTTAAGTTAGGATATCGGAAGCATTTCTGTGAGTTCTTTTGCCTAAGTAGTGCTGCGTTTGCTACTGAGACGGAATATGAAAAGAGCTGAAAGAATCACGTGGAGCCTTCCCAGCATGCTCTCTGGCACCACAACTACCTTCCGTTCCAGTCTCAGGACACTGTAGGGTGGGTGGGCCGAGAAGTCTGCTGATCAAAGCTTGCAGGAGTATAGAGCGTACAGTAATGGAGCGCACAGATAAATTTGACAGTAGGTTTTTATTTTTTTTTCTTTAGTCTTAGCCTTTAGAAAAGTGGATTCTAAAGAATGTTAGGACACAGTAAGGATAACCATGATCTTCATAATAAATTTAAATTTAAATGTAGTCCTATTCATAGCATTGGCATTAGTCAGCCTGTATTTTATTTTGTAGAAAGGAGCTTCACACATTCAAGATAGTGGTTCTCACCTGTAATTTTTAACTACCTCCCAGAAAGTATGTAAGACAGGTCCCACGGACAGAGAAACACTGAGGTTACCCTAATGCGTTTCTGAGCCAGTAACCATGGGTCAAAAGCAGCACAGGGATAAGAATGTTTGAATGTGATTTTTATTTCTTAAGATTTGCACTGAATTTCTCCTAAACTTAACCCACATTAGTCTGGGGACTCAAGGATGAGGTCCGTGTCCTCCCCATGGAATGGCTTTATTTGTATGAGACTATTTAGTTTCCTGGATGCCTTTTATTTCCTAATGCCTATCTTCCAGTGAGTCTTTGAAGTAAATAGTGAAGAAGGGGAAACTGAGGTCCTGAGAAGTTCAGTGCTGGGTACGGGGTGCTTGGGTTTATTCCTGCCGGCTCATGTTGTACCACAGTGCAAAGCTGCTGCCGCTCAGTGGGGGTCAGTTTCTCTTTCCCTCTAAGAAAAATGGAGACATAGCTAACATGTAGTAAAATGTACAGATCTCAAGTGTTCAGTACAATGAGTGTACACAATTCTGTATGCTTTCATAATTATCCTCTTAAAGGATATCCACCCTGCTGAATACCTGTTAGTAGTTACTTACTTCCACCTTTGTGTATCTCTGGTCCCATCCCCGTTGCGATGTCTCCCCTCCCAGATCTGGGAACCTCCTTCACCGGTTTCCTTAAGATCCGTTTATACCTCCTAGCACCACTGCCATCCTCCTCACTCCCATCTCACAGTATATTGAGCATTCTTCTGTGAGGGCCATGGGCACCAGCACAGCAGTGCCCCCACTCACCAACCTGTGCTGTCACCCTGATGGAGTCAGAAAATCTTCACAAGCACCGAGTTTGTCTGCTTCCGTCTCTCCAAAGCACTCATTTCTCTTCTGCTTTGGGCATTCACCAGCATGGCCATGCCTCTAACTGGCTGGCTACATGGATATTTTCATTCTTTAGTGCCTGAATTCTCACCTTTGGCTCTCGTTGAACGCTCACCTTCTGTGACACCTCACCTCTACCCATCTTTCTCCCACCCTTTCACCCCTCCGACCCTTTGAAAAGACTTGCCACCTCTGTATTGTCTCTGTGCTCTGTTGTCTCTTTGAAGACCATAATGTGGGCATACCTACTGTGGTAACTGTTACAGCCTTATTTCCTCATTTCTGTTGGCCATTTCATATATGGTGCTAAAATCTTCATTCTCTTATTTTTGTTTGTAATTTGTGTGTCCCATTCCTAATATATTTGATACATTTTAGCAGGGCATATGACATAAACTCAAGCTATTTCACTACCTTGAGGATCATTTACTTGTCTGACCAGTCCAGTCGCAGACACCCCATGGTCTGCTTTTTTATTACTTGAACTAATATTTCCTAACCTTTTTATTTCATGATCCTGCCCTTTCAGAAGGAACCTTTGTAGACATTTTTTTTCCTAATGATTCTCTCCCCCCTAGTAAAATACTTCAGAATAAGATTTGTTAGGTGAGCTTTGAGAAACCACAAACCATTGTAATATATTGTAATCTATAAGATTATTTTTCAACACTACCACCCAAGAAGCAGTGTTACTTCCTATGAAAAAGTATACCTTGGCCATTATCCAGCTTACCATGTGGCAGAGAAGAAAATCACACATCTCAGCCCTAAAAACTTGAAAAGAACATCATTAAAAAAAAAATAGTTTGGGGCAGGATTAGGAGCCATTAGGGGGTAATCCCTCATGGCCTTGTGTGCTGTCTGCTGTTTCCCTGATGCCTCGTGCCCCTCCTGCTCCTCAGTGCCCCATGCACGCAGCCAAGATAGGACATCTTGCTACACCTTCTTTTCCTTTTCCTTTCCTTTTTATTTTTATTTTTTTTATGGGGGCGGGGGGAGATCTCACTTTGCAGCCCAGTCTGGTCCTGAACTCACTGTGGAGCCCAGACTGGCCTTGGACTCATGGCAATCCTCCTGTGTCAGCCTCCTGAGTGCTGGGATTACTGGTGTGCACCAGTACACCCACCTTGTGTGATGCTGGGAATTCAAACTCAGGTACTTACTGCTTGACTGCTTTAACCACTGAGCCATTCCTCTAGCCCCCTTGCTACACTTTTTAAGAATACTAAGTTGTTCAAGGTGAATTTCCACATCTTCCTTTCTCCTTACCTTGTGATTTTTTATGTATCCATAAATTCTTCTTTACTTGCTCCTCCATGGGAGGAAGAATTATCTAACTTTCTTGTCCTGTTTACATCTCTGTTTGTGTTCTTTTAAACAAAAATCGAGACATATCTAGCATGTAATAAAATGTACACATACACATATGTAATGCAAAATTTTACATACTTTCATAGATATCCTCAAAATAATATGGATCATTTCCATTACTCCAGAGGGACCCTCATTTCCGTCAGGGCACTCTGGAAGACAAGACTCACGTCCTTGTGGCGTGACTTCATTTATATGAGATGTGTAGTTTTCTGGACGCCTTGTTTCCCTCATGACTACTTTCAGTGAGTCTTTGAAGTAATTAGTGAAGAAGGGGAAACTGAGGTCCTGAGAAGTCCCTTCCTCTGAGGCAGTCGCTCTTCTGACTTTTTTCATCATATGTTAATTTGGCCTGTTTTGGAACTTGGTGGTCAATTCAACATAACTTTGTGACTTTTTTTTTTTTTTTTTTTTTTTTTTTTTTTTTTTTTTTTTTTTTTTTTTTTTTTTTTTTTTTTTTTTTTTTTTTTTGGTGAGCTGTACTTGTTTACCCTTGCTCCTCCGGGTGAGTACTTGGTTTGTTTACAGTTACTGTTGAGTAAGGCTGTAATGAATATTCATTTTGTACTGATGCATTTTTCTTGGGTAAATAGGAGCAGAATTTTGGGTAATTATTTCTTTGATATTTTAAGAAATTGTCAAATATTTCTTCAAAGTACCTTTCATCCCATCAGAAGTGGTGAGAGACCCATTTGTTCTACGTCCTGTGAACAGGCGATGGTGTCAGTGGTTCTCGTGGTAACGTTCATCATTATGAACGAAAGTCCACGTGTGCTTTTCTCTCTGCTTCCCTTCCCTGCCCCGCCTGTTACCACAGGCGCTTCCTTAGGTCTACCGATTCTCCTGCACTCCCACAGGGGATCTTTTTTCCGAGGAGTTATTCTGACTCCGTCCTTTTGATCAAGGTGGCAAGGGTATTAGTTAGCACAGGGCTCTTGTTCTGTTCCTGGCCTGATCCTACAGCCCCCAGGTGAAGCTGCTGTCCTGCTCCTACTCGCATGAGTCCTTTGAATGGAAATGTGACACTATTGACTTCTTCCTGCTCTCAAAGTCTCTCTTTCTTTGCTTGTATTCTGCTGCATTGCTTTGCTTCTATGGACCCAACATCTGTTCTTTTCTATCCTCCCTGTACAGTTAGGAGCACCTGAGAAAGTCACGAAGTGCCCATTGCATACGCATGTCTTATCTAGCAGGACTCTCCATAGTTCTGCCGCTGTCCTCCCACTCTTCTCCCATCCTGTGTAAGCCTAGACACCAACCATGCTGACCACGTGTCAGTATATGAGAAACTCTACGTTCACTATTACCAAGGTTTAAAGCTGTGAGATTTTGCTTCATTTAAACACGTGGTTCTGGGGCTGGAGGAATGGCACAGTGGTTAAAGCACTTGCCTTGCAAGTGTAAGGTCTTGAGTTCAATTCTCCAGCACCACATAAAACCGGGCACAGAGGCGCACATCTGTCATCCCAGCATTCAGGAGGCAGGGGCAGGCAGATTGTCCCACGTCCAAGGCCAGCTGGGACTACACCAATCATTTCAGCACCAGCCTGGGCTATAGAATGAGACCCTGTCTCAAAAAAAAAAAAAGAAAGAAAGAAAGAAAGAAAGAAGAAAGAAAAAAGGAAAAGAAAGGAAAAAGAAAGAAAGAAAGAGAGAAGGAAAGAAAAAGAAATGGCTCCATTTACTTTTTTCTCATCCTGTAGTCAGTGTTTGTCCAAAACTGCATCATCTGATAAATGATGGGAATGTTTGCTTCTCAAGACTGGGAAGTTACTTATGTATAAACAGTTGCTAATTCTTAAAATATTTTCTGAGTCACTCTCCCGCACCAGAACTGTGCTCATTCATATTGCGATTATTAATGAACTGAGCTGGAACAATGTCAAATCTCAGCGTGGCTTGCCAGGAAGGCTCCATTTTCTGGGTCTTCTGTGCTCTGACAGCCGCCATGAATGCGACTCAGGCCAGAAGACGGCTGTGCTCAGGAGCGCCGGGTGGGAGCTAGATGCCCCTGCAGTGCCACTTCAAAGTACAAAAGTAGTCCCTCGCTTTCTATGTCCCTCTAGTCCCTCCCTTGAAGGAGTCCGGATGTCATTGTCATCTTGGCCTGTATAAGTAGTCCTAGTCCAGGAACAACAAACAGGCCAGGCTGCTTTGTCAAGTCCTAGAGCGTCTTGAAAGTTATTTCCTTCACCCCCTAGACTCTCCTCATCTGTCCTGGATTTATTTGCAGTCTAGGTCCCTTAAGTCCCTGAGCTGTTTAATGGCTAGGAGCAGCCCAAGATTAAACAAAACAGCATAATTCAACTAAAGTAAAAGTGCTGTAGATATTCATTGGAAATTTCACACATGTCGGCTTACCTTAGGACACCACGCTTTTTATCTTGAATCCAGTGGGAGATCAGCTTTGCCCCTAGATAGCAGCTAAGTTCAGGATGTAGGCTGTTGGAGATGATCCCAAGGCATTCAAGCCTAAGGATGCTCAGTATCCCCAGGAGCAGAAGCTAGAAGGGCAGGAGGAGGATGTGCCTGCTCTCTGGGAACCTGGGCCCAGCCTGCCTGGGTCTGCAGGACTGTGCTTGAAAGCCTGTGAGGAGGTGAAGGCGGTGTATAGCTCTGCCCCCTCATGGGGACTCCTCACTAATTCTGCCAGCCTCCCTCCTGTTTCTGCCTTCCACAGACAGGGCCCAGTGTCCCTAGCCTTGAAGTCCTGTGCTGTGCCACTTGTCTGCTGGGCAGCATGGCAGTGCCCTCTATCCTCGCTCTCTTTGCCACCTCTGTTGCCTTCCACGTGAAAGGGACAGCAGTGCCTGGCCTGAGAAATGGTAGCTGTCACTACAGCACTTCCTCATGTCTCCTGGGCCTGTACAGTTGGAAGATAGACAGCATCACTCTTCTGTCACAGACGGGAACCTCTGGGAGAGCGTCACACACCCTGAGCCCCCTGGCTGCTCTCTGGGGAACTGACCCTGCAGAACTTGGCGAGTTTCAATCTCAGCTCATCTGCAAACAAAACAGTTTCATCTGGCAGTGCCTCCACGGGTATGGTGGAAATAGTCCTAGTAGCTACGTCCTTGGTGAGTACTAAGTGCTCTAGTGCACGTAAACACTTTAGGAGCCCCTACCCCCCAATAGGAACGAAGTCAGGATTAGCTATTTTGAATTCTGTTCAGCTTGGAGACGTAATTTCTCACTTCCAGTTTGGAGCTGAGCTTTTTGGTAGAAAATGAATATTGAAATAGTTCGTGTACTTTCTACCCATGCAGCTGAGCAGTGTTGGACAATAAGCAGACTGTCAAAGCCTCAGACCCCTTCTCTTTAAAACAAGAGGTAGCACCAGCTGACTCCACTGAGCTCTCAGGCTCAAGAACCACTGGCTTTCTCTGTGCCTTCAGGTTTCTAGTCTCCTAGGTGACACGTGAGGAGACCAGAGACAATCTTGAAAGTCCCTTTTGTCCCTGGAGGCAGGACTGATGCTGTATCAGCATCCCACCTTTTCTGAGAAGTCAGCACTCAGACTTCCAGTAGACATTTCAGGTGGGAGTCTGGCTGGAAAGTGGCGGGTGGGGAAGGAGCAAGTGGGGTCACATTTGACCCATCCTCCTCTGTGCCAGACAGTCTGCCCAGACTGTCTTATTCCCCCCTTATGGTGACCTAGAGAGGGAAAGATTTAAATGCATATTGCACAGACTCCGCCATGGAGGCTGCTTGCCTGGGCGAAGCATCTAGCCAAGTCATTGGCTCGGGAGGCCGAGCTGTGGCTTAGATGGTAGTCACCCTGAGCCCATGACAGGGATGTACAGAAAACTGTGTCATCTATGAAGTACTTGGGTCTGGGCTCATCCCAGATGTTTCCAAGGGCCTTTTCTTACAGGCCCCAATATGGGAACATTGCGTTTATGCTTTCTTTAAACTTCCAAAGGTCTTTCTAAAAATATTTATGTGTGCTTTGAAATGATGCTAACTTAGGACTACTTTTGTACTTTGAAGTGGCACTGCCTTGGGACCAATTTTCAGCTGTGGTGGCCTGGGGCCAGCTCCCAGCCCATCTGCAGCACCTGGGGCACAGAACTTTCCCCCACCCTCCCACCCCGTAGAGTGAGGCCACCGTGGGACGGGCATCCTGCTGCCCTGGGTGGAGAGCTATGACTTCAGAGCTGATGACACAGATGCCAAGAGCCCAGCTGTCCCAGGGGAGCCAAGGAGGAAAGGCCCAATCTTCTAACCCCTGTGTGGGGTTCCTATGTGACCCCTTCCCTGTTTCTGTCTCTGGGAGTAGACAGGCCAGAACTTTTCATCTCTGCTCCTGAGTTTCTAGCTGGGAAGGTTTGTAAGGAGGAGTAAGTGATCCATAGAATTTTAGCTGTACCGAGTAGGATTTTGAATTGAAAATTTTTTTCATTCTTTATCACATAATATGAATGTGCCCTCCAGACTGCCATATGTGGCTCCTACAAAAGTTAAGCAGGAAAATGAGGGTGAACCTCAGTGAAGCAGGTGTTCCATGCCCGTTGTGTCCCCCAAGGTGTGCTCACCCAGCTTGGAGCTGGAGCTCAGGGAGTGCACCTAGTTCTGTCCTCTCTGCAGGAATGCTAGCAGAGCCACAGAAAAATGTGGGCTTGAAAAGGAGCATCTCAGCCAGACACTTAACTCGAATTTCACAGCCCAAAGCTTTACAAGAGCTGGTAAAGTCTGTCGGCCAAAAAGGAAAAAAAAAAAAAAAAAAAAAAGTCCTACTCTTTTGCATTTGTGAGAGACATCATTTTTGGATGCAGTAACACCATACCACAACAACAAACACTGAACAGAGAAGCAGTCATTAGGAGGGCTGCTAGCGCTCCCACTTCACACTGTGGTTGGGGGAATGTAGTGATGCCAGCTCTGTTGCCAGATTGCTTATTTCTGCTGCTGGCATTTCCTGACTCTCCCCAAATGTCAATCCTTTTTTAAAGCGGGCGTCTGCTTTCAGTTTTAATGAATGTAGCATGAGACTTCAGACAAGAATCCAAAAAGTTTTCTAAGTTGACAAACGTCACAGGTCCTTAATTACTTGCTTTTGCTAAGTATCTGCCGTTGAGATGGAGCCAGGAGAGTGAGGTGACGCAAATGTTTTTACTTAGCACACAAGAAAAACAGCCCCACGGCTGTAGAACCAAAGGGAAATCCCTGGGAGCCAACAAATGTGTAGTGGAGAATTCTGCACATGTTAAATAAGATCTCATTTCCAGTTAATGCTTCTTTTATGAAGTCAGTGATGAAGATGTTACTGGGACCAGAAAACCTTCCAGGGGGATTCTAGCCTTTTGGAATTTCCTTAGACGAAACAGAGATTGGAACGTTGCTGCCAAAGAATTAGGTTTTAATTTCTTATCTGGTGCTTCTGTTCTGATACTTACATGGGAAAGACAGAAGCTAGGCCGGGGCCATGGAGTGGAAGGTGCGTACTGCAGAGCTCCTGTGAGAAAGCAGCTGCCTCTTCCAGGGGCAGTGTCCGGAAGGCACCCCAGGCCTGCAGCCTGCCTCCCCATATCGCCTAGCATGCAGCAGTGCCTCTCGGGCAGACAGCCTGTCAGTGACACCTTCCTCTGTGGTTCAGACTGTCCCAGGAAAGTCGTCTTTGTCCCTTTTTAGTTTTCTGCATCCTGTGACACTCAGCCTCATATTGATCGGGCAGACACACATCCAGGCCAGGACAGAGTGTCTTTAAGTGAATGCTAGAGACCACACTCGCCAGTCATCTGAGGGGCCTCTTCGTGATAGCCATGCTACCCGTAATCCCAGCTACATAGCTACTTGGGAGACTGAGGTAGGGTGATACCAAGTTCAAGGCCAACCAGGACAGTCTGCTGAGACTCTTAAGTCTTAATTTAAAAAGGAGCCATGGCGGTAGCACAGTGGTAGAGTAGTGCTCCCCTAACGTGAGGGCCTGGGCTTAATCTGAAAAAGATGGGGCGAGGAAATAATTATTATTTTCCACCCAAGACCTACTGAAGCTTCAAAGGCCTTAGATTCTGCATTTTACCAAACACCTAGGAATTTTTGAGCAGTAACTGTCAGAAGGATTGACCTGAAGGAGAAATTAAGACAGCACATTTGAGGTTATGGAGGAGGATTATTCGTTAAGCTGAGACTACTTAGCAGCTAGAGAAGTTCAGGGTGCAGAGGGGCAGCAGGGGGGCCTGGTGCTGGGGCAGTTGTCCTCTTACTAGATTTCTTGCATGTCTGGGATCCCCAGCAGTTCCCTCCATGCTAATGGAGCTCTGTAATAAAGTCACTCAGAGGGGTCCTAGTATCACATGAGCTTCTGGCAGGACACACAGAGGCCTGTCTGTGGCCCCAGACTCACAACATGTCCATGGCTAATTGGGCAGAGTATGTACTGAGGTTTGGTTTTACGTACTTGGCCATGTATTGTAGGCTGGTGGATTCAGGACTTTATATAATTTAGAGAAACCACCTGTGGACTTAGTACCCTAGACTACATACTCGATTAGTTCAAAGGAAAAGGTACTTCATGGTTTTTCAACTCTGTTGACTGTCATTTTTTTTTTTTTTTTAATGATTATCAGGGTAGTTCCACATAGATGGTCTTACCTGGATAATAGGCTTCAAATTTCCCCAAATTACTTATCGTAGAGCCAGCATGAACACATTAGAATTAGAATGCTGCCTAGTGCTGGCCCAGAGGTAAGTCAGGCACATAGGTAATTTCCCTTACTGAGAAATGTCATATTGTCTGTTTGAATTCTCTGCCCCTCTTGTGATGCTGAAGCCCCTCTAACATCAAAGTAACTTCTTCAGTCTTTCACATCTGGGAACCTCTCTGGATTGGCTAACGTAGACAGACATTCAAAGTATTCTGGTTCTTTCTAGTGTAAATACTCATCTTTCTCAGTTGTCCCATGAAGTGCAGTTTCTTTCCTTCATGGGACTCCTTGTCAGCTGAGTGGAGACTGAGCCACCGCGCTCCCATTTAGGCCTCCTCACCCCAGTGCTTGCCCTAGAAGGAGGCTTCCAGGGGTATCGACTCAGCTTGCTCAGCTTGTTACTGGTGTTGCTTTACATTTAACACAAGCTAGTTTATTAAAAAAATCTTTGATTTTAACAAATGAAAAAAATTCACTGATATCTAACCCAGATTCTTTGTATATGACTTGAAATGTAAAAGCATGTTATTTAGAAAATGTTAAAACCTCACATTCTCATTGGTTTTAAAAATTAAGTAAAGGTTTTCTATGTGTGATTTTAGAAGCTTTAAGTGAGCAGATAAAAGCAAAATATACATACGTTGCCCCATATGCCAAGACACAGGGAGCTCAGATAATGTGCCGAAGGAAGTAGAGCTCATACGTGTAGAGATATCATCCGGATCTGGTCCTTCTGGTTTTCAAGTTTGTGCTTTTATCAGCTATATGGGGTTAAGGAAGATGGCTTGCCATGTGATATATGATAACAACTAAGTGTTTGGTACATGAGTGCTGGCTCATGATTCCAAGTTAGGTTTGAACTGCTTCTGTCTTTCTTATCTTTAACATTGAAAGACCTATAGAGACAAAGATATAAAATAGCTAATTATATTGCCCTCAACAAATTTTATTAGAATATCAAGAAACATTATCAGAGGACCATGTGCCCTAATGTTGATATAAAAAGGGATGCTACTAAAGTGAGGTACAGCTTGAAATTAAGTTTGGTTCTTATTACTAAGCATGTTACTGTATCAGCCGAGGAAATTTCCATTTGATGAATTATCTGCTGTCGATGCCCACCTATTCCTTAGGCTGCCACCAAGCAGTGAGCACCAGAGACTGTAAGAGAAGTCCTCTTTCTTCTGCTCTTACTTACTAAAGAGTAAGCGTGACCACGCCTCAGCTGTTTGGGCTCTCTTTGAAAAGCACTGTGAAGTGTCCCTCAGACTGGCCTGTGAGGTCTGTTAGCCCACCCTTGGCACCTGGTGAAAAGCTCCCAGGCAGACACAGAATTATCCCAGAGTGCAGAGCCAAGAGGACGTGTCCACTCTGCCCCATTGGTTCCATCTTCTAAGACTTGTATGACTAAACAAACCACATGACTCACTGTTTTTTTATTTTAAAGTTATCCTGTAGTTTCTCAAGGAATTTTTAGAGGTGCCATTTTTTTACAAACAAAAACAAAAAATCTGAGTTCCCTATGCATAACTAGGATGGTAACTCGTCCAGTGTGTCCCATGATTGTTGATGGACCACCTCAGGTATGTATATTCATACACCCTGTTAAGTGGCGATTATCTCTGAGTTCATATTTAAAAAGGTCTAAGTTTCCATTCTAACTGATGGGAGTTATGACAAATGAAAATCATAAGTCATTATTTCCACACTGTTATATTAATTTCTTCTTCTGATTTTGAAGAACATCCCAACAAAAATATGTCTTGTAGGATGTAATTTTCAGCCTAATTCCCCAAGTCTCTGTCTTCCTTTAGATTCTAGGAGTATTTCCAGCATAGGATTTATGAAATCCTTAGAGGAGGAGTTCTGTTAACCATAAAATCAATAGCCAGATTACCAGGATTAAAAGATGTATTTTCATTTAAAGAAAAAAAAAAAAAGCATGTCAAAGTAATAATTTCTTCAAAGCGTATTTTCAAATAGGAACCCAAAGGGATATATGCATAGTGGATTTCCAGACACTTAAAATTTTGTTAGCTGAATTAATTTAACAAGAAAGCACTAATGGAGTTGTAATGCAAATTTTTAAGGCCATGTGACTTTAAAGCCACGCACCACTAAAAACACAGTGGAGCTGGGCCAGAGGGACAGTCCTGTGAATCCAGCTCTTTGGCAGAGTGAGGCAGGACGATCACAAGTTCCAGCCAAGCCTGCACAACTTGCTGACTTAACAAAACCCTGTTTTAAAATTCAAAAGAAAAATGGACTGAGGGGGCTGCAGAAATAGCTCAGTAGTTAAAGTGCTTGCCTAGCAACCTCAAGGCCCTGGGTTTGATTCCCCAGCACCACATAAGCAGGGTGTGGTGGCGCATGCCTATAATCCTAGCACTCAGGAGGCTGAGACAGGAGGATTACAGTGAGTTTGAGTGGCTCCTTAACGAGTTCAGGACCAGCCCGGGCTAAAAAATAAAAAAAGTGGACTAAGGATATAAATCAATGTGAAGGCCATAGGTGTCATCCTCGTTAGTACTGCTGCTGCTACTACTACTACTACTACTACTACTACTACTACTACAAAAGATATACATTGAGCACCTTATTTTAAAAGATAAGTGTGTCCAGAGAAGCCTGTTAGGAGTTAAGGAGAAGGTAAGAAGGACAGCCAGTTCCCCTGGGAAATAGCTAAATGCCTATCACATAACAGATAACAGGAAGGGTTACTAAACTGAATCCTCAAATCCAAAGTCCGTGTTGGAATTATGACATTCCCCGCCCCACCTCACCCCACCTCCCCGCCCCCGTTGTCTGTGAGAAGAAATTCCCTTCTAGGTGAAATTGACTTGGCAGCGAAACAAGTTTTTTCCAGCACTTAAGAACTGAACTTGGAGAGTTAGTATTAGCATCCCTTTGACCTAACATTACCCTACCCAAGCTGGCGCTGCCCGGGGTTGTCACAAGAGCGACTGTACTTAACTGCCATTGTTAATTCCTGGAGCAGTTTTACTGAAATCTCAGTGTGCATACAGGTGAACCGGAATTTATGTTAGAAATTCAGAATCATTCTGGTGATGCCTGAGAATCAGCATTTCCCACCAGCCTCCAGGGGATACTGATGGTGGTGGTCTGGGAATCAGCCTTGGGCAGCTGGCTCATAAGGAGAAGGTGAATCAGTGGTCAGAAAGACCAGATATGGGATGTCACCTGACTTTTCTGAACCCAAATTTGTTTATTAAAAAATGAGTATAATTCTACCATATGGGATTGTTATGAGAATTAAGTTAATAATATGTGAAAATTGTAAGAATGTAAGATACACAGTCATTGCTGAGTCAACAGATAATAAAAGTATAGCACATAGCTCTACGTTGGTGACTGACAATAGTGGGCCTCTCTGGCCTGTGTACTCAGTGTAGCTCGGTGGCTTCTGTTCTTCACCTCCCCAGTCTGTCCTCCTTGGTCATTTATAATGCCTGGCACTTAACAGGCAGCAGTGTTTGTGAGATTGTATTAATTATCACTGCCAAAAGTACATTTTTGGCTTCAAAGACATTGCTACCAGGATCATGACCCAGTGTCTCCTCCTGGGACTATCTATTAGGAGACCTGCTCACACAGGTAAATGGATGTTGACTTTCAGGCTTGAGTCCTCCTCTGCAGTTCCTAGGAAAAGCAAAGATGGCAGAATTAGCCCCAGTTTTTAATAAAAATAGCATAATAAAATAGCTCATTATTGCTTGTCAGGCATCAGTCGTGGTGGCTTCCAGTTTCATAAATCACGTATGAAATTTTTCTCCCTTAGATATAAAACCAAAGCTTAACATTGGCGTTTTGGCCTGGCTCGTCCTTGGTTCATCACTCAGCCAGTGTTAGGATCTCAGCCTGCAATCGTGCAGCTAGAAAAGGGGACTGAACTCATCTTCCCATGTTATGGTGTATGGCTCCAATGCCACCAGGTAATGGCCCTCTGAGGAGGGGCCATTTCTTGTTAACAAACATGCATACCACTAAGTAAAACTCGAAAGGTACATAGCAGGCTGAGGATGTAGCTCAGGGACAGAGTTTGCCCCAGTCTTGGAAAATAAAAAAGTGTGGAGTGGGAAATAGAGAAAAATCTGGGATTAACCTACAGCGTCATCTCTTAACTTACATGAACTACATCTCCTCATCTCTTTCCAATGAGAATTCAGACAGAAACAGCTAGAAACGTGGCACTGTCTGGTTTAACTCATTTGCAGTAAAATTATCCGGAATGAATTGGCAAGTCTTTACTAAAAGAAATGAGGTTTTAAAGTCTAATCAGAGAATTGAAACCAGGTTAATAAAAGATGTTCCCTGCTCTCATCACCTGTAGGTCCCAGGAGAAAAAAGAAGAAGCTATCGCTCTACTGAAGGACTCAATTAGATATGGCCCAGAATTTGCAGATGCGTACTCAAGCTTAGCTTCGCTACTGGCTGAGCAGGTACGGTTTTCATTTCATTCACGCCATGTTTTTTTAAGTATTACTGTCGAGTATATAAGGTAATATTACACAGATTTTTATACTAATGATTTGATGATGACAGGTAAACTCAAAGGAGACCTAACCTAAACTCTATCTCCATCTTCTTTTGACAGAAATTAGAAACCTAGATTTCTCACTCCTATCCTCTGTGTAATGTAGACAGCCTTTAGACAAGGACGGTGTATGACTGGCCCTTGATAAATTCTCTGTTACTTTGGGGAAAAGTCTGTCAGGAGTAGCACATGAGCTTAGCTGCTTTTACTGCTATTTACCTGTCATTTTTCTCCAGGGGCTGGCTGATGAGCTGAGGTCTGTGAACTTAATATGGAGCCAATTACCAGCAGTCTTGGCAGATCCTATGTCTCAATACCTGTTAGCAAATAACAGGCTTACAGGTTGAGCTCCTAGGAAAACATTTCTATGGCAAATGCAAAATCTCCTTCTATTCTCCTGTCTAAATGATCTGGAGCCACTTCTCAGCCCTAGATGCGTGCCTCTTTGCTACGGGAGACACATAAAAGTTACCTTCTCTGAATTGATGATGTAGTTTTGTCAACACACATAAGTGCCCTTGATGCACCTTTGACAGTGCTGTCATGCAGTTGCCAGATTATCTTGAAAGTCAAACCCATCATCCTTGCAAGATGTCTTTGAGAATTCACTTGGCTTAAGCACAAAGGTTAATTTGATATTTGATGTTGCTTATGAATTTGGAGTGCAACTTGCATTCAAACAATATAGAGGTTCCACCAAGAACCAAAATTAAAAGTCTGAGTAGTTAAGTGACAGAAACTGTGAACCTTGTTTTCTTGCTTCAGAACAATCATCCTGTAGTATCTGTGGTTCCAGGACCTCCCTCAGCTACTGAAATCTGTGCATACTCATGTCCTCAACATAAAATAGGGTCGGATTTGCATACTTTTGTAACATGTACGTATCTCTAATTTCTTATCTAAAACGATGTAAACACCATGCAAATAGCTGTTACATTGTATAGTTTAGGAAGTCAATACAAGAAAAAATTCAGTGCAGACACAATGCATTGAATATTTTTGATCTACATTTGGCTGAATCCATGGATGGTATGACACAAATACAGAGGGCCACCGGGGATTTCCATGATGTGTAGGCGGACTTTAGGGAAAAATCCCTGTGAATGGCTTTCCTGCAAGTTTTAGTATAGTATTTGAGGTTAAGCAGTTGGATCGCATTCTCTGGCATACACTGGCAGTCCCCGGCTCCTGTTGGCTAATGTTGAAGCAGACACAGAAGTGTTTCCTTCACACATCGGCATCCTCGCTCTCACCCCAGCCTTCTTGAGGGAAACTCTGACATTAAGTGAGAGTGTTACTGGCCTTTCCTGATGACCCAGTACATTGGATTTTGGGAGCTCTTTGTAGGTATCAGTGCAGCTTCTGTCTCTGCACACAGTTCTTCACATCTTCTTGCAATATAATATAATTTTCTTCTAAATTTTTCCCATAGTTCAAAAACATTTCAGCCACCACTTCCTCTGATGTTCTTCTATCTTCCCATTTCGTAGTCACTTATCTTTCCACGGAGCTCCATTTAAGAGAACCCGCAGCATGCAAAACTAACCACATTTTTTGTAAATTCTTGAATTAATAACTTGCACTAAAATTAAACTCTTATGTTGACTCAGTATTTTAAATTTATCTTTCTCCCTATGGCTACAGATTGTTTAAGAAAACCAGTGTCTTCTGTATGTACCTCTGCCTTCTTAAAGCTTAGCATAGTTCATTGTGTAGTGCTGGTCCTCAGACAGCAGCTTTTCACGAAACTTAATTGGGATTCAGTTACCTGGGATGTGGGGGCCAGTCTGTACGTAATAGCAAACTAGAAGGCCTGGTTCTAGCCCTCTCTCATAAACAGTGGCACAGGCTTCATGTATCTAACATTTTAAGATTGTCCAGAACTGTCTTCTTGGACTTAGTTGATGTTAATGAGAAGCTTAAGGTTCCACTGTAACTAGTGCTTTCATTTCTAACATATTCATGTGTTAATATCATAAAAATAATTTGCTTAATAAATATCCCAAAGTTTCACTTGTGTTCCTTTTCTGAGTTAGTGAACACTAACCTCATAAAAAGTTACTGCTTTAAAAAGATGTGTATCAAACTTGAAATTTATTTAAGTTCGTTCCTCGGGATGTTTGCATTCATTCACTATTAACAGATGTTATCACAGATGTGAGTTTTCCCCTTTGTTTCTGTTTGTTTTAGTGACAGCAGAGACAGTTTTCAAGTAGAAGTTTAAAAAGGACATCTAGTTTTCCCCCGATGGGTTAAGAAGTGGCTGGTGGCTTATTTAAAATTGATTTATCAATAAATTTAGTTTTGTTGATGCTTAGTAACATATCAATGTCAAGTTGTGGAAGTTGTGTACATTGCTAAGAAAAACAGATTGTGCCAGAAGTGATGCCCTTTTGTTACATGCAGAGGTCACGCTTGTGCATCTGTCCTACTCCAGGCAGCGTAAAATGCTGTGGGACTAAAGACGAATGGAAGTGGTAAAGGGCTCTTTCTTCTGCCCTTCCGGGCAACTGATTTTACCACAGAAGATAGCGAGCAGCTGCTGCCATAGCTAAGGTCTGTGCGCCCTCGCGCTGACTGTGCCTGGCCCTCGTGGTTTGAATTCCTTCGTAATGAAGCATGCGTCACAGGTGCAAGCAAGACCTGCACTTGTCGCGGAGGGTCCGGCCAGGTTTGCTTGCCCCAGCAGTGCAGGCAGGACTTGGCTTCTTGGTCGCTCTTCTGTGTGTAACGCATCCTGACATTTCAAGCGCCTGGGGGCTAGGGAAGCAGTACTTACAAACCATGCTGTTGCGGAGCTAGCTCCCTTCTGTCCCTTCACGGAGCGTCTCAGCCTCCAGGGACACCGAGCCCATGTACATGGCCCATGCGTCCTGTGGCTGGGGACCACGCTAGTGCTAAAGAGAGCAACCACTGAAAGAAGTTGCCCATTTTCCAGGCAAGTGTTCAAAGCCCAGGTGGAAGGATTCACCTTTATCTCTGAAAGGTGAAGTTCTTTATATCAACCTGAGATTTCTGATTTCCTAGGACATTTTAGTCTGTTCTTCCTGCCATTCAATGTACTGGTGACTCTTTCCAGCTACTTCAGTTGGAAGACTTGAGAACAGCTTTTAGATATTTATGTCTTTAATTAAGAAAAAAAAAAAGCAGCAGCAGCAGTTGTGGAGATCAATAGCATTTAGAAAACCGTGCGGCCCATGTGCACAGGCTGTCTCCACCAGCACTGCCTGGCGGGAGGCTTATGGTGAAGCTCTGCTCCACGCTTAAGCGCTGATTCTGTGACCTTGGAACAGCCTCTCAGTCTTGCTGGAGCCCAAGCTTGAAATCCATAGGTCAGAGGAAGCATAGCTCAGGGCCTAAGGAGGGTTTCAAAGCCTGGGAGGAGCAAACCTCGTGGAAATGCAGGTCATTGGGAGCCTCCTTTGGGAAGAAAGTGATCAGTTTTGTGCTTAATAGATGCAGTTTGTTGTAAGTAAATTGCGCTTCAATGACTTACACAGTGAAACAAAATCCTTTCTGGGAAAGGACTGTTAACATGTGAATGTTGAAATGAAAGAAACGGCCATTATAAACAGAGGGCCAAGCACCTATAGGCTGAGAAGACTTGTGGCCACGGACCAGAGCCGTGAGGAGGTCCAGAACTGGGAGGCATGGAAAAGAGTTGGGCTCAGCTTTCTTTCCAGTTATACGGGTAATATAAAGATATAATAAGTGGGCTGGAAGAACGGCACAGCGGTTAAGCACTTGCCTGGCAAGTGCAAGGTCCTGAGTTCAATTCCCCAGCACCACATAAGCCGGGCATGGTGACACATACATGCAATCTCAACACTCGGGAAGCTGAGGCAGGAGGATTGCCATGAATCCAAAGCCAGCCTAGGCTACATAGTTCACGACCAGTCCGGGCTACAAAGTGAGACCCTGTCACAATAATAATAATAATAATAATAATAATAAGTATAAAAACTCAGGAAAAAAATACAGTGTACTCTTACCTTTAATAACATATCCAGAAACAATCATTTTTTGTGTCATGCAGATCTTTTTAACATATTCGTGTTATTTTAGTATGTATATTCACATATAGCTTGGATCTTATTCATTTCATTTACCATTAAATTATGCATAGCATTATGCATTTTATGGGGTAATACAGTCTTTTATAAATGCTATTTTAACGGCTGCTTACTAGTTCAGAATAATGCATGGTAATTTACATAGTAATATGCCCACTGATGGTCATTTAGATTCTTAGTTTTTTTCTTCCTTTTGTAGCAGTAAACTTTTCTAATGGCTTTTTAAAAATAGCATTTTGAATCAGTCCTAGAAGTAGGATTCCCATATCAGAGAATATAAACATAGTCCCTGTCTCTTGAGATGTTAACTGAGTTGCTTTCCAAATGAGTGGTGCCAGTTCCCTCTTCCCCGAGTAGGAGTGGTACATGTTGCCTTTAAGCGTTGCGTGGTCCTGGGGCATTTACATGGAAGTGGTCTGTGGGCATATGACAGAGAGATCAGGGCTAAGGCAGGGCTTCGAGTAGATGAAACCACATTATGAGCAGGTAATTTTTGCAGAGGTAGAAGTGAAAAACAGTCTAGGGAAATAAAAGTGTTCCTGTAACCTTTTCATTTTGTGGATAAAATTTAAGGCATACAGAATTGAGCAGCTACCAAGGTCATACAATAAAAACCAGTGGCGGGAGCAGGTCTCTGGCCCCGCACCCTACTGTAAGGCCTGGTGGTCCCCCCGATTAGATGGCGGTGAAGGGCGAGTGATAGTGCAGTTGTATGTGGAGAGGATGGAGAGAGGGGAGTGATAGCGTTGTCGCAGAGGTCCCACCCCACAAGCTTCCAGGGAGCCTCTGC
This sequence comes from Ctenodactylus gundi, assembly GCA_004027205.1. NCBI lineage: Eukaryota > Metazoa > Chordata > Mammalia > Rodentia > Ctenodactylidae > Ctenodactylus > Ctenodactylus gundi. Next base: position 2,772 of record PVKB01003642.1, on the reverse strand, counting down.
CCCTGTGGCCTGTTGCAGCAAACATGTCAGAAAGGCTGAGGACATAAGATAAGCTCTTCTTCGGCGTCAGGGTGGTCTCCAGCTTGTTGCTCTCTTCTGGTTCCGACTGACATTCTGAGCTGGATACCCTCCAGCTGTACAAATAGGTCTGCAAACATTTATAAGTCACTTTTAGCTGTAGATTATACAGCTTACATTAGCAGTAAAGGGATGAAATTAACATTGATAGCACTCTGTCCCATTGTAAATCATTACTAGCCCCATATTTATAGCTTATTGAAAACCTCAATTAACATGATAACACTTGAGATACGATTCTTTCATGTAATTTATGTTAGAACTTTGCCCAAGATTTGAAAAAAAATGGGAACAACAAAATATATTAGGACTATATATCAAGGGGCCCAGGGGTCGAGTTCTCTCCTTCCACAGTTGCTACCTTTGGGTGGACTGAGCCGTGCATACCACTGCATGCCTGGACCAAGTCAACTTGGTTCTAGACTCTTAATTTATGAATGTATGGTCCTAATTATCCAACACATAGTTTTCACAGATTGCCTAAGCAGCAAGTTTGTTGCCCCATGGAGCATGGTATGGAAGGCAACTTCAAGTCAGCAGTCACGAGCCCTTGCCCAACACTGTGTCCAGCACGGGGGGGCTTACCGAGTGAAGGCAGAGCATCAGTGAGAATATGAAGGGGACCTAGTCTCAGGTGGGTAAGGGATGGGTGACTCATTCCTGAGGACCCGCTAGATATCAGCTAGTTAAAAATAAAAGGAAAATCTCTCTGGCCAGAGGCAAGGACCTGTGAGGACTCCGAGGCGGGGAGCAGTGCAGTGTCCTGCTCTCACAGAAAGTCTCGTGTGTGGAAGTGCAGAAAGGGGCAGGACTGCGCAGGAGAAGCCTGGGGAGGCCGGAGCTGCGATCTCACGCACACATGGCGGTTCCCCTCTTCCTCGTGCTGTGACCATGTTACACCCTGCAGATGGTTACTCTTGTCGTACTTTTCGGGTTTTATTTTACTATTCTTTTTTTTTTTGCTTGATGTTCTTTTTGTTCCTCATCTTTAGCTAGTGTGTTTATGTGATACACAGTGGTTACATTAAACGAGAATTTTGTGCACGAAATAACTTTACAGTTCTTGGTATCCTCTTGTAGTTCTTTCTCTTTTGCTTAAGTCACTACTGAAAGGTCCTGATCACATTGCTGGGAGATAAAATCCTGAGTTAGAAGATGCCTCATTGCCTTGGCACGGAGGTGTGCCAGGTTCGTTGCTTTATTTCAGGTGGATGTGAAGGGTAATGAGACAACACATCCTGACAGACTGTTTTTCACATGTGTCCTCCTGGTAGCTTGTGGGTGGAGGAATTTGAAAATAAAAACGAAAGCAAGAGTGACAAGACAGGCAAAGTCACCTTATCTTTTGGCTGCTGTCATGAACACCTTTTGTTTACTTGCTGGTTCTAGGTTTAACATTTTTTTGACGTAGGGTCTTATTGTATTACCCAGGCTGTCCTCAAACTCCCCACACAGCCCTGGCTTATGTTGAAATATTCTCCTTCCTACCTCAGTGTTTCCCTGCCGGCATGTAGCACACACTTAGCAAAGTCGTTGGCATGAGTTTACCCATTGTTTTTAAGTTCCTGAGTTTACAATATCGAATAGAAAATAAATGTACCTTGTGTCTTTGCATGTCACATCGGGGATTGGGGAGAACTCTCTTTTGGAAAGCAGATGTGATATCATGCGCCAGGGCAGCTGCTTTTTCTATCATCCGTTTCCTCTTTGGAATACCATGTTCCATATCTTCGTGTTTTTATATACTTATATTGTGGTAAAAAAATCACATGACATAAAAACATAACATTTTTTGTAAATACATGAATTCCAAGTTCTATAACATATTAGAACCGTGGGGCTGGAGGAGTTAGTGAGCATCTATGTCTACCCCTTTTTCAGTGGTTCACTGCTTTCCTGTCTGTCCATTGGCTCTCTTTCTACCCTGCCACTCATGTTTGGACATTTTTATGTTATTATTTTTCTGCATGTCATGAGAGTACACCATCTATAGTCAGTCTTTTGTGCTTCGTCCATTTCACTATGGCCCCATTTTCATCCAAACCGCTTCATATCTGCCTTTCTTTATGGCTGCATAATATTCCATTGTGTATAGGTGCCACATCTTCTTTAACCATTCCTGTATAGGTGGGCAGGTAGATTGTTTCCAGGATTTGGCTGTTATGAATTGTGCTTCAATAAACATGGATATGCATGTGTGGTTTTTTTTGTTGTTGTTGTTGTTATGTTGGCTTTATTTAGTTTGGGAACATGCCCAGTAGAGCAGTAGCTGGAACAAATGGAATTTCCACTCTCAGCTTTCTGAGGAACCTCCAGACTGCTTTCCATACTAGCTGTACCAGATTGTATTCCCACCGGCAGTGGAGTAGAGTTCCCTTTTCTCCACACCCTCACCAACAATTACTGTTTTTTGAGTTCCTGATGTAGGCCTGGAGTGAGGTGAAACCTCAGTGTTGTTTTTATTTGCATTTCTCTGATGGCCAATGATGAGGAACTCATTTTCATATGCTTGTTGACCATTTTTACTTGTTCTGTGAAGATTCTTCTTATTTCAGCTGCCCTGTTCTTGATGGGATCATTCATTTTAGGGGATTTTATGTTTTCCAGTTCCTTGTATATTTTAGATATTAATCTTTCATTGAGAGTGTTACTGGTGAATGTCTTTTCCCACTCTGTAGGCTGTCTCTTCACCTT
>PVKB01003641.1:160852-186987 GCA_004027205.1 Ctenodactylus gundi | reverse complement strand
TACCCCGACCTGTGTGAGGGGCTCTGCTCACCCCACCCGGCCCCTCCCTGCTGGACCCTCAGTCCACTCTGGGGAGACACAGGGAGGGCTGTGTGAGCTGGAGCTGGGGAGGGCCGTGGGGGAGCAGGAGGGAGGGAGAGCAGGGCGCCAGGGGTGCTGACCTTGGGCTGAGCTCCAGGCCACCTGCTGGGAGCCTGAGATGGGCCCTGGCCACAGCTGGGCGGCTCTCAGGCCCTGCCTGCTGCCTGCAGCCCCTCCTGCCCTCCCCCTCCTCTCCCTCCCCCCCGGCTCTGCCTCCATTTCTCTTTCTCTCTCTTTACCTCTTGCATCCATTTCTCCCTCTGATCCACTCACTTTCTTCCCCTCGCCATCTCTTTCCCAGTCTCTGGCTTCCTGTCTCATCCCATCCTTCTGCTCCCCTCCCTCCCCTGCCTGTGTGGGCTTCCTCTGCCACTTTCTCAGCTTTTCTCTATCTGCCCTTCACTCTGTTTTAGTTGCTTTTTTGTTGCTGTGACTCAATACCCAACATCCACAAATTAGGGGAGGAAAAGTTGCATTTCAGCTTACAGTTTCAGAGAGTCACAGTCAATTCAGGGGCAGCGGGAAACAGTGGAAGTAGATGGCAGAGGCAGAGGTGGAAGAGGCTTCTCCCAACATTGCAAACAGGAAGCCCACTGAGTCAAGTCCAGTCCAGTCCAGCATGAAGGAAGGAGGCAGCAGACCTTCCGGGTCCCATTTCAGTGACCCACCCTTTCTGGGTCCAGCCTCCGCGTTCCGCCCCTTCCAGGTGTGGAAGGTATGGTAAGCCCCCACCACACACCTGTAAGCCAATCTGCCCCACACCCATAATCCGCCCCTCCAGACCAGGCCCCCATCTCCCAAAAGCACATGGTTCCATAGACAATCCATATACCCAAATACACAAGATTTTGTAAGGATACTCTAGACCCAAACCACAATATTCCACCCTTGGCCCCCAAAAGACTCATGTCCATCTCCCCATGCAAAATGTATTTAGTCCTCCTCTAGTAGTTGTCAAAGTCTTAAAGTTTCAGTACTAAAAAGCTCAAGTCCAAAGTCTCCTCTGAGACACAAGGCAAACTTACCTGCCAGCTCCTCTGAAAATCAAAGAAAGGTTACATACCTCCAACATACAATGGCACTTCCCATCGCAAAAGGGAGAGATACAAGGATAAAAAGCAACCAGACCAAAGTGAGGTCTAGACCCAGCAGGGTAAGGGTTAAATCCTGTAACTCCACATCCAACAACCACGGTAAACTTGGGTGGCCCCACCTCTACAGTGTTGCTGCTGGCTGCAACCTCCACCTTCCCCCCTTTGGGCTGGATCTGCTCACAGCCTGCAGCTTTTCTCAGCTGACAATCCACGCTCCCGGCTTCTCCAAATTCTCGGGCTCTCCACTGCCCCTTAGGCTTCTCCTTCACAACTTCACACACAGCCTCCCAGGGCACACTGCCTGACATCCAAGGCCTTCCTCTGAAATCTGGGTGGAAGCCTCCATGACGCCACAATTCTTGCAGTCTGCAAGCCTGGAAAGCCAGGACCACATGGACGTCACCAAGGTCCACCACTGGCTTGAGCAGTCGTCACACCATCACCTTCCATTGATGTCTCAGTCTCTTTTTCTCCACATCCATATGGTTACCCTCTTCCCTTCTCCCTTCCCCTCCCTGTGTTTCTTAACCCTGTGCTTTGACCTCTCTCCTTTGGCACCATCCCATTCCTCCCCCCCCCCCAGCTCCTTTTACCCCTCCTCCCTCTTCACTCCCTCCCTCCCTTTTGTATTTACCTCAGCAACTACCAGATCTGGCTAGGCCGCCATGACCTGTTTGGTCACGAAGCCACAGCTCAGTTTATCCTGGTCAGCAAAAGCTTCATACACCCAGACTTCAACATGAGCCTCCTAGAGGAGCACCCTGCCAGCCCAAATGACGACTTCAGCCATGACCTGATGCTGCTCCACCTGAAGACACCTGCCCAAATCACAGATGCTGTTCAGGTCCTGGGCCTGCCCACGAAGGAGCCAGAAGAGGGGAGCACATGCCTCGCCTCTGGCTGGGGCAGCACAGATCCAGATACACGTATGTGTGGGCCAGAGCAGCCTGGCACTCAGGGAGGAGGAAGGGGGTGGGATCACTTGGCCGGGTCACATCCTTGTCCTTCCTGGCCTGCAGCTGAGTACTCAGATGAGCTCCAGTGTGTGGACCTTAAACTCCTGCCTAATGAAGACTGTGAAAATGCTCACACGCAGAAAGTGACAGAGTTCATGCTGTGTGCTGGGCACTTGGAAGGCGGCAAAGACACCTGTGTGGTGAGCCAGCCCTTCACCACAGGATGCTGAGGGCTAGGGCAGGGAGCTGCTCAGATTCTAAACTGGGATCTGAGGGCCAATGGGGCATCTGTTCCATGCTGCCAGGCATAGCCATGGCTCCAGGACCTCCACTGCCCCCAGGGGTCATCACCATACCTCTTACCCCTCCATTTCTTGGCTCACCTCCCTGTAGTAGACAATGCTGTCTAGTTGGAGGAGGCCTCCTGGGGAGGTCCTGCTGCCCTGGATGCAGGGACTGTCCACTGGACTGTCATCCCTATGCAGGAAATGGACACTGATGTCCCTTCCCCTTTGGCCAAAACTGCCCCTGTGGGGGAGCTGGCACTGCCTTGCTGGGTGGGCTCTGGCATCCCTGGGGCTGACAGTTAGGCATTAAGGCAGAACCAGGCCAGCTCTCTCACTTCCTCTCCCTATCTCTTGTTCTCAGGGTGACTCAGGCGGCCCGCTGCTCTGTAATGGCGTGTTACAAGGGATCACATCATGGGGCCACCAACCATGTGCCTACCCCAATAAGCCTGGCATCTATACCAAGTTGCTATCACATGTGCAATGGATAAAAGACACCATAACAAATAATTCCTGAAGTCCCACACTGTCCCCTACTTACATTAAAACCAAAGATGAGTCAAACTAGCATCAAGTTCTGGCATTATCTGGCCTTCTACATGCTGGACACCTACACCCTCGGGACTTACCCAGTTGGAGCTGGCACATCGCTCAGGGGTCCCTATCGTTCCATCAGGAGCAGAGGGGAGGGAGGAAGGGCCTATGTCAAACATAGATAAGCAAGTGGGAAAGACCCCAAAGACAAGGCAGCCCAGTTTCCCTGCATTGCACTCAACCCTCCCTGGCAGGCAGGTGCGGGTGCTCAGGGTCCTACGCAGACTCACCGAGTAGATCCCACGGTTTATTGTGGGGGAGGCCAGAAAGAGGGGGAGAAGGGCACTGCAGGCACATCCCGGGGGTGGGGGGGGGGGGCTTTTTCCAATGAAGTGCAGGCTACACCACGCTCTGGACAGTGGCCCACCACCTGCGGCAGGACTTCCAGGACAGAAGTTCTGATGGGTACATCCCCGCAGGGAGAACAGAAAGTTGCTTTGGGGTGTGGCTGCGAGAGGAGCCCATGCAAACTCTACACCCTACCACTAGCCGCCATACCCGGCTCTGCTGGACAGTGTCTGCTGGAAGGGGCGTGTCAAGCTTCCAGAGTGGGAGCATTATGAACCCTGTGGGCAGTCAGAGCCACAGACAGGGGTTCCCGGCACAAGAGGCAGAGTCTGCCTCCTATCTTCTCACAGAGTGGAGCCCCAAGGGAGGTCTAATCTCACCACGCTGAAAGGAGTGGACCCATATCTGTCCACAGCTACCAGCTAGTGTCCTGAGTGTCATTCCTTGGAGGAGTCTGGGCTCTGTCCTGGGGAGTGTTTGGGCTGGGCGTGTCCAGGGTGAGCTCCAAGTTCTTTTCTGAGGTCTGCTGTTGGAATAGGCGCAATGAGGTGCACTGCTCCAAGGTCCACCGGCGGTAGCTTATTCGCCACGTTGTGGCTGACTTTCCTGTGCTCCATATGCCCACTTGGTTTAAGTAGGACAGGGCTCCTGGTGGGGGGCCAGGTGAGGGCTTGATTCTGGACCCCACCCTAGGCCCCGCCCATCTCTTGAGACCCAGCCACTCTCCTAGTTCTGTTGTAGCCCCACCTCCTTCCCTGTCATGGCCACACCCTGCCCTTCCCTCCCACGTCTCATGCTCACCAGCCCAGAGCATCAAGGCACTGGCACACAAGCACAGGTAGAAGGTCACCAGGTAGGATATCTGTGGCTTTGGTTCCAGCATCATACAGTTGACTACAAAGAGCATCAGGCTGAGCAGAATCAGGAGCCCTGCACTGGGTTGAGGCCGGAGAAGAACAGGAGGCTGGAGAGTGAGCCCTGGATCCCCAGTAAGAGAAGAGAGATAGTCATCCTCTCCCACCCTCCGTAACAAGCAGAGAGCAATGCACAGGCCACAGGCTGCAAAATAACTGGACAGAAAGAAAGAGAAAGTGGGGAAAAGACCTCCCTATCTGCCCCTGAGGGACAGCAGAGCCCAGAACACACCAGGAGAGTGGAGCAGAGTCTGCAAGAGATATTCCAAGAGGCAGCTGGCAGGAAAGAGAGGCTAGACACACTTCCTCAAAGCAGAGGGAGGGTTCTGAGGCTGGGTGGGGCACCATGGCCCAGGCCAACACTTACCAACACTGATGCTGATAAAACTGAAGACCAAGTCGCTCTTGCTCAGTCGGCGGAACACTGACCAGAAGGAGATGACCATGCAGGAGACAAGGGTTACACACAGGCCAAGGGCCAGCATCATGAAGCCCTGGCCCATATGAATGAGAACTGCATGGAAGTAGTGAGAAATACCCATAGTCATCACAGACAGAAACTTAATGCCGCCCTCCAGAGTCATTCCAACTAACACCCATAAGCAGGTACCACCCGACAGATACTGCCCATGTGTGGCTACAGACATCACCGAAGTCACTTCCTAGGAACTCCAAAATAACCACTCTCACTCACAGGGTCACCTTTGGGATCCTTAAGAGAAGCACAAGACAACTCTCCCCTACCCCAGATCCTAAAATCCTCTCCCACAGAGGGACTCCCAGGAGACCTCCACCCCCAGTCACCTCCAGAGATGGTCTGGAGGGCCCTATACCTGTGCAGGCCCCACTGACCAGTGACTTGGTCTAGGCTGGCACACATATGCTTCCTGCAGTCAGTCGAGAAGCCCAGGTAGCCAGTGTAGGAGCCCTCCAAGTAGGCCATCCGCCCATCTAACACAATGAATACCATCAGGGTTGCGAGGATGCTGAAGATGAGAGACCAGACCCGCAGGATGATCTTGCGATCCTCCTCCCAGGAGAAGACCGTGTCTGCCAGGGAAGAATAAAGTTTTGGGAGCTGGGAACATTGCTCAGAGGGTAAGCCACTTGCTTGTATGTAAGACTCTGGATTCGATTCTCTAGAACCACATAAACCAGGCATGGTGGCACACACCTGTAATCCCAGCACTCAAGAGATTGAGGTAGGAGGATTACCCTGAGTTCAGCACCAGCCTGGACCACAGACTGAGATCTTGTCTCAAAAACAGTAACAACAATAAAATAAGGTATTGTCGGCCTGGATCTTTCGCCATTGCTTTGCGGCATTGTGATCTCCATCCCCAATCACATCACCACATCCCCACCCAAAGTTTGCCTTTACTCCTACTAACTATCTTCCCACCCACACCATTTCACCAGCCACAGTCTCTGACTGTTCCTGCCCCACCTCCAATTTCAACTTCAATTCCAGCACCACTCACAATCCATCCTGTTCCCCATCCCACCCTTTCTTTCTTTCTTTCTTTCTTTCTTTATTTATTTATTTATTTATTTATTGAAACAGAGCCTTGCTCTGCAGTCCAGGCTGGTTCTGAACTCACTACGTAGCCCAGGCTGGACTCAACCTCACAGCAATCTTCCTGCCTCAGCCTCCCAGCTGCTGATTTGCCCCTCGTAAGCCCTAAATAGATCCCATCCCCATCTCTAGTTCCACACACATTGTCATTCCTGTTCCCAGCCCCAGTGCCAACTCTGTAGCCCCATCCTGAGCTGCAACTGCTTGTTTTGTCTCCAATCTCATCCTCTGGTCTCTATTTCCAACACTCCAGCTCCATCGCTGCTCCTATCTACCTTATCCTGTCCCCATAACTCCCTCCCTGTCCCAAATCCCATCAGTGCAACGACAATGCTGACCCAAGTTCCAAAGTCTGTCTGTTCATGAGGGCGAAACACATCAGTCCAAATAAGGGAAACAGATGGTGCTTCCCACAGTCACCAAGAGCCTGTGACCCTAATGTCTTCTCATTGTCACCTCAAGCCCTGATCCGCACTGCTCGCCTCTCACCAGCCACATCAGACTGCACAGGTCTCTCTCCAGGACCAAGGGCTTCCCTACCTTGGGCCTTGACATGGCTCTGACTGGCCCCTCTGCCCAAGACACTCATTGTCTCATGGCCAACTCACCCCAACCGCCTTTTAGGTACCAACTCCAATGCCACTGCTGCTTCTTTGTTCCTGAGTCCTGACCCCCTCACTCAGTCCCTGCTCCCAGTACCTTTCCTTCACTGGCATACCACAGCCTTCTGTGAATTGCTTGCCTAAATCTGTTTTTGCCTACCAATCCTCCACACCAGACTTTCATGCAGGTAGGAAGCAAATCTATTTTGTTTTCCACTGGACTCCCACTCCCACAGAGCTTTGGACATGTATTAAGTGAAAGGAGTAGTGAATACATGCATGAATAAACAAGTGAGTGAGTGTGCTAATGGTGTCCAATGATGGTAACTCCTTTCTCATCGCTGATGGTGTAGTCAAGGTGGATTTGAGAGCAAGTTGGGTGTAGGATCCTGGAATGCAGGAAAGAGCTTAAGGATGGAAAAAGAAAGTTTACTATGAAATGTAAAAGTTAACATGTCTTTATTACAATGGGTTCTAAGCACCCATTTGTTCCTCATAACACTGCAGTGACAGATTGAACGGAGCAGTGAAATAATGTGATCATGGTCACACACAGCTGGTAAGGGCAAACACACAATTCCAAACGGGTCATCTGGTATCAAATAAATGCTATTGCTTAGACTGCCTTTCATACCCTCACTGTATAAACAGCTCCTACAAGTCTGGGGAGTGTAACTCAGTGGTTAGAGTGCTTGCTTAGCAAGCACAAGGCCCTGAGTTTGATCCCCCAGCACCACATATAGCCATGTGTGGTGGCGCACACCTGTAAACCCAGCACTTGGGAAGCTGAAGTAGGAGGATTTCCTTGAATTCAAGGCCAGCCTGGACTACACAGTGAGTTCAGGACCAGCCTGGACAATAGAGCAAGAATCTATCTCTAAATAAATAAATAAATCTCCTACAGATTGTCACAAAAAGGATAAATACTCAACAGGGAAAGGGGTAAAGGGGAAGAAAAGGCTGTTTAAAAAGATAGATACAAAGCCCATCATCAGATGGCCAATCTCAAGAATTCACACCTGTAGACAAGCACAGATTGAAGCAACTGAAAACATCCAAGCAGATGAGAGCAGGGCAACCAGGGCCCTCTGAGTTACATAAGATTATTAGGCTTTTTGAGAGCGCAATTTGATGACAAGAAAATTACAGGAAGAGAGGGTGGTGCCGAGTGGTGCCAGCTGGTGTGAGACACCGGCGCTAGCACTGTTGTTTTTATGATACCCGCTTTAAAGTGGGGATGCTGACCCCACAGCAGATAAACAATGTGCATAATATGAAGGCGGTCTGCCGGAGGTCTCGGTGCACACCAGAACGTCTGGGAGCTTCAGGACTAAGCGCCCTGCTGGGCTTTTTGCTAGCTGACTCATCAGCTGTATACTGGAGGATGGTAAGGCTGCCACTCTGTTCCTCCTCCTTCCTCCTCCTCCTCCTCTTCTCTCTTTTTTCTCACCTTCTTTCTCCCTCTCTTCCCCCCTCTCTCAGTGAGATAGATCAATACATATCAATACATAGACAGGTGGATGAAGTGCAATATAGATGGAGACATGGATATGGCTGATTTTCCTTTCTTCTCCTCCTGTACAAATCTTATTTTTGCCATTTCTAGGTAAATTCATTAGGTTTAATCCAACTTATTTCATTAATTTTCAATTGAATTAATTCGTTCATTTTCCTTGTATACAAAAAAGTACATACTAGAATTACCTACATATGCTAGAGATATTCTTTGACAGTAAATAACAGTAACAATACCTTCATTTTAAGATGTATTCTATTTACTTTTCTGAGAAACTGCTCTATAAAAATAACAGTAACTAAAAAGAAGCAAAAGTCACTGCAAATGATTAATTGCCTTAACAAAAAAAAATAACAATCATAATGATAATTTATTCGTTCAACAAACACTTATTGAGTAACACCATGTGCAGAAAAACCTGGGGTTTTGTAGTAAGTACTAGAAATAGCACTAGAAACCAGACAGTCTCAGCCCTCTGGGTGCTTCCTACAAAACCCAGAAAGGCAGGTGTTATACCAACAATCATATGCATGTATGAAGGCAAAACATGGTAAGTGCTATGAGAGTTGAAATAATCTAAATGTCGAATGAGAGGGGCTTGCTTCAAAACCCACACAGCTAAACAGTGCGAGAAAAGCCTACAAATCTTCCCCTGATGCAACTGAACTGTAATTGGGCAAAGGCACCTAGAATAAAAACTTCCCTTCAGAGCCCAGGTCCCTTCAGAGCCATATGGCTCCAACTTGACTAATGGACTATGGACAGAACCAGTGCCTGCCCTAAAAGGAACCAATAGTATGGACAAACCCTCTTCTTGATGAAATGTGAACAGGGTAAAACTGAAGAGGACAACAGGAAGGAGGGGGAAAAAAAGAAGGAGGAACCTGGCCCTGGCATGAGGCCTCCTATGTGTCAGAAAAATAACTTTTTATAATTTAAATTAGTGTTATTTTGAGACTCTATTTCTAATGTGCGTATTATTTTCACATTTTAACACTGTCTTAGTTACTTTTTGTTGCTGTGACTTAATACCCGACATCCACAAATTTAGGGGAGGAAAGGTTTATTTTCGCTCACGGATTCAGAAGGTCACAGTCCACTCAGGGACGGCCGGCAGCAATGGAAGTACATGGCAGAGGCAGAGGTGGAGGCAGCTTCTCACAACATCACACACAGGAAGGCAAGTTGAGACTAGTCCTCCAAGGAAGGCAAGAAGCAGCTTAACTATCCTTCCAGGTCTCATCCCAGTGATCAGCCCCTTCTGGATTGAGATATGGAAGGTGTGGTAAACCCCCACTACACACCTATAATCCAGTTCACATGCCTGTAACACGCCCCTCCAGACTAGGCCCCAATCTCCCAACAGCACATGGTTGCACGACAATCTATAACATTCAAACACATGAGACTTTTGGGGAACGTTCCAGATGCAAATCATAATAAACACCTACTAAACTAGGGTATAGCATATAATCAGTAGTATCTTAACATCACTTTTGGTCAATTTTACACATTACAATATTTATTAAGAATAGAGCCTGACCTTCCTGCGCACCAGAGGCATCCAGGTAGCCTCCGCCAGCCCATTCCCTCCTGCACGCCAGGGAATCCAGGTAGCAGCTGCCAGATCCTCTCCTGCACCCAGACCGAGGGGCGCTGGGCCTATGCCTGTTCCTTTCCTCCTGTGCGCCAGAGGCATCCAGGTAGCCACCACCATCCCCAGAGGCATCCAGGTAGCCACTGCCAGCCCCTTCCTCCTGCAAGCCAGAGGCATCCAGCTAGCTGCCACCAGACACCCTGCCTACACCTGGGAGGTTGGCAGAACTGGGAATTTGCCGATCCAGTCCCTCCTGCACCAGAGGCACCCAGATACCTGGCGCAAGACCCCTTCCTGCATCTGGGAACCCACAGGACTGGGACTTCACCTGCCCCATCCCTCCTGCAAGCCAGAGACAGCCAAGTAGCTGTCTCCAGAGTCCCACCTGTACTAGAGAGCTCATGGGACTGGGCCTTCCAGTAACCTGTAATTCCTGTACCCAGAGACAGCAGATAACACTTAAAACAGAAGGAGTCTAATATAAAAATCTCAAAAAAAAATGAAACTGCCCAACAATAATACCAGAACCTCAACTCACTGTAACAAAACCATGAGGAAATGTAATAAATCTCCTACAAAAGGACCTGACACCCCAGAAAATGATACCAGTGATCCTGAAATAGCAGATTGCAAAGATGAAAAATGCAAGAAAAAAAAAGATAACTTCTGGGCCCAGAAATAGTCTGAGTTAAAACAGGAAATGAAACACGTAATGCATGAGCTACGCCAAGACAGAGCTAAGCTAGCAGCAAACATTGACAAGAAATTAGAGGAAAACAAAGAAGATATTAACCAGAAGATAATGAAGGCAAGACAAGAAATTAGAGAAGAATACAACAGAGATATAAAAATACTGAGAGCAGATATTCAGGAGGTGAAAAGCACACAGGAAATAGTAAGTAACCACTTCAAACATTTTGAGAATAGAATATCAGACCTAGAAGATAAAATGATTGAGCTGGAACATACAGGCTGTGAAGAATGCAAAACAAAAAGGAAGAAAGTGAATCTTTACAACAGCTGATAGATGACTCAAAGAGAAAAAAACTCAGAATTATGGAAGTCCACGAGAAGACTGAGAACAAAACAAAAGGTTTAAGGGTCATGTTCAATGAAATTAAGGAAGAAAATTTCCCAAATCTAAAAAAAGAAATTAACATGGAACTACTGCAGGCATATAGAACACCAAACAACTTTGATCTGAAGAGAACCTCATCAAGACACATCATAATTAAAATACTAGAAACCCAACAAAAAGAGAAAATACTAAAAGAGGTAAGAGGAAAAACAGAAGGTGACCTACAAAGATAAGCCCATCAGGATAACTGCAGACTTCTCAATCCAGACTCTAAAAGCCAGGAGGTCATGGAGCAATATCATCCAAGCACTAAGAGAACATAAATACTAACTCTGACTATTACATCCAGGAAAATTATCTTTTAAATTAGAGGGAGAAATTAAAACGTTCCATGATATAGAAAGATTAAAGGAATTTGCAGCCACTAAGCCAGCATTGCAGAGAATACTTAAAGGAAACTTAGAAAGTGAAAGTGAAAGGGAGGCCAATGACACCAATGACCCCAGAGAAAAAGCAACAACAGCTAGAGAAGAATGAGCTGAGAAAAAAGTAAGTCTAGTAAACGATGCTGAAAAACTACAGGCTACCAAATCAATACTAAAATTCAATGAACTCACTGAGAAAGAGCTAAGAACAATCCCATTCTCAATAGCCCAGCAAAAAATTAAATACCTAGGAGTATACCTAACCAAGGAAGTGAAGGACCTATATATAGAAAACTACATTAACTTAAAGAAAGAAGTTGCAGGTGACATCAGAAAATGGAAAGACATCCCCTGTTCTTGGACAGACAGAATCAATATAGTTAAAATGACTATACTGCCAAAACTGATACACAGATTCAATGCAATTCCTATCAAAATACCAACCAATTTTTTCACAAAACTTAAAAAAAAATCCTTAAATTCATATGGAACCAAAAGAGACTTAGAATAGCCAAAGCAAACTTGAGTAACAAGACCAAGGCGGGAGGCATTACAATACCAGACAGCAAACTATACTATTAAGCAATAGTTGTAAAAACAATTTGGTACCAGCACAAAAACAGACCAGTGGAAGAGAATTGAGGAGGCAGAGATAAACTCAAATACCCTCAACTACCTAATCTTTGATAAAGGAGCCAAAAGCATCCACTGGAAAAAGGACAGCCATTTCAACAAATGGTGCTGGGAAAACTGGACACTCACATGCAGAAGAATGAATCCAGACATAAACCTGTCACCATGCAACAAAATCAAATCAAAATGGATCAAAGACCTAGATATTAAAATTGTAACCCTGAGCCTTCTGGAAAACAAATTAAGCAAATATCTAAAAGACATAGGTGTAGGCAAAGACTTTCTTAATAAGACACCAAAAGCAAAAGAAATAGCCCCAATTATTAACAAATGGGATTATGTAAAATTAAAAAGTTTCCACACAGCAAAGGAAATTATCAACAGTGTAAAAAATGAACCAACAGACTGGGAATAAATATTCAACACCAATACCTCAGATAGGAGGTTCATAACCAGAATATACAGAGAACTGAAGAAAAGTAAGCCCCCAAAAATCAAGGATCCCGTTGAAAATTGGGCAAATGAAATGAAGAGGCAGTTCACTGATGATGTTCAAATGGCCAATAAGTACATGAAAAGATGTTCAACATCCTTAGTCATAAGAGGAATGCAAATCAAAACATCACTAAAATAACATCTAATTCCAGAGGGATTGATGTATGTCAAGAATACAAACAGCCATCAGTGCTGGTGAGGCTGTGGGGTGAAAGGAACCCTCCTACGCTGCTGGTGGGAATGTAAACTGGTACAACCACTATGGAAAGCAGTAAGGAAGTTTCTGAAAAGATTGGAAACAAATATCTCCTTCCATCCAGTGATACCTCTGGGAATATTCCCCACAGAGTTAAAAACAACGCATAACTGTGATACATGTATACCCATGTTCATAGCAGCACAACTACCAATAGCTAAAATGTGGAAGACACCAAAATACCCATCAACAGACCAATGGATACATAAATTGTGGTACTTATACACAATGGAATACTACTCATCTATAAAGACAGATAGGTTGGAAGCGTTTGTAGGTAAGTGGAGGCAACTTGAGACCATCCTGCTTAGTGAAGTGAGTCATAAGCAGAAGGTGAAATATGGAATGGTTTCTCTGATATGAGAAACCCAGATCACAATTACTTCATGGAACTTAAAGTGGGAAATAATGGGAACTGCGGGCGGGGGGAGCATCGAAAGGAGAGAGGGGAAGAATTTGTAACTTTGCCATGATATGTACATGCACAAAATGCTCAATGTAAACTTTAAGTTTTGCACTTATGCATATCAATAAGGGGGGGGGGGAAGAATAGTGCCTGGGCTGGAGGAATAGCCCAGTGATTAGAGCATTGCCTAGCAAGCTCAAGGCCCTGAGCTCAATTCACCTGCACCACATAAGCCAGGCATGGTGGCACAAGCCTATAATCCCAGCACTCAGGAGGTGGAGGCAGGAGGATTGCTGTGTGTTCAAGGCCAGCCTGGACTACACAATGAGTTTAGGACCAGCCTGAACTCAGAGCAAGATCCTGTCTCAAAAACAAAGCAAACAAACAAAAGTGTCCAAATTCTCTATGAAATGCAATGTTATATATTCATCAAAATCTAATAATACTAACATTATACCGAATGGAAAAAAAATTGAAAGCATTTCCTCTAGGCAAGTGCTTTAATTGCTGAGCTATTCCTCCAGCCCCTAAAGCATTTCCTCTAAAACCAGGAACCAGACAAAGATGTCCACTCTCACCACACCTATTCAATACAGTCCTTAAAATTTTAGCCAAAGAAATTAAACAAAAGAAAGAAATAAAAGGAATAGGAAATAGAAAAGAAGTCAATTGTCCTTATTTGCAGATGACATAAAACTATTTTTACATACTAAGATGACCCTTAAGACACTACCAAATTTTAGAGCTGATAAAGTAGCAGTAACAGTAGCACTAAAAAAAAATCAATAGTTTTTCTACACACCAATAATGAAGTAGCTGAGAAAAAAATACAGATTCACAAAATAAAAATTAAAGTGTATAGGACTCAACTAAGGAGGTGGAAAACCTTATAATGAAAATTATAGATAGGCTGGAGGAATGGCAAGGCCCTGGGTTTATTCCCCAGCACCACATAAGCTAGGTGTGGTAGTGCATGCCTATAATCCCAGGACTTGAGAGACTGAGGTAGACGGGTTGCCAGGAGTCCAATGCCTGGGCTCCATAGTGAGTTCAGGACCAGCCTGGGCTACAGAGTGAGACCCTATCTCATAATAAATTAATAAGCAAAAAGGAAGAAAAAGAAAACTATAGAATGTTGTGGAAAGCAATTAGGAATACACCAGAAGATTACAAAAAAAAAAAAAAAACATGTTAACAAGTGGTAGAACTAATTTTGTTAAAATGACCAAATTACCAAAAGCAATCTATAGATTCAACACAATTCCCATCAAAACTTTCTATGACATTCTTCCCACAACTAAAATAATTCCTAAAATTTATACGGAAACACACTCCATACAGAATAGTCAAAAAGCAATCCTGAGCAAAAAGAGAAAGGTTGAAGACATCACAATATCGATTTCAAATTACACCACAATGTCACAGTTACAAAAACAGCTTGGTACTGGCACAGAAAAGGACATAAAGACCAATGGAACAGAAGACAAGCAAATCTATGCAATTCTACTGCCTCATGTATCTGGATGTTGCAGATTCTGCATGGATTTCATGGCTGTTAGGTGAAAAATGGTGGGCGGGAGGCAGATCTTGGGTATGTGCCCTGGAAGGGTATATCCTCCTGCCCCAGCTTCTTCAGAAGGCCCTAGATCCTTCCTCTTATGATGCCATGACCAGCTGTTCATCACCAGACCCTTCCTGCCACCCTTTAAGGGACTGAGATCTCAGGAAACTGTGAGCTAAAATAAAACTTTCCTCCCTTAAATTGTAAGTGTCAGCTACTGTGTCCTATCTGATTCTTGACAAAGGGAAAAAAAACAGTCAATGGTGCTGGAAAAACTAGGTATCTACACATAGAAGATTGAAACTATCTCTTACCCTGTACAAAAACTAATTCAAAATGGATCAAAAACCTCAGTACAAGATTTGAAACTGCTAAGAGAAAATAGAGGGGAAACACATGAAATCTAAAACATAGGAGGAACTTCCTGAACAGGACTCTACAAGCACAGGAAATCATAGCAACAACCAAAAAGAGATGGGATCACATCAGACTAAAGAGTTTGTACAACAAAGGTAACAACTATCAGAGTGATGTCCTCCCCTTTTGTAGAAATAGAGAATTTTTGCCAACTCTTCTTGCAGCAGAAGATTAATATCTAGATATAAGGGTGTAGCACAGGGGTTAGACCGCTTGCCTAGGAAGTAAAAGGTTCCTGGTTCAGTCCCTCGGCACCACATAAACCGGTTGTGGTGGCATACCCCTGTAATCCCAGCACTCAGAAGGCTGAGGCAGGAGGATTGCTATGAATTCAAAGGCAGCCTGGGCTATGTAGTGAGTTCAGGACCAGCCTAGACTACAGAGCAAGAACCTGTCTCAAAAACACACAAAAAGCGAGCCAGGTATGGTGACACAGGCCTATAAGCCTAGAACTCTAGGAGGTTGGGCAGAAGAATTAGAAGTTTGAGCCCAGACTGGTCAACCAAGCAACTTAGTAAGACCTTGTTCAAACAAAGGTGTAAAAAGGGCTGGGGATATAGTTCAGTGCAAAGGCCCTGGACCAGTCCTCAACACCAGAAACACACACACACACACACACACACACACACACACAAGAAAAATGGTGAATGCTGGCAAACATGTAGAGGAAAACATGTATACTGCCAGTGGGAAGGCAAATTTGACAGTCACTATGGAAATCAGCATTGAAGTTCTTCAAAAATCTAAAAATAGAACTACTTATAGAACTCAAATATACCTCTCCTTGGTATATACTCAAAGGAATAAAATCAGCATACTGGAGAAATACCTGCATACCAGGTTTACTGCACCACAACTTCAACAGCCAAGATGTACGTGAACCAAGCCTAGGGGACTGGAGGCACAGCAGTGGTTAGAGTTTTGAAATGCCCTGGGTTCGATTCCCCAGTACTACATAAACCAGGCATGGTGGCACACTCCTGTAATCACGGCACTCAGGAGGCTGAGGCAGGAGGATTGCTGTGAATCTGAGGCTAGCCTATGCCTACATAGTGAGTTCAGTACCAACCTAGACTACAGAGCAAGACCCTGTCTCAAAGAAAAAGAAAAGAAACAAGCCAAGGTGCCTGTTAGTGGATGAGTGGATTTTTAAAAGTTTACATATTTTATCAATATTCTTTATGTAGCATCTATATTAAATAAGGAAAACTTTATATATATTCATATACACAAGTATGATTGAGCCATTAAAAAGACCATAATTACATCATTTGCAGGAACATGGGTGGAGCTGGTGGTCATCTTACTATGTGGAACACAATTTAAAAGAAGATGAGTGTGATTGGAGCACTTGCTTAGGCATCAAAAGGCCCCAGGTGCCCAGCAACATACACTAGCTGGGGGTGGTGGCATCCCCCTGTAATCCCAGCACTCAGGAGGCTGAAGCAAGAGAATTGCCATGTATTCAACACCAGCCTGGGCTACACAGTGAGTTCAGGCACCAGCCTAGACTACAAAGCAAGAAGCTATCTGAAAAAAATGAAGAAAAATAAAAACTTATTTTTAAGGTCTAACAACACTAGTATTCATATGATTAGAGACATATAAGAGCTTGTGGCCTTACTTGTTCAAAAATACACCACAAAAGCCAAAGGAGTGTGGGGAGACCAGGATTTGGAAAGTCCCCACCCGACCCCTCAGGCGCAGGAGGAAAGAGCATACCTGTGGTACCTGCACTGTGCACATCTTTCCCCATCACTTGGAAAGCCGCAACCAGTTGTGTCTCCTCTCCCCAGCTGGAGTTGGAGATCTGCGAGAGTAAGGTGTGTCCCAGTCTTCTCTGAAACTCCAGGGGAGGTGAATGGGGACAGAGACAGAGGAGGAAGAGAGGAGATGATGGGAGACATGGAACTAGAAGAGGAATTAAAAGGATGAAACTGATTCAGGAGAGGCCCTGGAAGGGTGTGGAAAAAAGCAAAGGAGCGGGTGAGAAGAACAAATTCTAAGGTCAGATCATGAGCCCTCTAGAAATTGTCAGATTTCATCTCAGATTATGCTACTGGCCCACCTTTGACTTGACCCTACCAAATTCTCACCCCAGCCTATCCCTCTCTTACTCTGTCCTTACCCTGGAACAGCCTGACCTCTCATCGACCCTGTCAAACCCTTCTTGACCTGATGTTGACTCTTCCCAGATCCCACACTGAGCCCAGTCTGACCCAGTCATGTCACTTACAAAAGGGTCAGGTGGAGTCTGAGGCCATGGGAAACCTCCCAACGTCCTGGAACCCCTCCAACTGTCATAGAACTTCTTGGCCCCAGCTTCAAGCTAGATTGGCTGATCCAATCCCTGAGCTCTTCCTGCACACGGCAAAAGATAATCAGGAAACACAGGCGAAGAGACAAAGAGATGGAAATACCAAAGGATACAGCTTGAACCTTGAAGAAAAAACACTAGTCTTCCGGGTGGTCATGGAGGTACCTGGAAAGGACTGAGGCAGTTGGCAGGCTGAGTACAGCCAGGCACTAGGCCTGCCCAGCATCTCCCCATGTCTGAGAAGCTTCCGCCTGACCTCCAGAGCACTCAGTCATCAGCTCCTGACAACATCCAGGCTGAAACCCAGGGCTCTGTGCCAATTACCCACAACCCCGAAGTCACTACCCAAGACCTTCCCCCTGCTGACCATGGGCACAGAGGCAGTAACCAGGAGACCTCCTCAGCCCTTGGCACTAGCAGGGTCAATATCCAAGGCTTTCCACCAACTGTCAGCACTCGCCCCATCCGTACCCAAGAGCCTCCACCAGAGACCAGCCCTCGTATCCAAACCCGCCGGGTCAGTATCCAAGAGCCTCCACCAATTATCCACAACCGGCGGGTCAGTATCCAAGAGCCTCTGCCAATCATCCACAACCGGCGGGTCAGTATCCAAGAGCCTCTGCCAATCATCCACAACCGGCGGGTGAGTATCCAAGAGCCTCTACCTGTTGCCCACACCCGCCGGGTCAGTATCCAGGAGCCTCTACCTGTTGCCCACACCCGTCGGTTCAGTACCCAAGAGCCTCCATCAGCCCTCAGCCTTCGCAGGAGCAGTACCCATGAGCCTCCCTCCATCAGCTACAACCGTTGGGTCAGTGACCGAGACAATCTACCAACTTTCCAAAATCATCAGTCTCACACCCTGACCAACATCCAATCAAGTTCCAACACTTGCCAACCCAATACCTACCGGACACCACCACCAACTCCCCAAAAAGAAAAATCAAGCAGGGCCAAGGTTGATGTCCCCCCATCCATTACCCAAAGCCCCACGGCCAGTATCGAGAGCATTGAATCTATTATCCAGAGTTCCCAAGAGCCCAGAGAAAGTGTGCTCAAGTCCCATCTCAGCCAGAGCTTTCCAGATGATTCTCACAATTTGTTGAACAGCTCTCTTGCAATCACTTCTAAAAGGTGAGAGGAAAGAGGCCAAGTTCTGAGCTAGAATGCTGGGTAAGGGGCTGCTGTCAAAGACCAAGAACCAGAAACATGGCTAGTGTATCACAAACCAGAGGCATGGTGGGATGTGGAAGCTGTGCCTCAAGGCTGGCCCTGGGTGAAGCATGGCGTAGGCTAAGACCTGGGAGATACAGAGCATGAGGATTGACAGAAAGCAGACAGGGTGTGAGGTCTGGTCTCAGGGTGGCCAGGTAGGGTGGGGAGACGCAGAGCTGACACTGGGATTCTAATCTGATGCAGGCTTCAGAAACAGTGTATTCGTCAATTTCTGCCTTTCTGTTGGCGGCTGCTACACGAAGCCAGAAAGATTAGCCGCTATCTGAGCTTGGTGCTGGCCCTGGCTGGCATGTTGATCATCTGTCTCATCTCTCTGGGCCTGCCCTGGATCCACTTCCAGGTGCCACTGATGCCCCCTGGGCACCCTGCTGGCCCCCTGACCACACCTATCAACACCATCCTCTTTGTGCAGTGTCCAGACGTCTCCTGCTTGCACGAGTACGACCAGAATGCTTGTAAGGCCTGTTCCACCACCACTTGTGAGGGAGGGTCAGCTCTCCTCTCTGACACAGGGAACCCTTCTTCTGTCCCAGAATTTTTTCTCCCTTCCTTGGGATGGTCTTTACATCACCCAAATGCACTCAGACTCACTACCGGAGAACTTATCCTACTGACCCAGATATATATCCCAGAAGCTGAAGGCCTCAGTGGCCCTTCTCCAGAGCCCAATTTCAATCTTCTTAACATGAGGATGATTTTTATGGAAAGGGACCTAAGAATACCTCAAGACTCATTGCTAACTCTCTCCCCAGGGCTCAGAGCCTGAAAGGCAGTCTTGCTGTTTTGTACTCTTTCCTTCCCCAGACTTGCTGGACCTCGCCTGGGCCTTCCTCCTCCTCTCCAGCATCTCCAGCTTCTGCCTCTGTGTGGTCCTCATCGGTAACATCTTCTTCACCAGCTCCCACGTGCCCATGTTGGATTTCTTCTTCTTCATCAGCAGCATCGTAACAGGCACGTGTTAAGACTCGTCATTCAAGAACCAAGATGAGGAGTACCTTGACCAGTGCTAACCAGGAACCCCAACCCCACCCCTACCACACTCCAAGCCCGTCCCCATCCTCACCTACACTCCTAATCCCAATCTTATCTTTAATGAATGTCCAACCTATACACCAACCTCCAGCCCAGACCCAACCCCAGCTCCAACACCAGCCTCACTTTAACTCCCATCTCCATGCCAACAGATCTCAAACTCATCCATATCCTCTTCCCTATCATTCATTCTGAGCCCTGACCCACATCAAGTCTTTCTTTCCAAACCACCCTATTACCATTCCCAACTCCTTCACAGCTCTCAATACCCAATTTTACTTCATGCCTAATCAGCCTCAACATTTGTTTCAAATTCAACCCTATCACCTAAGAACTCCCAACTTTAAACTCAATTCATTTATCTCCAGCTTCATCTTAGCCTCTCAGTCCCACTCCTATCTGTGAACCTCTCTCTGTCAGTCAACCCAACCCATCCCTAACTCCATCCTCTTAGCCATATTCAAAGCATCCCCTTCCCTAACCACAACCCACTGGCATCTTCAACCATCCGCACCCCCAACACAACCTCAACTCTAACCTCTACCCTGTCTCCAGCCACATCCCAAATTCTATCCCACCACTACCACTGCCCTGTGATTTTGTTCAAGCTACCTCATCCTTCTGAGCCAGTCTTCCCATCTGTAGGATAAAGATAAGATTTTTTTCCATATGGAAATGTAGTTAGGACTGAATTAGAAAATGTTAGTACACGGTTAGGCCTGTGCCCATGATACCAACTACTCGAGAGGCTAAAGCAAGAGGATCTCAAGTCCAAGTCCAGCCTGGGCAGTTTAGCAAAACCTCACATCAAAATAAAAAATAAAAAGGGTTGGGGATGTAGCCCAGGGACTGATTAATTTAATTTTTAAAAAATTTTTATAATAAGTTAACTTGGCATTCGCATGCCAACATTACAAAAAGTGGGGAACTTTGGTCTGGAAGTGAGATACTGTCTTCAGGTTTTTGTAGTAATTGTAACAATTTACCGTTCCATCAGAAAACCATTTCTTGGAGATTAGCAGTATGGCCAAGAATAGACTTCCAGTATCCTTTTCAGTAACAGGTATTTATCCAATTTGCCTAATAGCTTTTGCTATTTGTTTAAATACAAGACATAAAGGGAAGAAAACATTTCAACTTAAAACCATCTAAATGAGGTCATTCTTCTACAAGAAAATTATTTGTCCATTGCCTGTTTTAAGTAAGCAAAAACCACCTATGTTAATCTCAGATAAAAGTTCTCCACAATCTGAAGAAAATGTATTTTCCTTTTCACAAAATGTCTTTACCTCTTAATCACTTCAAAATATTCAGTATAATTGGGCTTTTTGTCTAATGCTTCAAAAGCCAAAAATTGAGGAGTCAACATAGTGATAAGCTATCCCAATTCTCAGGGGCTGTGTGCCAGGAGATGTGCTGATCTCAATACATCTTCATGATGGAGTTATGAGATAGTCCAGTGAATAGACTTACTTTACAGCTGAGGGACGGAGGCTCAGAGACATGATGTGGCTGCCCTGAGCTGAAGGACAGAGGAAGAATGAAAGAGCTGGTCTGTTAGTCCCAAAGCTGTGGTTGTAGACACTATGCCCTCTTTAAAGATCAAAGTTTTCACCTCCAATACTCTCTAGCATGGGGTTGTCAAGAGTCCACTGTCTGTTTGCTTGCAGAGGATAAGGCTCAGGGAGGCTAAAGAGAAAGGGAAGAGGAGCAGTTCTCACACAGCACTCCTGGCCTCCTAACATCTGTACTTACACAGGGGTCAGCATAATATTGGGTGTCCTGTTCTACATGTGGCAGGCCGACAAGTACCTGCAAGAAGGCATGACCTACAGGCTAGGAATCAGCTTCTACCTGGCATGGAGCGGTGTCTTCCTCTTCTTGATGACTGGTCTGTGCTGAGAAGGGGTTACGTTTGGGCATGGCTTCAGGGAAGCAAATAGGTATCATGAGGGATCAAATCTGGGGTGGGCCTGGGGTACAGACAGGAAAAGGTAGACTGAAGGTGGGAGATAGGAGACAATACAAGAGATGTGTACCAGGCTAGAAGGGGTGGGGGGAAGTAGACTGCAGGGAGTATAAGAGATGGAGGCATGTTGGAATTCAGGGCTTATTAGAGGATGAATTGTGTTTGGGGATGGGGCTAGACAAAGCAGAACATGTGGTTGGGGGTTGGACTACTGAATTCTGCATCTCACCACCTGTGCACCCTCTTCCTCTTCCAGGTTTCTTCTCCTACATGAATTACATGAATTTCTGGTCTATCCTGGCACACCAGGCTGTCTGGTCATAGGACTCAGGAATGACGGCACCTGTGGCCTGCTGTCATACGTGGCTTCTCATCAAGCACCTGACAACCCTGTGCTAACACCACTGAGAGCCTTATAATTTTTCAGTCCTGCTTGACCCCCCTCAATCCACATTTATTAAATAAACCTTATTTTTTAAATAATCTGCATTTTCTGCCTAGAATATTCTTTTATTTAGCTCTATACCTTGGAAGCATTTTTGTGAAACTGCCATCCCTCTCTCATGGTCATTGTTGGGCCACCTGGGATAAAGGTACAAGGTAAAGGTAAAGAAATCTAGGGTGATGGACTGAGATCATCAAAGAGGCTGAGGCAATGGTCCCATGTCCTTTATCATCAACCTTTACGTTTGTAATCTCCAATAATTTATCCTTGTGGAGGAAGAACCTCCCTATAACTTCACTATGCCTACCCACTTACTAGCTGTTCCTTAAAGGCCCTCCACAGGAAGCTGTTCTATGTAGCAGCCTTTTGAAGGTTTGGGACTAACATAATCATCTGTTAACAGGACAACATTAAAGCTCTAGTACAAAATTATGTCACTGCCCTGGTAACTCTACAAGGCCTTAGCCTGTGAGCCCCCTTTTCCCTCATATGGTGTTTTAGCTGCCAATTTGGGAGTCTAAGCTCTATTACCTCCTTGACTAAGACCCATGGAAAGCTGCCAAGCCATCTGAGTCTCAGTTCTCCTATCTGAAAAGCAGGGATAATGATACCTTAAAGTACTTTAAAGTTTAAACATAAATGCCCAGGTTACACTATGGGCTTTTAGTGTCACTACACTAATCAACCCTCTTGTCTTCTATACTAGGTTCCCAGATGGGTTTTAAAAATAGGTGGAGCTGCAGCTAGGCCAGACACTAGATCAACAGGAATGATCAAAGTAGATACAAGTATTTATCTTTGGGGAATTGACATTTCAGAAACAAAAGATATATGTGTCCATAAACAAATAAGTAGATAATATATTAGGTGATAAGTGCTGCAAAAAAAAATACAAGAAGGTAAGGGAGATGCAGCTGAAAAGGAGGGGGCCTGCCTGGAGTGGACGCCAAGTGGGGGCAACAGTCTTTAGCTAAGATGACATCTAAGCAAAGACATGACTGAGGGAGAACCACATGGACCAGGGAAGAGTTCCTCCAAGCAGAAAGGACCGTAAATGCAAAAAATCATGAAGTAGAAATGCACTTGACAGGGTGTCAGGAACACAGAGAGGCCAACGAGAGGCAGGGAATGAGGACACAGAAAGAACACAGCAAGATGACTAGTGGTCTTGTGGGTCACGGTGAGAATGTTGCTGTTCCTTGCAGTAAAGTAGAAGCCAGAATTTAAAATGTCCCTTATTTTCTTAAGACAGGAATGCAGGTTA
This sequence comes from Ctenodactylus gundi, assembly GCA_004027205.1. Classification (NCBI taxonomy): domain Eukaryota; kingdom Metazoa; phylum Chordata; class Mammalia; order Rodentia; family Ctenodactylidae; genus Ctenodactylus; species Ctenodactylus gundi. The sequence goes on along the minus strand of PVKB01003641.1, from coordinate 163,948 downwards.
TTCCTTTCGCTTCATATCACTAATTCATGCAAGGAATCTCCTCAAACAACCCAAATGACAGAATATGTTCTAGTCACACAAAGCACATTTAATTATTGTTTGAAGAACTAAATAATTCTGTATGTACTGACTGTGGAAACACTGTGAGGTAAATCAAAGTGGTGGTTAAAAAAATTTTTTTTTTACCTTAACGTGTGTGGGTGTGCAGGTGTTGTGTATGTACATGAAGTAAAAAGTTCACACGGAATTACTGAAAGTGACAACCTCTGGTTAATAGGTTTGCAACAGTCTTCACCTTTTATTTTCAAAAACATCTTTACGTCAGCTGAATTCAGATCGCCAACGCTACCAAGAACCCAAAATTCCCTGGCCTAAAGACTACCTAAGCCAAGAGTAAGGCCCGACTCAATTTTTCCATAGCCCAAGGATTCAAGATTCCAACCTCACCTTAGAATCCAGCTCCATGTCTCCTCCCTCAGACCTAGGGATCCTGGCCCCAGCCTTCCTCCCTCGGACCCCGATATCCTGGTCCCAGCCTTCCTCCCTCCGACCCGAGGGTCCGAATCCTGGTCCTCCACCCCGTCCTCCTTCCTCAGACCCAGTCGCGCTTTGGGTCCCTGCGTCACTGGGCCTCTCACCGGCAGGCTACGCCAGTAACTCTATGCCCCGCCATGCTTTCCCCAGAACGGTCCCCGTCGCCCGTGGCACTAGCACCGCCAGTCTCCCCGGGGCCGGACCCTAGCTTGGGCCTGTCCTCTCAGTCCCGCACCCCTGCAGCGGCCCCGCGGCCTCTCGCGCAGGACCGCCTCGCAGGCGTTCGCGTGGTTTCCCGCCCTGGCCCCGCCCCTCCTCGGGGGCCTTTTTCGTCACGGGGCTCGTTTGTTGCTGTCCTTAAAAATGCCAGACGGACGTGACAAGACAACTTTTCCAGATATAGCCTTGTTTCTTTCCTGCCGCCTCCAGAGACAACATGTGCTCTCTTATATACCAGCACTTTGGTGATAAGAGGGAGGTTTCCTTTCTCCGACACCGAAACGTGGCTCCCGTCTCAGGCTCCTGATCTGGACGCCTAAAGACGGCGCCGAAATTGGCGCCCGCGGGGTGGGGCGTAGTATAAAGGCGGACTCGAGGCGCGCGCTGCCCCTGTTGGCGGAGAACGTCCAGGTGAGTGTTGCCGTGTGGTTCTTCGCTCACGTCGGTCGCCGCAGCGGGGATTTGGGACCTGGGCCGCTTTGTTTCTTCCAGTGTGCCGGGCTTCGGCGGCCCGCGCGCCGCGGGGGTCTCTGCAGACGTCAGCGGGCGCGCTCGGGGTCCTCTTGGCGGGTCCTTGCAGAGGCAGTGAGAGCTTAGGGGCGGCTTTTTTCCGACCCGTGGTTGGAGTAGAGTCTCGGTTTGCCTGCACCGTCTCTGCCACCGCGACTCAGGCTTCCGCCATCTTGGCTACCTCGGGGCGAGGGAGATTTTAAACGCGATATGATTTTAAATTCTGTCTGAAATGACTATTACCCCTGCTGGCTACAAGTCTTCTCGCAGAGAAACTGGGGTTTTTGTTGTTGCTGTTGTTTGGAGGGGTTTTCCAGGCATTTTTATGCAACGTAGAGCAGAGACTAAGGAATGGAAAGGAGAGAATTTCGGAGCTCCTGTCAGGTCCGAGGCAAAATATTAAGCTACCAAAGTAGTGAGTCTACCAGCAAATTAACGAGTTGATCCGAGAACCAGGTTGAAGAGAGCTTAGAAGGGAAACGTAGTTCCTTTATTCATTTGAGACAAGGTTTTGCTCTGTAGCCCATGCTCGCCCTGAATTCACTATGAAGTCCAGGCTAGCGTTGTTGTAGACCCAAATCAAAAGACCACCCAACGCCGATTGGAGCAAGATGAGGTATCTTTTCTTAGGGCTGGGCTGCTCCTGGACTCAAGGTGAGCACGCAGGGAACCGCGGCGAGCGAGTTTAGCAGAGGGTTTACAAAGGCTTTAGCAACTAATCATAACTGGACAACGGAATATTAATTTGGGCGAGATTTTATGCCACCACAAAGTGCCCTATCAGTTTGGGAGTTCTTTGTCTTAGGGAGCCTGTTACGTTATTTCAAAAGAGCCAATTGTAAGCTGGCTTCCCGTCCTTATTTTCTGCAGGGAGGTGTGTGACTTTCGGTGCATATCGGACTTTTAGCAGATTGTTCCGTGTCCAGCCCGGAGCCTGGAAGGGGGCCTTATCACAATACAAGGAGCCACAGTTTATAGGAGCAGATAAGGCAAGCAGTAATTCCGGAAATACATTGGGTTCAAGTTATCACATGATGCCCAAAGAACACCTTGAAGTTACCAAAGTGTATTATACGACTTTATCCTAAGGCTAACAGAAGGAAACTTGCGAGTAGCGTACAAAACTTATGGAACTTTGTCTAGCTTACACAGGCTTTTACAGCAAATGTATACCTTTAATAAGACAACTTACTTACGAAATGTGAGGTCTTAATAAGCACCCAAAATGGAGCCACTTTGGCACATTAGCAGGCTTTACTGTCACTTTCACGGCCTTGGACTCTTGGCGATCCTGGCTCAGCCTCTGAGTGCCGAGATTACAGGCTTGCCACACCTAACTCTTGTGATGCTGGGGAATCAACTCAGGGCCTTGCGCTCTGCAAGATTGAAGAATGAGTTGCAGATGATGAAAGGTGGGTTGTGAAGGGTTAAGAAAGAGGGTGAAGTTTCCCACTGGTCCGAAGGGAGATCTGAAAATGTGGGTTCCTTGTGTTTTCCTGTCTAGGGGTTTTTATAGTTGAGCTGGGTAAGGGGCTGTCCTGTGCTAAGCCACTCGGTTGCTATGTAACTAAACCTTTATCTGTTAAAGTAGTCCTGGGGTGTAGTCAGCTACAAGCTGCTGGAGTTACAGCCAGTTGCCATTTCTGTACCCTGCTTTCCAGTAAATTCTCTTTCTGGAGAATCCTGCATCCCTCACTGGCTGCAGCCACTCTCTTCTGTCAGAATACCTTGTGTTAAAGATTCTGCCTTCTCCAAATGCCTTTTGCAGTGAATTTTGTCAGACCTACCTCAGCCAGGTGTCTGCAGTCATTGCTTCTGTTGCAGATGTCTTAG
>PVKB01003641.1:0-160752 GCA_004027205.1 Ctenodactylus gundi | reverse complement strand
AGGAAGGAGAAAATTCTCCAGCTTGTCCATACCCAGCCTACCAGATCCTTGCCCACCCAGCACAAAGACCAGCCAGGGTAACTGTTTCCCTCTTTCGTAACAAAGACTGACACAGTGCAGATGGTTCCTTAGGTGATCACTCACCTCTTTCCCAACTCAGAAATTCCCCCAAGGCCACTGCTCTGTCAGTAAACCTTTCTTGGACTGAGACTTAGTCTCCCATGAATCATCACATTCCAAGATTTAGAATTGGCAGTCAGGAGGCCCGTCCCCTGGATATTCTCAGAGGGCCTTTGACTGAGGAACAGGGTATATGGTGGACTTCTTGTCTTCATGTTGTTAGTTAGGCTTCTGTCCCTAAAGGTAAGTGGCTTTGGAACCTGGTTTCAAATGGGCTAGAGCCCCCATGATGTCTAGCACTGGGCTTTGATCATCCATGAAAACACAGTGCTCCCCAGGACCTTTGACACCTGGGGATCTGAGGGGTCCTAGTCTCGGTGTACTGGACCATGGCTGCCTACACACCCTCGCTGCCTCACCGAGTGTCTGCTGTATTACAGGTACATCTTCAAGCTACGGGAGCCTCAACTGTTACCTCATGGCGGTAAGAACCCTCTTTCCCACTCATCCATTCGAGGCTAAAATATTTAACTTTCATCTTGGGTAACTTCCTGTCAGGTGTCTCTGGGACCTGATTTGTGTGCCAGCAGTACTTGGGATTGGTGATCACCTGATCCTGGGTCTCCCTTCTTGGCCTCAGTCAGTGGCTGTCTGCAGAGCAGCATGTTGTCAAGAAGAACATGTGCGCAAATTCTTTGTGCAGGTAGGGAGGCCAGTGACAGAATGAAACTGGCTCTCAGCGTTGTTGTCTCGTGCACTATGGGTTTTGTAGATAAGCGACTCGGTGCACGTGCAAGCAAGGCTTAGTTGGCTTCCAGTCAGTTATTTGTACATTGAAGAAACTTAAATTTGCACAGAGGCCACTGTTAACAGGATTACCTGGAAGATGTTTTGCAAGGGCTTCTCAGAGATAGATCATAAGACAGGCTTATGTGTGTCTCTTTTCAACAAGTGGAGCTGGACAAATAGCCCAGCAGTTAAAGTGCTAGCCTCGCAAGCTTAAAGCCCTGGGTTCAATTCTCCAGCACCACATAAACTGGCCGTAGTGGCACAGGCCTGTATGTTTCTTGGAAGCAGAGAGAACAGTGGCTGTAGTGAAGTAGTAGACCAGTGTTTCCTCTGGGGTCTTGTAGGTTTCAGGTCTCCTAAATATCCCTCTGCAGGGCCTGTATCCAAGGTACCTTCTGCAGAGCACTGAGGGTTACAGGCCTTGGGAATTCCCAAAGAAATGTGGCATCTCAAAGGTGCTAGGCGGGCAGTCATGTGAGCAATAGGAAGAGGAAACTTCACATCAGACTAGGGACTCAGATACTGTCAGCTCTGTTGTTAGCACACATCCACTCCAACTGTGCTTGAGCACCTCCAGTGGGGCTGGTGTGAGCAGAAGGTGAGTGGCGGGTACTGAGGATTGAACATAGGCCTTCACATTAAGGTGTGTCTCTAGCCTGTTTTTGATTTTGACTTCAATACTGGATCTCATTAACAGCCCAAATTGGCTTGAACTTGCTGTCCTCTTACCCATGCTGCTAGACCCAGTTGAGTGTTTCACTTGATTTAATCAACTGCAGCTACCTCTTTGGATGGCACATTTGTACAAAATTCGGGTGCAAGTGTACATGGTTGCTAAATATTATCAAGTACTTGGGTTTTTAAATACATAAAGCCAACTCGCCAATTCCTTTGGTTTCGGCGAAAGGAGGTACCTTTGCCCTCTCCACAGAAGGACCTGAGTGAGGTCCCTTTCCTCTTGTTATGAAGTGAAATAGGCGGGTAGGTGGGGGGAGCTGGCCTGAGCTGTGGGCAGGAGTCTGGGAGATCAAGCAGATAGAGGCCTTGGCCAGCTTCAGCCCTCCTGCCATGGGATTTTGCCCGCCACCTGTGTGACCGGGTACATCCAGTCTCGCTGTCCAGGAGGAGTAGAGGGAGGTGCAGCCTTGGGCCAGCTTAGGTCAGATCACACAAGAGATGTCCAAGAGGTGGTGATAGAAGGCAAGCTGTGGGCCCCAGGGTCCAGGTGTTGGTCACTTTGCCTGGTTCTTAGAGCCTTCTTTTTGTGATGTTCCCTTAGGGCTGCAGGTAACCCTGGGACCTTAGTAAGGGAGGAAGCCCAGGGCCCCTGTGATGTCCAGCACTGGGCTCTGACCCCTCCTGAGGACGTGGTGCCCCCTGGGACCTTTGACACCCAGGGGTCTGAGGGGCCCTGGCACTGGGGAGAGATAGATGGAGCACCATGATTTCCGTGCACACCACCAACCTCTGCTCTCTGCCCACAGATGTTCCTCCAGAGGTCCCTGAGCTCCTCCTTCCCTCCAGGTAAGAGCCAAGAGGATGTGGTACTAGCGCCTCCAGGGACACTCAGCGCACAGTATCCACCTTGTCTAATTTCATGGTGGGACTGTGTTGTGAGACACCCTATGTCATGTTGGGGGCTATATGGTGGTGCCTTAAAACCTAAACTAATACTGATTCTCTGTGACCCCAGATTGCTGTGACTTTGTAAACCCAGGTTGTGAGTTAATCTTTGGTGCCTTGTGGCCAGTACTCAGTGAATTCCAAGAGTTGTTAATTGCCAGTTTGCTTGCTTAACCAGCGTTCCTGGAGTATAGTAAGGCCAAGACTTAACCTCCCCCTAGCTCCAGACTCCAGGCAGATAGCATGCCAAAAGTAACACCTGAGTGTTAGGTTATGATTGGTTGCTTTGCAATAATTTAACAAGCTCGCCAAGAGTAATAACTGGATGCCTGGTTATAACGGGTTAATGTATAATGTTGTAATAGCCTGCCAATGATAGTAACTAGAGGTCAGGTGATGATTGGTTGCTATGTAATGTTGTAAAAATCACTCCATTGGTGCCTTTATAAGCCCTATGTTATGCTCACTTGGGCTGTTCTCTGCTTGCTTACTTGGAGTCCAGAAGTGTTCTGGCCATAATAAAGAAGCCTTACCCTGCTCCAGCTAGCGTTTGGTGATCTCTTAATTTCTGTCTCTAACAGCTATACTTGGGAACTCCTGTGATGTCCAGCACTAGACCTGAGGGGCCTTCCACCAGGAAAGTGCTGGATGGGTGTTCCTTCCTACCTTCCTGTCACTTCTGTCCTTGCAGGTCCCTGCCTTAGGACAGCCATGGCCATGGTTGAGAAAGTGTCTGCACCCACCCAGATGTCTGAGGGGAACCAGTCCTGTGCATACACCAAGTTCTTGGCCATCTCACATCATTTCAGTCAGAGCCCAAATGAGCTCATGAACACCTGGCTCCTGCAGGTATACTCCCAGGGAAGCTCAGCCCTGTCCTTGAGTCCTGTGGAGCTGGAACTGGCAACCTGACCCATGACTCGTTCTTGAATTACCACTGAAGGCTTGACACTGGCCCTAGGAATCCTTCCTAAATTTTGAGGTTGCTGAGCTGCCCTGCTGGCCCTGGGCTACCTACCATGGAGAAGGCATCCAGCTGGTCCGGGAGCTAGGCATTCTCAACTGGATTTAGCACAAGCCGGCCACACCCTCTGTACCCCGGTTCATGGCACCTGAGGATGTGCCCCTCACCCAGAACCTACAGCAGCATCCTCCGAGCTGTCTTTTCACTGGTCAGCTTTTGGGTTAAGAGCATGGCGGAGCTGAAGGCCATAATGAGGATCCAGACCATCACCAGTATGGGCCTGCTCAGGCTCCTGAACCTGCCTGGCAGTGCCAAGCTCTTGATAGGGCCCAACCCCACACACAAGGACCTCATGAGCTGGTTTGCTCAGCTACAGAGTACCCTGGGAGAGGGTGGACAAGAAGCCCACCAAGGTTTTAGAGCCATCCATCAAAGAGGCCAGGTGCAGCCATCTAGCCTGTAGGCAGGCAGGGGAGCAGTTCCCAGCTCCTTCCTGGTGGGACCAGGCCTGTGGGGAGGAGCCACTTGTGCACCCCAACTAGCCATTTCCTGACCCTTCAAGGACACGCCATATACCAAAGGGTGGGGTGGAGGACAGATTTGAATCAGGCTGCTTTTGACTTCAGTTTCAAGGGAATGTTAGGGAACCTGGGATATGGTGAGAGACCTTGGCCACGTGTCCATCAAGCTCTCCACCCTTCTCAGGGCCCCAGAAGTGGGGTGGTATTTGTCTTCAGCTAGTACTTGTATGAGGGAGTACACCACAGTTGTGGCCAGCCGCTTGCCATGGTTCCTGGGCACTGCAGCTCCCCTCGCCAGATGAGCCCAAAACGCTACAAACCAAGCAGGCCACTCCAAGGCAAAAGCATCTTGAGGTTTTAACTTTTGTAAGTTTTTAATGCAATATTTTTACTTAATATTTTGTTTTAAGGCTATGTGACACTGGTTTTTTTTTTTATGAAGATCACGTCTCTTTTTGTGGCATTTTTCCGCTCAAAACCCTGTTCTGTTTCTTTCTTGCAGTTCCTTTCCCTTTCAGGGTGGGCTTGGCTGTGGGCTGGCCTGGGTGGAGCCTCCAGTCCCTCCCCATAGGTCTGGTCTCTTTAGCTGCATGTGTGGCCACAGGCCAGTGTCTGGGGTCTAGGTTTAGGGGGATCCAGGCAGATAGTCCTCCGGTGACTCTGCCCTCACAGGCACCAATAAATGGCAGATGCAGCACCCTTCCTGAGCTGTGATGATTGGAGTGGTCTGGGCGAGGGCGTGAGCGGTGTGCTGGTCCAGAGCGGGGTGTGCGGGCTTGCCCACCTTCGGGCCCAGCTTTCCAGGGGCTGCTCCAGCAGTCTGATGAGGAAGGGTGTGCCTGTGGTAGCTGATCTGGCAACAAGCTAACCCCACCTACAACTTTAGGTCTTTCTGAGCCTCACTGCTTTGGGGAAGGACTGTTGAGCCAGGGCCTCGGGACCGGGCCATACTGCATTGGTGCAGAGGAGAAGGCCGCCACCTTCAGGCAGGTGCCGGCTCAGCAGGGCTTGCTGATGTATTGCCATTGCTGTGGGCGGTAGCTTTACTCCCCCCGACATTGTCTAAGAAGACATTTTTGGGGGATGAGAACTCTGGCCTACCTGAGAGCCTGCTGGCCAGGGCCTGGGGCCCCAGCTCCAATCATGCAAGCCCCTGAAAGGTTGCCCAGGGTCCCATTGCAGGATTGGCTGGGCTCTGCTGAGTGAGCTGGTGTGGAAACTTGGGGCTCCATATGGCTTCACAAGCCACAGGCTCCCTTGATCCTTTAGAAATGTGCAGAGTCCCTACCAATGTCCCCACACGCGCTGACTTCCTGCGGGGGAGCCTGCCCAGCCCTCATCCCACCCACACCCACATAGTAAGTAACAAGCCAGAGCAGCAGGTGACCACACGTGTTGGGATCCAGTGTCAGCTGGGGGAGGGGCTGCCAGGTGCTCAGTTCACACTGTGCCCCCCAAGGCCCGCAAACAGCTGGGTCTCCAGGCCAGCAGGCCAAGCCCCAGGCTGAGCACTGCCAGCACGGCCACAGCTCCAGCCAGCAGGGCCACTGTGGTGGCTGTGGGAAGAACATGGGGGTTGTGAATCCCAGGCCCTGGTGAAGCCACACTCCCACCCCAACGCAGAGGGCTGTCACCTGGGGGAGCAGCAGGCCTGTGGGACTTGGGGCAGGAGGCCCCGTGGGCTGGAGGCCGGGCTGGAGCAGTCAGCTGGTGGAAGCGTTCTAGGGGGCAGGGGGCCGAGCACCCAGGGAGGCTGAGGGCCAGGGGTGGGCGAGTAGTGTCATTGCGGTAGAAGAGGGAGACAGTGATGTTCCTGGAAGAGACAGTGGCACCACCCCTAGCATGCAGGGCAAGAGTGTCCTGAGCCCCACCTGTCAGTCACATGCACACCGTCCAGGTCGCTCGTAGGGTGCCCTCTCCTTAGTACTACCCCAGCCTCACCCCTCATCTTCATCTTCTTCAGGGTCCCTGGGGCGACTCCGGAACTCAAAACCGAGGCATGCGGCGTAGGGCGGAGTGTGCCCATCGTAGAGGCCCAGGGCCCCATACAGGGCCAGCAGGGTGCTGTCGTGCTGTGGGCAATACCAGGCCTGAGGCAGCGCACCTCCTAAGATCCTCAGTCTGCCTCCCAGTGGCTCCATACCCCTTAGACCTGAAGCCACTTCAACAATCACCCTGCTCATCCTGGAGACCATCCTGCAGTTACAGCCAACCACTGGGCAGCCCTCAACAGCCGGTCCTTCCAGAGGAACAGAATCCTGACACTTTCCCTCCCAGAGTTACATGGTAGAGTCTGAGAATAGAGCTTCAGATGGGGTTACCAAAGGCTGCGGCCACAGTGCTGCAGACAGCCAGCTCTTTTCGGCCGGTTGCCATCACTCAATCCCTATGCCCATGTGGCCCTGCCTCCCTTTCCCAGGACTCACAGCAGAGTACATGACCATCTTGAGGGGCAGCCCCAGGCGCTGGACCCGGGAGAAGTTGGAAAGGATGGCATCCAGCAGAATTCCTGAGAGGGAATCAACAGACCCTTAGAACCTCCTGAAGGAAGGTGCCCAGGCTCCCAGCCCCACGTCTCACCTCCCGACAGCTGGGCCTTCTCTGCTGCCCGGGGCGGGCCCACGTGGGCCCTGATGTCCAGTGCCGAGATCTGGCCAAGGGTCCTCAGGACATCTGGGGAAGCCCAGGCTGGTAGGGGAAGGCTGTGAGCTCTCTGGGAAAATGGAGAGAAGACGAGGATGAGACATCCCAGTAGCCCTCACACTGCCCTGTGGCCCTCCTCACCCTTCTGAGCCCAGGTGAGCTGTTTCCAGTCAGGAAGTAAAGGTGCCAGCAGTAATGGCTGTTAATCTATAATTAGCACTATTCAGAAGCCCTGATTTGATACCTTTGGAGTTAGTGTTTTGGAACTCAGATATTTTAGACTTTATGTACTAGCAATCCAACTCGGGCTTTGAATTGAGCTACATCCTCTTAAAGTTGCCCAGAATGGGCTGTAACTTGTGATCCTGCCTCAGCCTCCCAGAGTGCTAGGGTTACAGGCCTGCACCACTAGCCTTGAATTTTCAGCACTAGCACCGGCTGGAGTGAACCCTAGCTACCTGCACAGTGCTGTCCCCTCTCTGGAAGAGGGAGCCACCCTGTGACGTGGGGTAAACAGACTGTCAGAGCTGCCACCTCATTGGCGGGCTCTGCTGGCAACTCTGGCTTCAGGAGCGTCTATTGGAGTAGAGCAGAGGAAGCATCCCCACCCCCGGCGCGGTTCTTACAGGCCCCTTATGTGGGTTAGCCTGCAGTTTTTGCTTGTTTGAGGGTCCAGGTTGGTCCTGAACTCACTGTGTAGTCCACATTGGCTTCAAACAAATGGCAATTCTGTTTTAGCCTCCTGAGTGTGGGATTATTACAGGCTTGTGCCACTGTGCCTGGCCTTATAGCTTGTTTTAATCTTTACCACAACCCCAAGAAATACGGACACCAGTGTTGTATAGATGGAGAAACTGAGTCACACAGGGTTAAGTTGTTTGCCTGAGGAGACACAGTGGAGTGACAAGGCCAGGACTTAAACCCCTTGCTTACAGATGAACGAGGCTCACCTGGCAGATTAGCGTGTCTAGAACCTTCCAGGCCTTGCGGAGTGGCTCCCCAACCAGTGTCAGCCCAGTGAAGTTGCTCAGGCGAGCCAGAAAGTCCTGGGGGTACAGGCTGGGTGAGCCTGGGGCCAAGCTGGCACACCACCCTGCCAGCCCCACAGCCTACTCACCGCCCAGCCCTCCAGGGCCTCCTGGTACTCAGCCGCCTCAGTGGACTCCCGCAGCAGTTCATGGTACCGGGGACAACTGCGCAGGGGGAACCTCAGCAGCTGGGGGAAACTGAGGCTCAGGGGAGACAGCAGTGTGCCGAGGCCCAGAGCAGGCTGGAGAGCCTGTATTCTCTGCCCTTGTCCCTCCTGTCTGACCTTGGTCCAGCTGAGCAGCAGGGGGACAACTGTTCACCCCTTCCAGGCAGCTCAGCTGGGACTGCCTCGGTCCCTCTTCATCTCAGTCTCTTACTCTCTGCACCCCCTTCTCTGTCTTCACCCCTTTCCATCCCCCACCACCCCGTACAGGTCCCGACCTTGTCCTCAGCTACAGGCACTGTGTGCACCGGGATAGGCCTCCAGTCAGCCTCAGGGCTTCCCGGGGACGCCTCAGGGAAGAGCCCAGCCAGGATGGCCTGGGCACTCTCCAGAGTCCGGTCAAAGTCTGTGCTGCGGATGTACACCTGGGACAGGCAAACACAGGAATGGGGGCTGGAGGTCAGCAGGGCAGCCAGTCAGAAGCTTCAGGTGCAAGTAGGGTAGGTTAAAGCTTATGGAGAGGGACTCGGGAGGTCAGAACTCAGGGTGAGTCCAAGTGCCTGGCCTGCCCTGTCAGAGGTCAGAGCTCAGTGTCAGGAGTCGCCAGTTGGAGGTCAGAAGTTGGGTAGTGGGTGACTACGGGTCAGTGAGTTGAGTTGATGGGAGTTAGGAGGATTAGAGCTGGTGGGGCTGGAGGTAAGAGGTCAAGGCAAGGAGGATGGGTGGAAAGAACTGGAGCCTGAGGTTAGCACATGGTCCATGGGAGGAATCTGGGGCCAGGGTCAGAGGGCTGCTCCCGATTAGAGGAAGTCGGAAGCAGAGGAAGAGATGGAGAAGGCTGGGGATCAGGTTGGACGGGAGAAGGCAAGCTGATCTGCAGGAGTCAGAATCAGTCAGCAGAGGGGAGACCAGAAAAATTAGCTGAGTGAGGCGGTGCACGCCTGTAATCCCAGCGCTCCGGGGCCTGAGGCAGGAGGACCACAAGTTCCAGCCCAGCCCAGGAAACTTAGCAAGGGCCCCCTCTCAAAAACAAAAAGCTGGAGATGGAGCTCAGTGGGAAGGCCGTGTGTCCATCATCCCCAGTGCCATAAAATAGTTACTGCAAGGGGGACGTGTCAGAGGTCAGGGTGGGCTGGGAGAAGGCTCAGGCCCTCAGGGTGCCGGCTAAGTCGTTGGAGGAGTGGAAGCCCAGGGGGAAAGGGTGAGTGGTCAGGAGGTGGGGTGGCTACCTCCTCCCGCCGGTACTCAGAGCTCAGGAAGGTCTTGTAGCGCCTCCGCAGGAAGCGGCCCAGCTCCAGCTGCTGGCGGACACCCTCCTGGGGACAGAGCGGGCCTCAGCAGACCGTCCTGACCGGGCCCCGCCTGCCCCCTTGCCCCAGCACCCCCTTACCTCGGTCAGCTGGCCCAGGCCGCGAGGCCACAGCGTAGAGACGGCGTCCTTGTGCGGGTCTGTGGGGTAGGAGGCCAGGGGGGCTCGGTCTCCGTGTCGGAACACCTGGGGACAGACCGGGTCAGCGCTGGCCTGGGCCAGGGGACCAGGTGGGGCAGGGGCAGCTCACCAGAGCCACAAACACCAGGGATCCATCCTGCAGGGCCTGCGGCGGCAGCAGCAGGAGCAGCAGCAGGAGCACTCCAGCCGTGCGGACCCCAAACCCTGGTGCGGCCATTGCCACAGGGCCCAGACGCTGAGCTCAGCCGCCGTCTGAGCCGGGCCTCACCTGCTCATTAGCTGGGCCTTGCCCCCTACCCGGAGCACAGGCCCCGGCACGCCCCCCAGCGGCACCCCAGCCTCTGCCAGGGGCATTAACCCATAACATAACAGGAGGTATCAACACAGTTACTACCAACCTCCCCAAGCACAGAAGGAAACTGAGGCACAGGGAACCATGTAACTTGCAGGAGAAAACACCTGGTGAAGGAGGCGTCTAGGGTTTGAGCACAAGTGCCTGTAGCCTGAACACAGAGGCAGGGAGAGACTCCTGGGCCACCTCACACTCTAGACCTAGCCTCTCTGTTCTATCCTACCCTACCCAAATCTCTTTTCCTTCTCACCTTCTAAATATAAGGGCTCTCTGAGCCTTTCTTGGGCATCTTGGAGACTCTACCTTTTGGGGGTTGGGGGTGGCAGAGATTGGACCCAAGGGCCTTTGCACTGAGCTGTATTTGTTTTGAGACCGAGTCTTGCTGTGTCACCTACCAGGCAGCCCAGGTTGGGCCCAAACTTGGGATCCTCCATTCTCAGTTTGGCAGAAGATTACCAGCCTGAGCCACCATGCCCAAATGATTCGACCCTCTTCAGTATCACCCAGGCCTGGTCAAAACCAGCAGGGCCTGTTGGTTGACTATCCAAACCTTGACGTTGAACAGACTGGTTCAAATTCTAGCATCACTATTGTGGTTTGGATCTGGAATGTCCCCCAAAAGCCTCGCACATTTGAATGTTACGGATTATCTGTGGAGCCATGTGCTAGTAGGAATTCAGGGCCTGGTCTAGAGAGGCAGATTATGGGCATGTGGTGGATTATAGGTGTGTGGTGGGAGACAGGTGAGTGTGTTAATTACACATCACAGGTGCGTGGATTGGATTCCAGGTGTGTGGTAGATTAGGGCGCAGCACTGAAGCTGGAGCCCCAAGGGGTGGATCCCTGTGACAGGACCCGGAAGGGTAAGCACAGCTTCCTCCCTCCGGCCAGGACTTGACTTGGCACCCGGTGTGCTGTGCGGTGAAGAGCCGCCTCCACCTCTGCCCCACGCCACAGAATTCCAGTGCTGTCCACCACCCATGGGCAAGCTGAGACCTTCTGACCCTGTGAGCTGCAATCCTCTCCTAATGGATTAAATGAGGTCACATATATTCAGCGCTTAAAGAACAGGGGCTTGCGAAATGCATTGCCATGTGATAACTGACCCTGATACTTACTGACTCCAAACAGGAAACAGCATTTCTCCTAGGCTTTGGGGAGGGGAGACTTGCAGAGTGATATGGAGTTGGAGTCTCACCAGGTTCTGTCACTCAGAATTCAACCGGGGTCACAAGGGCCCTTCCATATGTCGGCAAGGCTGTGGCTGAGGCCTCAGCTCCCCAGACTCGAATCCCCCACAACTGTGCCTGCTGTGATTTACTGTTTTGGCAAGATGGTGCCATTCTGGGGGGAGAAGATGACCCCAGATAGGAGCCCCACTCCTGCAGAGAGGTCGGGGTGGAGGCTGGCTCTTGTTTTAGTATCAGGCTACAGCCCCAAACTTTTTTATTATTTATTTATTTATTTATTTATTTATTTATTTATTTATTTTTGAGGCAAGGCCTCACTAAGTCACTAAGTTGCCCAGACTGGGTTTCCTTTTTTTTTTCGTTTTTGTTTTTTGTTTGTTTGCTGTTTATTGAGGTAGGGTCTTACTCTATAGTCCAGAACTCACAAGTATAGCCCAGGCTGGCCTTGGACTCAGGACAATCCGCCTGCCTCAGCCTCCCGAGTGCTGGGATTACAGACATGCACTACCATGCCCAGCTTTTCTGTGGTGCTGGGGAATAAAACTCAGGTACTCAGCATTTGCTAGGCAAACGTTTCAACCGCTGAGCTACTCCTCCAGCTCCCGAGAGAGGGTTTTCAAATTTGTGACCCTCCTGCCTCAGCCTCCCAGAGTGCTGGGATGACAGCCACACTGTTCCTAAAATAAAGAGGCCAGTCAGCCGCTCCCTGGGTTCTGCCCGGAACACCCCTTACCGCCTCTGCGTCTCCCAGCCTCCCCGCCTCCCCTACCCAAATTCCTGCTACAGAGGCTGACCGTGTTCACCGGTGTGGAGTGGCATACTGAGCCGATGGCGCAGGCCAGTGGCAGAATTGACCGAGGAGATGAAGAGAAGATTGAGGGTTGATTTAGGTCTGAGCACACTGTCAGGGGGACAGCAGGCAAGTTCCCAGAGAGGAACCACACTCCACGCTGAGAGGCTGGGGTGTTTTATAAGGGTTTGAGGATGAGAAGACGGGTCTCGGAGGAAGCTGAGGTCACCCAAAGGTCCTGAGTTACCCTGTTGACCTGGGAAAACCTGCATCGGACCTAAAAATTCCATATTGTGAAGTTGCGTCCTGAAGGAGCTCTCCCTCCTGTTCGGGGAAGGGCCACACCCTTTTCTCTGAGGTCGGCGCCTCAATGACGGTTCTCAGTCTGTGTTTAGGGAGCAGCGTGCTCCCCGCTGAGAGGGCCGGTGGAAAGCAGCTCCTGGCAAAGTCCAGTGTGTTCTCCTAGTCTGAGCCCCTTTGGCACAAGCTGGGCAGCGTGGATTTTAACAGCTTTATCCATTTAGGGTTTTGACGCTGTCCTTGTCCAGGGAGGCCACTGCATTAACCACGTTTTATTTTCTGTCCTGTGCTGCTCTGACACTGGGGCCTAGCTGAGTGGAGTGAGGGTCCCGCCCAGCGCTGCCCGTTGCTAGCAACCTCAAAACACCCACCTGAGAGTACCTGTCCTGTGCACGCCAGCCAATCAGAGCCCACACCTGTCACACTCTTGCTTACATATTTATTTTGTAGTGGCACTGGGGATCAAGCCGAGGGCCGTCACACTGAGCTACATCCTCAAACCATTTTTTTGTTTGCTTGTTTTGCTTTTGAGACAGGGTCTCCTGCCAAGTTGCTGAGGTGCCCAGGCTGGGCCCAAACTTGCCGCCCTCCCACCTAAGCTGCTCAGAGTGCCGAGATTAAAGGCCTGTGCCACCACACCCAGCTGGGATCCTCTTCTGATGTGGTTGGCCTCATGGGACCAGAGTGGTGACGAACCACCTCCACACACATCAGCTGCCCACTGACAGTCCCTCCCTGGGGTCAGACCCCAGCCCTTCCTGTCTCAATCTCCAATTCCTTTTTCCTTCTCTGTCCTGGAAGCCCTGACTCTATTTCTAATGGAGAGAGAGCTTGACACACAAAGCACCCCCTCACTGGCTAAGGCCGCCTACGTTAGGCCACTTTGTAAAGCTACAGTGGACCATGGAGTAACCAGAGGCTGGCAAAAGCAAAATTAGGTAGAAACCAGATTTGTCCCAGAGATGTCAGGGCTCTCCCCTAATAGCGTCCTCACTTCCTGTGGCTGCCGTAGTGAATCACCGCCAGCCAAGTGTCTTGGAACAACACCTGTTCATTCCAGTGTGGCAGCTCAGGAGGTCAGAGCTCCAGAACCAGATTCACTGGGTGAAATCAAGGTACCGAACGGTATGTTCCTACCGCAGGCTCTGAGAGAGAGTTCCTTCCCTAGCCTGCTTCTAGAGTAGTTTGTGGGGCTCGTGGCCCCTCTGCCACCTTCGGAGTCGGCAGGGTGGCACCTGCCTTCTGTTGTCACATTACTTTTAGTTTCTGTAATCCAGGGGTATCAAACCCCTGGACCAAAGACAGATACCAGTTCATGCTTGTTAAGAGTGGGTACACAGGGGCTGGAGGACCGGCACAGTGGTTAAAGCACTTGCCTTGCAAGCCCAAAGCCTTGAGTTGGATTCCCCAGCACCACATAAAGCCAAGTGTGGTGGTGAATGCCTGTAATCCCTGCACTCAGGAGGCTGAGGCAGGTGAATTGTTCAGAGTCCAGAGCCAGCCTGGGCTACACCAGGGAGATCAGGACCAGCTGGCATGACAGAATAAGAACTTCTGATCCAACTGTCTCAAAAAATAAAAAAATAAAAAAGACTGGGTGTGCAGCAGGAGGTGAACTGAGGGTGGGAGAGAAGCTGCATCAGTATTTACAGCTGCTCCCCATTGCACATAGTGCCACCTGAGCTCTACCTCCTGTGGCGTGGCGTCAGGGGTAGCATTGGATTCCCGTGGGCACGTGAACCTGACTGCATTGCGCAGGTAAGGGATTAGGTCAGATGCCTCTTATGATAATCAGATGTGAGAGGATCTGATGTGGGGCTGAGCTGGGGATGCTCACCCTACCATCTCACTGCACCCGTGAAAAAATTGTCTTCCACACCACCAGTCCCTGGTGCCAAGATTATTACGGACTGCTGCTGTAATCCAGCCTTCCTCTGTGCCCCTCTTACAAGGACCCTTGTGGGTCACTTCTTGCCACCAGGATAACCCAGGAGGATCATCTCACCATCCCCAAATCAATAAATGACTCCATCACATCTGCCAAGCCCCCTTCACTGGCTAAGGCCACAGATGCACAGGTTCTGGGGACGTGGGTAGCAACAGTAGTGGGGGCCGTTACTCATCCTACCACTGCAAACATGGAACGTGGGCTGGTCCTTTCCCACCCGTCTGCCACACACTGCACGCCCCTGGCGTTCTCCATCCCCCTCTGGGTCCATAAAAGGGAAGAATGGAGCCTTGGAGAGAGGTGGGGCCTGCTCCCATGGCACAGTCCTTGGGGACCCTCTCTGTTGGGACTGGGTGACGCCACTCCCTTTACTGACCCTCCCTGCCTACAGGGTTCTGTATTCATGTCCTAGTGCCCCTGTAACAAAATGCCACAAGCCAAGTGACCTAAAACAATAGAAATTTGTTCTTTCATGGTTTGGGGGTGCAAGTCCTAGTTCAAGGTGCTGTCAGGGTTTCTGGCTCCTTCCAGGGCCCAAGGGGAGTACCCCCCATGCCCCTCCCCCAGCTCCCACCATGGTTTGTGGTCCTTGGCTGTCTTAGGCATCAGAATGCCTGGCTTTGGTCTGTCACCACCATCACTGACATCTGTACTGACTCTTTTTTAATTTCTATTATTAAATTTTTCATGGTACTGAGGATGGACCTGAGGGCCTTCACACTGAGCTACATCCCCAGCCCATTTTTATTTTTGACTTTGAGACAGAGTCTCATCAAGTCACTAAGTCGCCTATATTAGGCCTGAACTTCTGATCCTACTGCCTCAACCGCCCAGTGTTGTAGCGCGGATTAACACACGGAACTCACAGGCAGGGGTGATCAAGAGTCTATTGTCCAGACAGACCCACATGCTGGGACACAACCACAAAGTAGCCAGCCTGAACAACTTGGGTCAGGGGTTTTTATACTCACAGTCTAGGGATGCAAGAAGGGGGGGTTTCCACGGAACAGAAGGGGGGTTTTGATAGAACAAAAGAGAAATGGAGCATACATTGTTTCTACATCAGGAAGCTTATTCATCTATCTAACGTCAGTCTATTGACCATGGAGACTTCTGGATACACAGAAACTTGCAATCTATCAGCCATGGCGACCTCTGGATACCCAGAAACATATTGTGATTGTTCCTGGCACAGGTGCAGGGTTAGGGCCAAAACTTGATTTTCTCATGAGCTCAGGGAGAGGGGAGGGGTAAGCGGAAGGAGGTGGTGAGCAGAACTAACTTCATTTTGATTTTGTCTCTGTCACCAGAGTGCTGGGACTGCAGCCACAGAGCTCTGTCTCTTCACTGAAGGACACCAGCTATGACCTTATTTTAACCTGGCTACGTCTGTATAGCTCCTGTGTCCAAGTAATGTCACAGTCATAGGAGCAGAGGTGACAGCTTCAGCATATCTTTAAGGAGGACCCAATTCAATGCACGGAAGGGTGAGAGCAGCACCCCACTTTTTAAGCCCCAGATGCTGCATCACCCTGTACTGAACTCCCACAGTGCGGCCCTCACATTGACTCTGGGTGGTGGCACACACCTGTAATGCCAGCACTCTGGGAGGCTGAGGCAGGAGGATCACAAATGCTAGTTTGGGCAATTTGGTAGCTTAGTGAAGAAGGGCTGGGATGTAGCTCAGTGGAAAGGCCCTGGGTTCAATACCCAGTACCTAGAATGGAGAAGAATGTCCTCCCAGCACATCCCTTTGAGCGGTGCCGGCTACTTTCTGTCCTAATGCCAACACGGGTCACTCCAGATGGACCCACGCACTTCTGCATCTGTGTGTGCACTTCCTGCCTAATGATGTCATGCAGACCTGCAATTTCATAGCCTGCCTTTTCCACCTAACATCTGGATCTCGTCCTCTTTTCCATGACAATAAGCTTCCTTCTCATCTGATACCCAGTCTGTATCCAAATGTCCCCCACTTTCCCTGTGGGCCCTTAGCGGCTGCCCTGCCTGGACCACACCCACCCAGGATCACCTGTCCAACCTGCTCCTCCATCTCCTATGAGTTATTTTCCTTATAGGAGGTGTGTTAGCCTTTGCTGTGCTTTGTGACATGAGCTTATTGGTGTCCCATGTGCCCTGCTATATGGCCTGCCTTCTTGAATTTTCTGGGGGATGCCCTGAGATATCATGTGACACATAATTCTCCTTATTTTTTAGAGTTGTGTTAACAGCCTGCACTGAGTCGGCAGCTAGTAAACTGACTTACTTCATTAATAAAAACTGTCTTCCCCTAATACACATGCATATGCTCCTAAATTTCCAAGGAGGCCAGGTACCAGTAACCGCATCGGGCTTGTAAGTGCTGGTAAGTCAAAAGTGCATTCCAAGCCTGGTGTGGCGGGGCAGGATGGCCTTCTCAGCACTCTCGAAGGCCAGGGCAGGAGGATCACAAGTTCAAGCCCAGCCTGGGGAACATAACAACTTAGTGAGCCCCTGTCTCAAAGTCAAAATAAAAACGGGCAAGGGATCTAGCTCAGTGTGAAGGGTCAGGGTTCCAGTACCAATAAAAATAATACAATAAAAATGTAAAAGTCCTAGGTGTGTAGTCCAGTGCTGTTGTCACTACCACCATGACTAGTTGTACTGGAATTGCAGCTGCCGTCCCCAAACCGGTGACCAGACACAGACTCTGGTCCAAATACTATATCTCCCACCCCTGCATCTATCTGGCAGACGCTGGGGGGCAAACCTTTGCCTGATCCTCCTTACCAGGCTCCCTCTAAGTCCAGATGTTGCTGAAACCCAGAGTTGATCCTGCCCCTCCCCAGTTCACAATTCTCCCATGGCTCCCCAGCACCCTGCAGGAGAAACACCCAGCTCCCAGCATGGCGTATGAGGTCCGGATTCTACCTTGGCATACTCCCTATAGGATTCAGGCTTCACACATGACATCCTGAATCCTGATTCCCCACCCCCACCCAAGCCCTTGTAGGACTGTCCCCCTACCCAGAATGCCCTTCCCCAGTCGCCATGGCCACCATTCTGGTCGCCCTGACAACCCCTTCCTAGTTTCAGTGGCTCCTCTCCTCTCTGGCCCAGAGGCCTAAGAAAAGGTGACAGAGGTCCAGGAGGGTGCTGCTGAGGACCCATGGCCATGAACTTTCAGGAAGTAAGGAGAGCTCCAGGGGGGGAGAGGGGGCGGGGCAAGGCGGGGAAGGTCCTGACCTCCAGCTCCCTCCCCAGAATGTGACCTTGGCCATAGCCGTGTTCACCATCCTCGCTTCCATCTACTTCTTCAACAAGGTGAGCACGGGAGCCAGCTGGTCCTCAGTACCATCTTGGCTTAGCTCTCGTCCCTTCCCTGTGTTCTAACTCAGCCTTCTCTCCTCCTCCAGGCTCAGCAGTGAAGAGACACTAGCACCCACGCCCCAGAGCCCGGCCTCTGCCCACCAGCGCCATGACAGTGGCCTCTGAGACCAAATAAAGGAAGCAGCGCCAGTGCCGTCTGTGCCCAGCTCGCCATGCTTCAGCAGGTTGCCCTGGCCTGCTGCACGCTGAAGGCCCAGACTGTGGGTCTGAGGGAGGAGGGCGGGGCCTGGACCCTCAGATTTAACGGAGGAGGGCTGGAACGGACCTTTGGGCCTGAGAGAGGAGGGCGGGGCCTGGAGCCCTGGTGGGAGGAGAGGAGGGCGGGGCCTGGAGCCCTGGTGGGAGGAGATGCGGGCGGGGCCTGGAGCCCTGGTGGGAGGAGGAGGAGGGCGGGGCCTGGAGCCCTGATGGGAGGACAGGGAGGCGGGGCCTGGAGCCCTGGTGGGCGGGAGGAGGGCGGGGCCTGAGGCCCTGGTGGGAGGGAGGAGGGCGGGGCCGGAGTCCTGGGTCTGAGACAAGCGGGCGGGGCCTGGGCCCTGGGGTCTGAGGCAGGAGGGCGGGACCTAGAGGCCAGGGTCTGAGGGAGGAGGGCGGGGCCTGGAGCCCTGGGTCTGAGGGAGGGAGCGGGGACCTGGAGCCCGAGTCTGAGGGAGGAGACTCATAAAGGGCGAGATTCTCACATTTGAGGCTGCTGCCCAGAATCTGAGCTGGGAGAGGCTTCGCTGTGGTTTGGATTAGCAATGGCGCTCAAAAGCCTCATGTATTTGGACGTTGTGGAATCCGATGGGTACCGGTGCTATTGGGAGGTGGGGCTGGTCGAACGGGCCGGAATACTGGGGCTTGACCCAGATCGAGTGGACTACCTTCCTCCCAGACTTGGCTTCCCATAGGCTTTGATGTGAAGAGCTCCCCTCCTGTGGCCTCCACCGGGTGCTTCCACTGTCGCTAGCCTTTTATGAATGGACTGTGTGAGACCTTCTTAAACTGTGAACTAAAATAAATCTTTTGTTCTTTAAGTTATAGATATTGGAGGCTGGAGGAATGGCTCAGCGGTTAAAGTGCTTGCCTAGCAAGTGCTAAATCAAGAGCTAAGTACCCCAGTTCAGTTCCCCAGCACCACATAAGCCAGCACACACTTGTGATCTCAGTACTCAGGAGTCTGAGGCAGGAGGATTGCAGTGAGTCCAAAGCCAGACTGGGCTCCATAGTGAGTTCAGGATCAGCCTGGGCTACACAGCGAGACCCTGTCTCAAAAAAAAAAAAGGAAGAAGAAGAAAGAAAAGAAAGAAAGTTACAGATGTCCACTATTCCAGCAACAAAAAAGTAAGACAGCTTTCTACCCCACTGTCAATTTCCCTTCCTGTGGGAGCGTCCAGAACCCCAATTAAGCCATGTGTTCGCGGCCCTCTTGATGACTAGCCCCTCGACATGTCCACCTCTGGCTGACGAGGCTGATATACTCGGTGGGAAGCCGTTTCATCTCAAATTCTGAAATGGGGCTCGACATAGAGTGACTGTACATGGGTTCCTAAGAAAAGGACCCAAAACCCCAATTATAAAAAGATTCGCTGTCATAGTATGATTGTAGCTGAAATGCATATAATTTGGTTGGATTACAAGCACTTGGGTCAGTGGTTACCCCCATGGTTGGTAATAGCGCCCTCTGGTCGCTCTCAAAGTAGTCCTTGGTTGCAAAACTACGATGAGCCACACGGCGGCGGTGTTGGACTGTTTACCAAACACGGGTGGTCCGCAAGACGTCAATGTTGGTTTCTGCAAAATCTCAAACTTTTAAGACCAGAAAGATCAGGGCAGGGCGCCAACCCCGCAGCATAGTCCCAGACTTCCATCTCTCCTGGCCCTCCGCCTGGCGCCAACCCTACTCCTTCTTTTCCACAGCCACTTGGAGTTTCAGGCCTTGACACGGGATTGGAGGCTCTGAGTTGTTTTTTTCCTTTCCTTAAAAAAAAAAAAAAAGAAAAGAAAAGTATGTATGTATTTATCTTTGTGCTGGGGATGGAACTCAGGGACTTCAAACTATGTTACATCCTCAGCACATTTTTTGGTTCTGATTTTGAGACCAAGTCTGGCAAAGTCACTAAATTGCCCAAGCTGGCTTCCTCCTAGAGTCCTGGATTAGAGGCCTTTGCCACAGGGGCCCAGCATTCTTTTCTCTCTTCTTTCTATGTGAACCAAGGGCCTTTCCACCGAACTACATCCCCACCCTCAGTTTGACTTTCAGACAAAATCTTGAAAAGTCCCTAAATCACCCAGCCCAGAATCTTGAAAAGTCTCTAAATCGCCCAGCTGGGCTCAGACTTGCGATCCTCCTGCCTCAGCCTCCCAAATGGCAGGCCTGCTTGGATGGCAGGCCTGCACCACCATGGTCACCAGCTTCCAGTTGCCTCCTCTGATATCTCCTCAGCCACCCAGAACTCAGGGATGGTCAAAACAGCCACCCCCATGCTTGTGCCCCGCCAGACCCCCAGCCTGGAATGGCTTTTCCCCCTCAGTTACCTATCACCTCTGCACGTGGCTTCCTCAGTACCCCTTCCTTAAGCAAAATGAACCTCTCCTACTCATTCCCACCCACTCTCTGGTCCTCTGCAAGGGCTGGGCTGGGCTGTTAAAAGCAAACACTGACAAGAATGTGGGTCTCTGCGCACGCACCACACCAGCCCTCCAGGGTGTGTCCACTTCCACTGTCCCCAAGCCCTGGGAGCCATCTGGGTCACGTTCATGGAGATGGATGGGTCCCAGAGGCTGCAGGCATGGAAATCCCTGGGGAGCTTTTCAGATCCCCACAGCCCAGCTCCAGGTCAGTGGCTTAAACCGCAGCAGCAGGTGGCCAGCCCAGGGTATCGATTTCCAGTTGGAAGCTCCCCCTGGAGGATGCTAAAGTGCAGCGCGGTCTGGAGGCTGCCCTGGGGACACGTTGCAGAGGAGGAATATTGATCGCTGTGCGCAGGAGCTGAGTGCCATCTCTCATCAAAGACACAGAGCCAGCTACGATGGCGCATATTGGCAATTCAAGCACTCTACCAGGCTGAGGCAGGATGATCCTAAGTTCAAGCCCAGCCTGAGTAATTTAGTGAGATCTTTTCTCAAAAACCAAAATGGACTGGGGATGTAGCTGAAAAGGACCTGGCCCTCGCTTCAACCACCAATGCCATTAAAAAAAAAAGAGTGCAACAATAAAATTCCCCTTTACTTTGAATAAATTTGTAAAAAGGCAAATAAGGTAGGCTCCCAGAACCAGGTAGGGGAGAGACAGAGGGACCTGTGGATTTCCAACCAGCAAGAGAAGACAGTGGGCTTGACAACCTTCCCAGAGCCAGGACACGCTGCAGCCCAGCCCTGGACTGAGCTACATAGTGAGTTCATGACCAATCTAGACTAGAGAGCCAGACCCTGAGTGCCGGTGTGCAAGGGACCATCTCCGATCCACAGCTGGAAGCCCCACACTTCAAGAACAGGACAGTCCTGAGACCAGGGTGTTGGCTTTCGTGATCATGGAAATTACAAAGTAAGAATCTGGGGGCAGAAGCCTTCATGGAGAGGTAAGCAAGGACAGAAGGAAGGCCCCAGCTGGAGGAGTGGGGATTGCCTCTGAGCAGGGGTCAGACCAGCCCCCTGGCACCATGGGCCAGCCTCTATCCGGCCAGGATTACCTGAGGCAGGCCAGGTTCCATCAGGATTGTCCAGCCAACCTGGTTTGGGAGCTCAAGTTGAAACCCTGTGACTTAAAGGCCAGTGAAGTTCCTCTGGGAAGGTCCTTGTGGCTGAAAGGACAGCCTCGGTCATGGGAGGACCTGCTGGAGTCCAAGGTGACCAGAGGTCAGAGCCAAAGGTCCCTGTAAACCTCTTGTCCTGGTGTCCTCAGTCTCAGAAGGCTTTGAGATGGGCCAGGTGCACTTAGGGCTAGACAGTCTTGTGTTACCAACTTCTGGGCAGATTCAGTGCTGCTCGGAGCTGACAAGGATGTGACCTGGAATGCCACCAAAGGATGATTAGGACTGTCTGCTTCAGTTAGTTATGGGACTATAGGCCCAAGGGCAGAGTCAAAGTTTTAGCAAAAACTACTTTTAAGTCCCTCCCCTTTTTTTGAGACAGGGTTTTGGTCTGTAGTCCAGGCTAGTCCTGAACTCACCACATAGCCCAGGCTGTCCTCAAACTCATGGCACTCCTCCTGCCTCAGCCTCCTGAGTACTGGGATTACCGATGTGTACCACCATGCCCACTTTACATGATGCTGGGGAATTGAACCCAGGGGCTTTGTGATTACGAGGCAAGCGTTCTAACCTCTGGGTATCCTACCATCCCCTCTCTAGACTATTTTTATGTTTTGATTTTGAGACAGAGTCTTGTTAAGTTGCCAAGTTGCCCAGGTCTGCCATCCACCTGCTTCAGGCCTGCTCCCCTGGGCCAGCTCCTGATGTCTCAGGAAAAAACACAAATTGTGCTTTTAATGAGTGACAGAATGAGGGCCCAAGAGGGGCTGGAGGAATAGCACAACAGTTAGAGCCCTTCCCTAGCAAGCACAGGGTCTGATTTTCCAGCACCACACACACTGGGTGGGATGGCAAATGCCCATAACCCCAGTAGTCAGGAGGCTGAGGCAGGAGGACTACTATCAGTTCAAGGCCATCCTGAGCTACATAGTGAGTTCATGACCAACCTAGGCTAGAGAACAAGACCCTGTCTCAAGAAACTAAATAAATAGGGCTAGAGGAATGGCCTAACAGTTACAGCACTTGCCTAGCAAGTGCTAAGTACCCAAGTTTCCATCCCCAGCACCACATAAATCAGGCATGGTGGTGCATGCCTGTAATCCCAGCACTCAGGAGGCTGAGGCAGGAGGATTGCAGTGTGTCCAAGGCCAGCCTGGGCTCCATAGTGAGTTCAGGACCAGCCTGGGCTACAGAGTGAAATCCTGTCTCAAAAAAAGAAAAGAAAGAAACTAAATAAATAAACATGAAGGCTCAAGAGTCTGTCCTTATCCCTGTGGTGGCCACTGTGTAGCGACTGTGCCACCCCCTGCATGGATAGTCACCCTCTCCCTGCTCTGTTCTACACTGTGCCTGAGCTCCTGCATTTTAACCAGGCCCAGGCCTCTTGCCGTCTGTCTCTCAGGCTCCATCCTCCTGTCTGCCTGCCCATCAGTCTCTGTCCCTCTCCCTGCTTGTCGGACACCCATTCTGTTTCCATCCTCCGCCTCAGAGCTCCTTGGGGCCTGTTGGTGCCTCTGCTCCCGGCCTGGGCTCACTGCCCCTCCCCCTGCCTGTGGCCATGTCATTGTGCCCCAAGAGATGGAGCCTCTTTCTCCCACTCTCCTCCCCCACGCTCCCCCTAGGTCTCCTCCTCCTCTTTCTCTCTGGGTCTCTGTTCCCTCTACTCCCTCCCCTTCTCCTCACATCTGGCTGCATCTCAGTTCAGCCCCACTGTTCCCTGAGGTTGAGACGTGAGACCATCCCCACCCCAACACCCACACTGTCCCTAACTGCCCAGGAATTTTCCTTCAAGTTCCAGCAGGAGGCTCAGCCTTGTCCACAGTGTCGGACCCTGCTGTCCCCTACCCTAGGCAGGACCCCAGGACCTGGCACAATCATTGTGTGAAGGCCTAGTCCCTAATCCCATAGAGCAGAGGGCTGAGGCAGCCCATTGCCCCCAGGAGGCTGAGCCCCAGGGGTCTGAGCAATACCAAGACACCCCCCAGGTCCAACTGGGCTCCCAGTGTGCCCAGCAGCTGCAGCAGGAACAGCAGGTAGAAAGGAAACCAGCAGAGAAAGAGCTTGGCCCTGGCAGCCCAGGGCAGGCCCAGCAGGGGCAGTCGCCCCACCAGCCTGGCCAGTGCCAGCTGAGCTCATGCTAGGCTGCGGATGGCACTCAGCACCTCAAGTGGGACCACAGCCCAAACACCAGCTGATCAAGGGTGATGCCCCGCAGCCCCATGTGCTGGCCATGACTGGGCAACGTGGCATTAGAAGGGAGAGCTGGGCTTTCCTGATGGCTCGTGGCTTGAGGGACCGGCCCGACCAGGCCCAGCAGCAGCAGCCAGAGGCCCCCAACGTGACCCGTCATGCTGTGCGGTGACCCAGTGCCCAGGCTGGCTACAGCAGCACCGTGTGGCAGTCGGCAGCCACACCAGTCAGCAGACAGCCAGTGGCGCAGAAGGTCAGGAAGGCCAGGCCGGGGTCCAGATGGCAGAAGGCAGCCCCCAGGGGCCTGCAGTTTTGCTTCTAGCTGAGGGTCAGTGGCAGGACAGCCATAAAGACTGCATTGATGACAGCCTGGTGGCCGAACCAGGTGGCAGACAGACGCAGAGGCAAGAGCAGCGCCACAGCCCGGCTCGGCAGGCCAAGACGGGTCGCCTGCAGGAGGTAGGAGGTGAGCATCCCCAGGGTGTACAGGAGGAACGGGGTGGCCCAGGACAGGTACAGGGCTCCCCAGAGCACTGAGTGCTCAGTCTCGGAAGGCTCCTCCATGGGCTGGATGATGCTGTCGGGACTGAGCAGCCCCCACATGAGTGCAGCTCCCAGCTGTCCCCAGACCCCACACCCCAGGGACACTTCCACAGTCCACCCAGTCCCCAGGGCCACCCTGTCCCACCCAGACTCCCACCTGCCTAACTCTGATTGTCCCCTCTGTCCCCTCTCTGCACCCGGCCCAGCTCAGGCCTCGCCCTCCCTTTCCCCCAGCTTCCAGGCCCCCTCCTGTCAGCCCTCCCTCCCGTCCCCTGCTCACAGCCCTCCATGGCTCCCCACTGCCCTGGCTGAAGTCCCACCCTTCCGCTACTGTTCTCTCCCCCTGCTGGTCTTCTTATCCCAAAAGACCTGCTCTGCCCTCTGCCCGGCTGCTCCCGCTCCTCCTGTCCCGCAGCTCAGAAACCAGGGCCCCAGAGAGAAATGCGGAGCCAGTCCCAGAGCAGAGGGCACAGAGCCTGGCCTCCGGCGCGAGACCCCCAGGCCTGGATGCTACCTCAGGACAGCCGCACCCAGGTCCTGCTCTGTCCAGGGGCTTGGGTGTACCCCTCCATTCCCCCATGTGCTGAGCTTACCAGCAGGCAGGAGTCAAGTATCTTCAGGGTGGCTGGTGGCCGGGTCTTTGCTCAGGGACCCAGAGTGGGAACGTGTGGGCAGTTCACAGGCAGATGGAACCAGAAGTGGGATCCTGGTGCCGGCTGGGTGGGGCCTGGGCCTCAGTTTCCCCTTTGAACAGAAGGATTGGCTCACTTCCCAGACGCCCGGGGCTGGGGTCCGAGCCTGGCCCTGGCAGCTCTGCCTGTGTGGACTGCTCATCCGGCCGCACTCCAGCTCACTACTTCCCTTCCGTCCTCTGTGGTGGGTTCCTAGAAGCCACACGCAAGTGTGTGCGTGTGCACACGCTGGTCTCTGTCCTTGCTGTTTCTGCGTCCTGGTGCACCTGCTTTACCCCTTCGTTTCAGAAGAAGGTGTGGATGAATGAGCAGCCCCCACCCCCAGGCCTCCGGAAGTGCCTGCGACACCTCATTGAGGGCATGTGTTCTGTCTCCGTCCTGTGAACTCCTGCTCATGCGTCAGGTCCTAGCTCCCACGCTCCCTCTTCTCAGAGGCTCTCTTCTGAGTGGTCCAGATCCTCCTACAACCTCTTTATCTCCCTCAGATACCCCGTCTGTCCCGGAGCAGCCTGGACCAACTTCCATCCCTGTCCCCAGTGTCACCAGCTCAGGAACCAGGCCACGCAGGTCGCTTTGGCACCTGCTTGCCAGGGCTCACGGTCTGGGACGGATCGGGAGGAAGGAGCAGCTAAACCCAGCCACGAGGAAGATGCAAAACCTTAGGCTGGTTCTCCGGCAGGAGCGGCAGTGGGCGCCTGCGCGAGTGCTGTTCCCGGAGGCCCCCCAGCCGCCGAGGCCCTGGGCCCTGGGCCTACCTCTGAGCCCAGACACACCCAGGGCTCCGTCCATGACCGGCTGGTGGACAGGGTCGCCCATCTGTCCCTCCTATCTGGATCCCGCCTGCTGCTCAGCCCCCTGCCGCACAGCCCTTGCTCACTCGCCCCCTGGCTCCTTCCTGCTGCTGGTCCCTGCTCCACCATCGCCTCTTCCAAGAGTCAGCCTGGGCCCCTGCACAGAGCAGAAGCCCCTGTCACTCCCTGTCCCGCCAGCCCCCCTCCCCTTTCCCTATGACACTTGTGCATGGCGTCCATTGTCTGCCTGTGTGCACACCACCCCTGCACTCTAGGAGGCTGAGGCAGGAGGATCCCAAGTTCCATCCCAGTCTGGGTAACTTAGTGACTTAGTATGACCCTGTCTGAAAAAAGGTATAAAATAAAATAGGGGCTGGAGGAATGGCACAGTGGTTTAAGCGTGTGCCTTGCAAGCACAAGATTATGAGTTCAGTTCCCCAGCACCACATAAAGCTGGGTGTAGTCGCACATGCCTGTTATACCAGCACTTGGGAGGCTGAGGCAGAAGCGTCATCTTGAGTCCAAGGCCAGCCTGGGCTACAGAGAAAGACCTTGTCTCAAAGAAAAGGAAAGAAAGAAATAATATAATACAAAATATAATGGTCTGAACATGTTGCTCGGTGTGAAGGAAGGCCTTGGTTTCAACCCCAGTACCAACAAAAGGGGGAGTGGGTAGTCTAGGTGGGCCCAATGTGACAGTGAATGTCCCCCTAATAATCGGGAGGTGGAAGGAGGAGTTCAGGGGGGGTGTGAGGAGGCTGCGCTGCAGACTTTGAAGATGCAGGAGGAACCTGGGAATGGGAACAGGGCAGAAGAGAGCAGACCCCAATATTAGGATTTGTGAGAAAACAAATTTTTGGTTTATAGCCCTTCAATTTGTGATAAGTTGCTTACAAATAAGAGAAAGAATACCGCTCCCTCTTTTCTAAGACAGGGTCTCTGTAGCCGCAGCTGGTCCTGAACTCAATATGTAGCCCAATCCTCCTGCTTCAGCCTCCCTGGTACTGTGATCACAAGCACGGGCCACCACACCCAGCATTATGGGGTGCTGGGAAATTGAACCCAGGGCCTTGCACTTGCTAGGCAGGCACTTTAACCACTGTACCTTTCCTCCAGCCATTAGCCCTTTTATAGATAAGCAAATGGAGCCTTGGAGAAGGTCACACAATCATTCAATTGCTGGATTTGGCCCCCAAGTGGGTAGAGTCCGGGACAAACTGGAACTGGGACTTTGGGAGGCTGAGGTAGGAAGATCACAAGTTGGAATTTAGCAACTTAATGGCGGCACTCTGTCTCAAAAAATAAAAAGGCTAGGGATTTTGCTTAGTGTGAAGACTGGGGGCTTGATCCCCAGTCCCCACCACCCCCCCCAAAAAAAAAAAGGCTGAGGGGAGGGAATCTGCACCTGGATGGCCGACGGTTGTGGAGGGGTGGGGACTGGTGCTGGGAAAGAGGAAGAGGTGGGCTGGGAGGGGAAGTGGGCTGCAGGCTCGGCCCCACCTCGTCCTTTGGCTCCTGCGGCCTCCAAGTGCCCAAAGCACAGAGGGGCCGAGAAGAAAGGAGCGGCGAGGTCCCACACTAGAGCCCGCTCTGGCCCTTCCTTCCCCTCCAGCAGGCTCTGGCACTTCCCTCACCTTTCTCCCTGCAGCGCCCTTTACCTGCTGGCCCTCCTGTCCATCTCTGGGTCTGTGCCCTCCCCTCCTGGGCCGGGTCCCAGCCTCCTGCCGCGGCTGTCCACCGCCCCCCTAGGCCACAGAGGCATCTTCACAGCCCCTGCCCTACTCACTGACCTCCTACCCCCCAGCACCCTATACAGACCCTGGCCCCCAAATCTGACCCTCCAGGAAGCCTCCATCTCCATCTCCGAGTTTCCCCTTGAAATCTGGCCTCGGCCCTGCCCCCTGGGGCACCACCCTTCCTCCTGGGAGACCACCGGCTGCTCTGCGTTACTCTGTGCAGCGGCACAAGGCCTCCTGGAGCTCAAGGTAGAGCCTGACTGGGTGAGGGAAGAAAGGGAGTCAGCATTACCCCAACGGGGCTGAGGGGGCATCCGTTTCTTTTTATTTCTTGCCTTTGCTTATACTTCTGCAGGTCTGAGGATTGAACCCAAGGTCTTCATACTCAGCTCCATCCCCAGATGTGCGCGCGTGTGTGTGTGTGTGCGTGTGTGTGTGTGTGCGTGTGTGTGTGTGTGTGTGTGTGTGACAGGGTCTCGCTCTGTAGGCCACGCACGTCCTAAACTCATTATGGAGCCCAGGCTGGCCTTGAACTCACGCAATCCTCCCGCCTCAGCCTACCGAAGTGCCGGGAACAGAGACCTCTATTTTCAAAGACCGAGTCACGCGCTCAAACGCTGGTCTGGAAGGAGGCCGTGTTGTGGAAAATCCTGTCACTGACCCCAGGCCGCGTCGCAGCCAGACGGGTTTAAAGCGGCCACATTCTCCCGCCCCAGCAGGAGTGGGAACCGGCAAACCGGAACGGTGGCATCCGGCCGAGTTGGCGGAAGGACGGGAGGGCTGCGGCTCCCTCGGTCCTGAGTTCGAATTTTGCCCGAGGTCCGCGCAGAGGGCGCTCGTCCGCCGGAGCAGAACCTTGGAGGCGCGAAAGGGCGGGCTGCGCACGGGGCTGGGAGGTGTCGGGGTGAGGTATCTCATGACAGCTATTTTCCGACATTTGATGACAGACTGTCTCCTACGGCTGCGAACATCTCAAACCAGGCCAAGTTTGGGGGCGCCGCCTCCCCTCCCCCGTCGCCTGAGAGAAACAGAGGTAGTGATTAAGAGTGCGTAATTACCTCCCTGCTGACTGGGAGGCGAACCGCTTTCCGTGGGATCATTCGTTCCGCTCGGGACCCTCCTCCCCTGAGCTGCGCGCGCCGGGAGGGTAGCGGCCCGCTCTCCAGGCCCCAAGACTGGCAGGGTGTGCACCTACTGCGCTAGCGATCCCGGTGTGTGGGGCAGGGTGCGGGGAGGAGGTGGTGGGCAAAGGTTTGCGATGGAGAATGTCAGTCCCTCCCCTGGGAAGTGAGCGCCGCCCCTAAATGTTAACCCCGCCCCGAAATGTTGGCTCCGTGTCTTGAACACCGGCTACAGCCCCTTAGCCCCGCCCTTAAATGTTAGCTCCACCCCTGGAACTCTAGCTACTCCATCTTTAAGCATTAGCTCGCCCCTGGAATATTAGCCCTTCCCCCGAAGTGTTAACCCGCCCCTAAATGCTAGTTCCCACCCTGGAATGTTAGCCCCTCCCCTAAGTGTTAGTCCCGCCCCTGGAATGTTAGCCCCCCCATGTCGGCTCCGCCCCTTGAGTGTTAGCCCCGCCTTCTGGGCTGCCAGCTCCTCCTCCTGAGACACTGGCCCCGCCTACTTTAACATCATCCCTCCCGCTAGGATGTTCGCCCCTCCTCCCTGAAAACTGGCTTTTCCCACCGCCTGGAAAGCTGGCCGGCTCCCTGTGAGGCCCGCTCTTCCTCCAGACTACCCCTGACTACCCAGCCCTGGGTCCTCGCCCTCCTCCTTCCCCCCTCCGTACCTGCGGATCCCTGGAGACACACTGGACGAGCGAGTCCGGCCTGTCCAGCCCCCAGGTCCCGACTCCTCCGCTGGCCTGCCGTGTGGCCTCCAGCAGGTCGCCTGACCGCCCTGAGCCACCAGGTCTGCCGGAGGGAGTTGGCAATGCAGTCCTCACAGGGGCAACGTGCTCGTTTGGGGTCTTTATTTATTTTATTTGATTGATTGGTTGATTGATTGATTGATTGAGGCAGGCTTTCGCTCTGCAGCCCAGGCTGGTCCTGAAGTCACTTGGAGCCTAGTCTGGCCTTGGACTCGGGGCAATCCTCCTGCCTCAGCCGCCTGAGTGCTGGGATGACAGGCGTGCGCCACCACGCCTGGCTTAACGTGGTGCTGGGGAATCGAACTCGTGTACTTAGCACTGGCACGTCGTCCTATTGGGCCCCCACTACGATCTTGCTAGATAAGGAGGTTTAGGTCCTGATAGGCAGTGCAGAAATGCCGGGGGGGGGGAGGGGGGGTCGAGCCCCGCCCCCTCTGACCTCGGGCCCCCAAGCTGCCCGCGCTCTGCGACGCCCCCGCCCCGGGCGGCCTCTGCGCCCCAGCCGCGCCCGCAGCCTCCCCGGGAGAATCCTGCAGCCCGCAGGGAAAACCGCGGTCTCCCAGTCGGGATGCCTAACCGCATTCATTAGAAAATCAATGCAAATTAAAAACCTCCCCGGGATCACGCTTACTCTCTGAAAAGCCAAAGATCAAAGAGTCTGACTCTGCGGCGGCGTTGGCGGAGCCGCTGGAAACAGCGACGGCAGCTAGAGCGCGGAGCGCCGTCTGCGACGCGGGACACGCCCTCTGACCGCGGTTCCGGGTCCAACAGGTGAGAGCGTGGATCGTCGCAGGCACAGCGCCCCCGCGCTAGTGAAGCAGTCCTCGCCGCAGCCCTGTGCGGAGGTTCATCCCGCGGGTGTCCCGCAGCTGCGATACGAGTAGCCACTAGCTGGCTGCTTTTTTGATATTTACAAAGAACACAACACAAATGGAAAGAGAGAGAGAGGAAGATTCAGGAGACAGTCTTTTAGTCTGGCTCCGAAGCCTTGGCCAGCCTTGAACTTGGGACCCTTCTGCCGCAGCCTCCCAAGTCCTGTGCATGGACCAGGATGCCAGGTGTAGTGGCACACACCCGCAACCCCCCCCAAAAAAAAAAAGCACGTGGGAGACTGCGGTGGGAGGATTGCTGTGGGTCCAACGCCAGCCGGGGCAACACAGTGAGAAAGTGAGCTCAGGACCAGCCTGAACTAAACAGCAAGACCTTGTCACACACACACACAAAAGGGCTGCTTTGGACTTTAGGTAACAGAAAACCCAACTCCCGCTGGCTTCAGCAAAGAGGAAATTTATTATTTCACTTCCACAGATTCCAAGGTTGAAGGCGGAGACGTCGGAGCTGCTCAGCTGCTACAGCAGACATGAGACACTGATGGCTTGAAGGAGTTGGCATTTACTGTCCTTCATTGCCTCTGGCAAGTATTAAAAGGCGGGTGGCGACTCCCCGGGACACAGCTTTCCACGGGGCTCTCTGCCACTGTTGCTAAGGTGGATTGCAAGAGTGGCCCCAGTCCTGCACACCATCCTGTGTCCATCCCCCCTGCCCACCCCCAATGTTTTGCAGACTTTCATTGAGAGGAGCAGGCTGCTCCCTCATGCCTGGAATCTAGACGAGACTCGTGCCTTGCTGTGACCAGCAGCCTGGTGTGCTAGTCACTGTGTGCTAAGTTCCTAGCCTCTGTCTCCTGCTTCTCCCTTCACTCTGAATTCCCCCCCTAAGGCATCACCTAGAGTGTCCACCTGTATGTAGACAGGAGCAAGATGGCTTAGCCAGTACCACATCCACAGTGAAAACACCATCCCTCCCAGAATCCATCACTCAGTGGGCCCACAGACACACCAGGGAGCCCAGCCGAGATGAGAAGGAGGCTCAGCTCAGCCCAGCCCAAACTGCAGGTTCATAGAAATCATAAAAGGTTATGGCTTGAACACTTGAAACTTTGAAATGTTTGTTACACAGCAGAAGCAAACTGATGCATTCACTTTCTGGCCACATGGAGGAAGAGAAGGCAAGCTTCTTTCACCTGAGGACACTTCAAGAAAGTTACATTACTTCCTCCCAAAGTTTATTGGCCAGAAAGTAGTCACATGACTGGATTGCCTTGCAAAGGGTATAGGGAAATGTAGTCTTTCTTTTTCTGGTTGATCACATGACAAGGTTAAAACAAATAGAAGTTTATTTCCTGCCAAAGGCCATTTGGATATTTATGACATTCATTTGTGGGCTATACAAAAATTATCAACTAAAAAATTGGCCTCCTATCCTTGTTAAACATTTATTATATAAATAATTTATCCTTAATGTGAAGGCTGCCTTGGCTGGGCCAGAACAATTGTCTCAGTTACTTTCTCCTTGCTGGGACAAAATTCTCAACATCCACAATTTAAAAGAGGAAAGATTTATTTAGCTCACAGTTTCGGGAGGTCTCACATAGCCTGTGCGTGGGCAGCCAGCAATGGCAGAGGCACATGGCAGAGGCTGCAGAGATGCTCACCCCATTGAAGACCAAAGAGAAGCAAAGCAGGAGCCCCGTTATCTGGAGACTCAGGCAAGGCCAGAGCTTTCCCCGGAAGAAGCTGCAACAATGTTTCTTCTTTCTTCTTTCTTCAGTTCAAGCTGCTAGTGTGGCTGGGTATCCCTTCCTCATCTCCTAGCCCGCAAGTCAACAACACCCTCCTGAAAGCTCTGCCCTGGGTGGGGGGACCCAGCATCAACAAATGGACATAATCCCTCCAGATGAGACCCCGGACACCTACTCCTTCCAGCCAGGCCTCCCCTCCCAACCACACACAGTTATCCCACTATATCCAAATACAGGAGTCTTTGGGGGGACGCTCCAGATCCAAGCCATAGCAACAGTGACCTCACGGGCTGTCCATAGCCCACAAGCTGGAATTCCCTGTCCGTGCTCTGAAGGAAGGGGTGTCTGTAGTACAGAGCTTTAGAGGAGAAGTTGCTGGGCAGACCTCCTGGAGGGTAGGCAAGACTCAGCAGCTTGGAAGCCAGCTGAGGAAAGAGCTTCCAGACTGTCACAAAGGAGCACTTCCTGTCGCCCCCTGATGGCCTCCATCACTCCCTGGGGGCTTCCCCCGAGGGCCAGCGTGGTGGATGAAGCCCTCCTCCCCAAACGCCTTGGCCAGGGCAGAGGTCAGGGACTGGGAACACCGCTCTCGGAAATCTCTGCCTACGAAGACGTAGAGGAAGGGGTTGAGACAGCTATTGAGGCAGCCCAGGGAGAAGGTGGCCCAGATGATGAGCATCATCTTGGGGAAGAAGGAAGCCTCTAGCTGCACGAATACTCCCGACTGGACCAGGAGTGCCACGTTGAATGGCAGCCAGAAGATGAAGAAGGCACCCACCAGCAGCAGAAGCAGCCTCTTCGGCCGGCTGCTGTGGGCCCGGCCCTCCCGCCGGAGCTTGGTCCTGATGAGGTGGGCGCTCGTGCTGATGATGGCCAAGGGCACCAGGAAGCCCAGCAGGGCGTGGGGGACGCTCAGCTGCACGGGTCTCCTCAGAGCCCCTGGCGTCCTGCCTGGGGTGGCCGCTTTCTCTAGGCTGTGGTTGAAGAAGCAGTAGGTGTACTCTTTAAATGGTATGGTATTCCGGTAGAGCAAGTACGGAGAGCACGCGGTGGCAGCCACCAGCCACAAGGAGACGGCCAGCCAGCCGGCGCGCTGCACGGTGCGGTGGTTGCGGGCCCAGACAGGGTAGAGGACGGAGATGCAGCGGTCCACGGAGATGAGGACCAGGAGGTAGATGCTGACGAAGAAGCTCAGGGAGTGAAAGGCCGTGTAGAACTTACAGGCCCAGGCGCCGAAGCGCCAACTGCCAGAGACCACATTATCTATGGCCAAGGGCAGGGACACCAACACGATGAAATCGGCGAGGGCCAGGTTGAAGAACCAGACGGTGGTGACGGTGCGGGCCATGCGGAAAAACGTCATCCACAGCACCAGACCATTGCCCAGCACACCAACGACAAAGGCCACAGACAGGATGACCACAGTCAGGTGGCAGAGGGACGCCACTTGCCCAAGCTGGCACTCCAGAACATTCATCTTCCTAGAAAAGAGGAACGGGCACATGTCCCCTCTGATGCCCCGGTCCCTCCTTTCTCCACTCTATAATTGTCTGTTTTGTGGTCCTTCCTATAGGCCAAGCCCATGGCCCTTCCACTGAGCTACATCCCCAACCCATTTTGATTTTTGATTTTGAGGCAGGGTCTTGCTAAGTTGCTAAGTCGTCCAGGCTGGGTTCAAACTTGAGATCATCCTGCCTCAGCCTCCCAGAGTGCTGGAATTACAGGCCTGCACCTCTGGCCTGGCACAGTTTTAACCCTTCACTGAATATTTATTATGTTACCACGTTATTGTTGTAGGTACTAGGGGGATAAATTAACAAAACAAGCCCTCACAGAGTAAGTAAATCTCTCTGATAAAAGCTAGCAAGTTATGAGAAAAATTAAAAAGAAGGCTTCCGACTTGGTTTTTCCCAGAATCATTTAGTCAGACAAATATCCCATCAACAACAACAGAATCACAGAATTTAACCAAAATTTAAAGCCCAATCCATTGTTTGAAAACTCTACAGAGTGATGAGGTTCAGACATAAACTGGAGGAGACTCTGCACACAACGAAGGAAGTACGTGGGGTTGGAATATCTGTATCTTTCGCAAACACTCACTGTGCATTTCCTAAGTGACCAGAAACCTCATCCACAGTGGGCGTGAGAAGTCAGGAGCCAACAAACCAGCCAGAAAAATAACAGGAGAGGAAAGAATTATGGAAGGAAACACAGCAAAAGTAACTGAACATCCGCAAATCGTTTGCTGAATAAAGGATGGGTATGCAAGGGAGACCTAGGGAGCAACAGCTAAAGTTGGAAAGAACTGGGTATAAATTTTAGCTGTTGTACTAAAGGGAACACAGAGATTGGAGGTGAAGAACAGAAAACTTAATTGCCTACAAGAACAAAAATCACCCTTTGAAGGAATATTACACAATGCAAGATCTTTATAATAGGACATGCATAGTGTCCAGTGTCTGATTTAAAACCACTAGATGTGTGAAGCCATACTAAAAGAAAAGGAAAAGAGAAACAGTAGGGCCTGGTGACACTGGCCTGTAATTCCAACACTCTGGGAGGCTGAGACAGGACCACTGCAAGTTCGAGCCCAGCCTGGGCAACTTAGGGACTTAACAAGACTTTTTCTCAAAATCAGAAACACAGTACAGGCCAAGGATGTAGCACAGCACAAAGGCCTTGAGTTCCAGCCCCAGCAGCACAAAAACAAGACAAAACACAGCAAGGCAACACGCACTGACCTTGTGACAATGTGGATATCACAGTGCCAGAGGACACTAAACATGATACGATACGACCTAATACAAATCTAAGAAGAATATGAGAAAGACCTAAAGGAAAAGGCATGCACAAGGAATAAACAATTCAGGGACCCAAGTAAGAATGGAACAAATATTTTTAAAAAGAGATCTAGGCTGGGGGTGTAGCTCAGTGGTCCAGGTCTTGCCTAGAGTGCCCCAAGCTTTTGGATCAATCCCCCATTACCACATGAAAATCAGTCAGGCTCATACCTGCAACCCTAGAACTCCCAGGGCTGAGGTGGGAGGATTGTCCTGAGTCCAAGGCCAGCCTGGGCTACACAGTGGGTTCAGGACCAGCCTGGGCTACAGAGTAAGGCCCTGTCTCAAGAAAGAGAGAAAGAAAGAAAGAAAGAAAGAAAGAAAGAAAGAAAGAAAGAAAGATTAGCCAGTGGAAGGGGTCTCAGAGACCTACAGGAATAATCTCAGTCAGTCTCCCCAGCAGTAATTGGAATCTCAGGGGGAAAAAAAACAGTAAGACAGAAAAATATTTGAAAAAATAACTTCTCCAAATGAACCAAATTTAGTGAAAGCCACTAGCCTACAGATCCAAGATATTTTCATGAACTCCGAACTGGTAAAATACAAGACAATTATGCACAAAACGTATCAGGTCAAAACTGCTGAAATTCGAAGTTAAAAAGGGCAGCTTGTGAGAAGACAGCACGTGATGGACAGGAGACCCACGCGGGCGGCCACGCGGGCTGACAGCAGAAGAGTATTTTAAGGTGATGAAGAACTCACAAAAATCAGCTGAGAATTTATAGCCCGTGAGATATACCCTTTAAAAAATGAAGGTGAAATCATGTCATTTTCAAAGAAACCAAATCTGAGATCATGTTTGGCCCGCAGGCCCTGCGGCCAGCTGACCGAGGGGGATGATGCGGTGGGGACGCACCCCAGGAAAGGGTGGAGAGCACGAAATCCGATTTTTTAAAGTCAAGGTTAAAAAGGGAGTTGGGGCCAAGGAGAATGAGGCAGAGGGGAGCCTCTTGGGGAGCCGCCTTCACGACGTTCCAATGGGCAGAGATTTGTTGAAGTGGCTCCACTTGGCGGCACAGACCTGTCATCCAAGAGCTCTGGGAGGCTGAGGCGGGAAGATCACAAATCCGAGCCTAGCCTGGCGACTTAGCAAGTTAGGGAGACCCTGTCTCTATATGAAAACTAAAAACTCAGCTGAGGGTATGTACAGCTCAGTATGAAGGCCCTGGGCTCTGCGCCCAATACATATGAAGCAGAGAGAAAGAGATTTTTTTTTTCATATGACCCCAAAACACCAGCAATGAAAACACGTTAATGAGTGAAATTACATCAGACTGAAAAGCTTCTGTGCAGCAAAGGAAGCCCTCCACGGCCAAGACGCAGTCTACAGAAAGGGGGGAAGGCGTGTGAGCCAATGTCCTGGTGTGGATGTGGAGTGTCCCCCAAGAGCCCCGTGTTCCCACAGACACTGCGTGGGCCGGGGAGCGGGGCATCACGTAAAGCTGAGCATGGTGGCGCACGACTGTGATCCCCTCACTCTGATCCCCTCACTCGGGAGGCCGAGGCACGAGGATTGCCCTGGGTCCGAGGCCAGCCTGGGCTCCACAGTGAGTTCGGGACCAGCCTGGACTACAGAGTGAGACCCTGTCTCAAAAATGAATAAATAATAGCCCCACAATGGACCGTCCCTACCACGTGGACATGACAGGAAGTGACGCCAAGCGTGGAGGCGACGTGGGCGCTGGCGCGTCGCTGACCTAACACCAGCGCACAGCGCACCAGCAGGTGAGTCTGTGGGCACGGTGGGACACCACCCGGCCGCGGAGGGCGCCCAGCCCTGTCCCCGTCCCCGGGGACGGAGTAACGGGGCAGAGCGGAGCACTGATGCCCTGAGATGGGCGCGGAGAGGGGTTCCCAGCACCCGGGACGGCCTGGTGGGAGGGACGCTCTGCCGCCCGCAGGGACGCGCGCGTTTCACACCTGAGTGTTCCCAGCACGAAGAAGTGGGGAAGGCTGGGCACGCCAGCGACCGGGATCGTCGTGCACTGGACATAAATAGGTACAGTTACCATGTGTCCATCAAAAATCCGATTTCCCCTGAAGGACAGTCAGGAGGACTGCATTAAGAATGCATCCTTTGAGAAAGATCTCGAGGAGGTGAGCTGTATAAATATCAGGAGGAAGAGCATCGCACACATTGGTGCAAAGGTCCTGAGGTAGGTCAGTGCCTACTACATTCGAGGAACGTGGGAAGTGGGGAGAAGGCCGGGAGGGAAGAGGGGAGACTGTCAGGGCACTGGGGCCCCGCTGAGGACTGCTCCGGTTCCCCCTTTAGGAGCCACAGCAGGACTCCCTGCAGAAGAGGAACGCATCGGCTGAGTCTGGACGCCGCCCCCGTGGGCGGGCGGAATCTGAGCTGAGCCCCGGCTACTGTGTGACCCTGGGCCCGGAGCTTTTCCTTTCTGAGCTGCGCTGTGCTCACGGGACACAGGGATACAGAATCCCGACTCACCGCTCTCCCCGCCCCTTTATCACAGATTCCTGCGGATCCTGCTTCTGAGAAATTCCCCTCCCACGCCCTCTGCTCCGCCCCCACAGTCCTGCTGTCTTGGAGCCTGGAGCCCCATTTTCCGTATTTGCTCTCTTCAAGTCCCTCATCCTCCCAAAGAACGACCCTTGAAAATTTCAAATCGGAAAACTTGTAGATCTTCCTCCCTTTCGAAACAGACAGAAATCTCGTTGGCAGGCTTCTGAGGCTGCTCACCTCGGTCCCTGCCAGCCCCTCCAGACCCCACTGGTCCCTCATCACCTTGTGCTCACGCCGTGTGGCTTCACTGTCCTGTGCCCGTCTGCAAGGCGCACTCATGCGCTCCTGCCACAGGGCCTTTGCATGTGCCGCCCCCCTGCTTGAACACCCTTCCTCCCCTCTGCTCTTTGGTTTTAATCTGTTTCTTCATATCTCAGTGTAAATTTCACTCCCCAGCCCTGCAAAGCTGCCTGGCCTCCTTCACTAGAGCAGCTCCTTCTCCCAGAGGAGCAGCCCCGAGGGAGGGGGCCGGGGCAGCAGCGAGGGATGGCCCGTACCTGTCCCATGGCTCTTCCCCGCTGCCCCCGGCGTCCCCAGAGGTGAGGCCAGCATGTGGCCAGCTCACCAGTCCCTAGCCCACAGCAGCCAGGATCGCACAGCAGTCAGGCCTAAGCTCAGATTCCGCCCACGATGGCGGTGTCTACACCATACGGGCGATGTGAGACACTGCCTTTCTGTCTGAGTCACTACCGTGATGACTCCCAGACTGGAGGCGGCGAGGGGCACTTAGGCCTTTCCTGCGTGTGTGACACTGGAGATCAAGCCCACGGCCTTCGCCCTGAGCCACACCCCGAGTCCATCTTTATTCTTGATTTTGAAGGAGGCAAAGTTGCCATGCTTCTGAGATGGAGCTCTGGCTGCCTCAGCCTCCCAGAGCGCCGGCGTTGTGGGCCCGAACCGCCCCATGAGTAGCTGAGGGACAGGTTAGGGCAAGCCCCCTTGGTCCCCTGGAAGGCTCTCCCGGGGCTTCCAGAAGGGAGTCAGCCTGGAGGAGGTGCCCTGGGACTCCCGGCCTCTTTTGCCCCCTCCCCTCAGGTGCATCACCCACACCTCCACTCTCCCTGTGCCCAAGCCCCCACCCTCCCACCACCCCAAGATCCCTCCCGCAAACCTGATCCCGTGCCACACGCCGTGGGTGCCTCCGAAGGAGAGTCTGGCTGGGCCTGGTCTGTCTGCAGTGTCTGTCCTGGCCCCGCCGCCCTGGAGCCCATGTGGGGGGCTGGGAGGGCTGGGCAGGAAGAAGCAGCCAGTGAGCCGGGGGCAGATAAGGGTCCAGGAAGAGTCTTGTGCAAGAGCCATGAGATCAGTATCAGCCTGGTGAGGTGGCACTAGCCATGGCTGGCTCCGGGTGGCCCTGCACCTGGGGGCTCGGGGGCTGGAGAGAGGCAGGAGCCGCTGGGTGTGGTGGGGCAAGCGGTCCTCCCAGCACTCTGGCTGGCTGAGGCAGGAGGATCACAAGTCTGGGGCCAGCCTAGTAATTCAGTGCAACGTTGTATCAAAATAAAATAGACAGACAGATAGATAAAAGGGACCAGGGCTGTATCCCAGAGCAAGGGCCTGGATGTGAGGGGTTGGGAAGGCAGAGATTAGAGAGGCTCTCTTCTGTGGCCTTCCAGTTCTGTTCTTTCTGGAGTTAATCTCATTAGCTAGCGCACACAAAACGCGGGGACAGCGCCTGGCACACAGCGGGTATACATGCTTGGCAGACAGTGGGTGCACAGTGTCCTTACCCAATTCTTTCTTGGCAAAAATGTAACAGGTGCCTTTTTCTACCTGAGTGTTTTACTGTTATAAATAATGCTACAGCTAGACATGGTAGGACACACACAGAATTTCAGCTACTCGGAAGGCTGAGGCAGGAGGATCACAGGTCCAAAGCCGACCTAGACAAGGTAGCAAGGCATTGTTTCAAAGTGAAAAATGAAAAGGCCTGAGGATGTGGCTCGACACTCCCCGGGTTCAAGCCCAGCGACTGGGGATGTAAACATTTTTAAAAGGGCTGTGATATGTATGTGTGCCAGTTCTCTAGGATGAGCGTGATTATGGCGTGTCACCAGCGCAGATTGAGAGAAATGAAAATTAAAGCAAAAAGAGGCTGAGGCAGCTCAGCACCGCCTGAGTTCCATCCTCACTCCCGGGAAGACAAACACGCGGGCTGAGTCAGCCACTGAGCGCTGACATAGCGCACGGGAGGCCCTGGCTTTGACCCACAATACCGAGAAACGAAAGCGCCGGGCCCCGTGCCACAGGCCGGCAATCGGAGGCTGAGGCAGAAGAACTGCCTAGTCAGAGCCCAGCCAGGGCAGTTTGTGATTTAGTGACAGCCTGTCCCAACATTAGAGATGAGAGTGGGCCGCAGCCGTGGCTGGGTGCAAAGGCCCGGCTCCACCCCCTGGACACACACAGGGCTACAGGTAATGCTTCTGAGGACAAACCTTCTCTCCGGGTTTAGGATTATTTATTTGATCTGGATTCCTACCAGTGGCCCCAAAGAATAAGAGGCCTTATCCTAGAAGGATGCGTGAACCCTGCGACCGTGTCGGACACTCTGTCCCGGCCCTGGCTTCCTCTGCACGCTTTCCTGGTCGTTGATGTGCGGGCAGTGTTGACTGATCAGATCCCAGACCACACACATGCTTAGCAAACACGCCACCACCAGGCCACATCCCAGCCCTGTCGCCGATTTCCTCAATGACACACTGTGTTTCTAGAATGCCTGCTGTTCACTCAATCTGTTTTTGTGGTACGGGGACCACTGCAGCTTTTACACTCAGCTCCATACCCGGTCCACTTCTGAATTTTTAATTTTGAGACACAATCTCACCAGCTTGCTAAGTTATCCCCCTACCTCTGCCTCCCAGAGGGCTACCCGTGCTCTTCTGGGGACTGTCTGTATGCGGCTGGAGGCCCAGCTGCTGAAACAATGCTCCTGTCTCTCCTCTCCGCAAATACAAGTGTTTTTCAAGCCTATTTCTTATTATTTAGTGTAAGTCATTTTTATACATAAACCTATTAATTTTGAAGTTGCCAAACTGTCTCTTTGTCAGAAAAAGGAAGAAATTTTACTCTTAAGTATTTTAAAAGTAAAACATAGCTTGCATATGCATAATTTATCTTTTTTTTTCTTGCACTGAAGATTGAACCCAAGGCCTTCCCACTCAGCTACATCCCTGTCTCTTTGCATTTACATATTTATGAGACAGGCTGGTCCTGACCTCACTATATTCTATTCCTCTGACCCTTGTCTTTTCATTTTGAGACAGGGTCTCGGTAAGTCTCTAACTACCCAGGCTGGCCTTAACTTGTGATCCTCCTGCCTCAGCCTCCCAGAGTGCTGGGATTACAGGTGGGAGCCACCACGCCAGGCTCGGTGGCCCCGACAGTTGAGTGAGTGGAGTTGGTCAGGAGGGAGGAGGGAGAGTGCAAGGGTACAGGGTTTCTTTTCTAGGTGACCGCTGTGGTCTAAAATCGACTGTGGGGATGACAGACAACTCTGGGCATATAGTATGTGTGAACTACGGCCTACGTGACTCTCCATAAGGCTGCCGATTACAAATCTGGTTGCAAGTGTATTAAACCTATAAATTACTCGTAAGGGATGCCTACCCAGAGAGCAGCCACCACCTCTCTGATGGCAGAGTGTGCATTCCTTCAGATCCTCCCGAGGGCTCAGTACTAGACCCCGCATTTTCCCCATAGGGTCTTATGTTCTCTTCTGTGCTAGTTTCCGGATGATTTCCAGCTTGCAGTGGGAATTGTGGGT
The DNA here is from genome assembly GCA_004027205.1 of Ctenodactylus gundi. Taxonomy (NCBI): domain Eukaryota; kingdom Metazoa; phylum Chordata; class Mammalia; order Rodentia; family Ctenodactylidae; genus Ctenodactylus; species Ctenodactylus gundi. The sequence continues at coordinate 120,231 of PVKB01003641.1, read as the reverse complement.
GATGATTTTAAATATGTTACCTTTGTGTACTGCTGGAGTAAAGAAACGGAGTTGATTTTTGTGTGTGTGTGTGTGTGTGTGTGTTGATCTTGAGACTGGAAATTTTGCAGATATCTTACTATTTGTTCTAATAGTTGGTCGACTTATTGATTTTACTGGGTATACAATGACATGTTCAAACTATGACGGCTTTCTCCATTCCCACCTAGTCTGGTGTTTCTTTTTCTTTTTAAATGGATCATTAGTCTGGGCTCATATACAGTTCTGTGTCAAGCAATCACCGTGCTGGAGGTATCCTAGTCTTGTAATCCTGGGACTCTGGGACCCTGTGACAGGAGGATCATAAACTCAGGGCCAGTTTGGGCAATTTAGTAATTTAGCAAGACCTTGTCTCAAAATCAAACAGGGGCCAATTGGGGATGTAGCTGGTTAGGCAGGCCAGGCCTCAATTTCCAGTACCACAGTAAATAAATAAATACCAGTGGTGACAGCAAGGCCCTGTCTCAAAACAACAGCAAAAACCACCACCACCATGAAACAAAACAAAAAATCCCTGTGGTGTTTGCTGGAAACTTTATGAAGCTAAGAAAGTTCCTTTTCTCCTAGCTTGCTAAATATTTTATTTATTTATTATCTAGTCACTTACTTAGTTTTATTTTTTTGAGACAGCATCTCACTCTGCAGTTCAGACTGGACCTGAACTCACTATGTAGCCCAGGCTGGCCTAGAACTCATGGCAATGCTCCTGCCCCACCCTCTCCCTGAGATTACAGACATGTGCCACCCCACCCAGTTAATGTGTTGCTGGGGAATCAAACTCAGGGCCTTGAGCTTGCTAGACAAGCGATCTAACCACTGTACTATTCCTCCAGCCTCCAAATATTTTAATTTTTAATCATTAAGTAGGTGTAAAGTTTCATCAAGTTATTTTTCACATCAACTGGAACCATTATGTTTTCCTCCTTGATCTATTGATATTATGAATTACATTGCAAGTTTAAAATTTGATCTGTCTTAGCATGCATAAATCCTACCTGATCACAATGAATTATGATTCATCATTGGATTAAATAAGTTAGTCCTTGATTTGAGATTTTTTTTTTTTGAGTCAGGTCTCATTCTGTAGCCCAGGCTGGTCCTGAACTCACTATGGAGCCCAGGCTGGCCTTGGACTCACGGCAATCCTCCTTTCTCAGCCTCCCAAGTGCTGGGATTACAGGCATAAACCACCACACCCAGCTTCTATTTGGGATTTTTCCATCTACATTCACAAAGGAAACAGATCTATACCTTTCCTTTGGTGTAGATTACCCTTATTTGGTTTTGGAGTCAGCAGATCATTAACCTGTAGAAACAACCATGCACAAATCATTGGTGGCTATAATCCCAGTACTCTGGGAGGCTGAGGCAGGGGGATCACAAGTCTGAGGACCAGCCTGGGAAATTTTCAAAAAAATAAAAATAAAAATGGGCTGAGAATGTAGCTCAGTATGAACACAATGGGCTCAATACCCAGTACCATAAAAACAAAACAAAACAAAACAAAAAGTCATCAACGGATGCTCAGTTGAAGGGGGCAATTTTGATGAAGAGTCAGATATTTACCTGCTCTTGAAGTGTCTACCCACAGAGTGCCTGTTAATTGCAAAGGAAAAAAAAAAAAAACAGCAATTGCCTAATGGAGGCATTTGACCTCTTGTCATGTACACTGGGTGATCAAAATGGAGCACAGAGAACAGCTGGACAGTGACTGTGTCCAGACGGGGAATCCTCAGCAAGACGAGCTCGCTCTGCAGTTCCTAGCAGAGAAAGTTAGAACGTGTTTAATCACCAAGAGGAAGCACAGGACCAACTCCAAATGAGGAACTTGTATTTTTTAGAGGTGTGTGGTGGGGGAGGGGGGTGTTTCTCCCAAATGTCAGTATCTTAAACAAGGAAATCTCCTCCCCATGAAAGGAAGTGAAAGAAATGTGATAACTAAGTTTAGTAACTGATCCTGGACTGGATCCCTGGATGGAGGGTGAAAGTGCCACGAGGGACATCATGGAGTTCCCTGTTACAGTAACACCGGATTAAAGTATTACATGATGTTATATTTACGGAGGGTGATTTCTATAATTATGTAAGACAATATTTCTATCCTTTTTTCCAGACAGGATCTCACTCTGTAGGTCAGGCTGATCTTGAGCTCACTCTAGAGCCCAGGCTGGCCTTGGACTCACTATGGAGCCCAGGCTGGCCTTGGACTCAGCGCAGTCCTCCTGCCTCAGCCTCCCGAGTGCTGGGGTAATAGGTGGGCCCCACCATATCCAGTTTATGTCGTGCTGGGGAATTGAACTTGGGTACTTTGTGCTTGTCTTAGCACTTGGTAGGCAAGCCCTTTAACCACTGAGCCATTCCTCCAGTCCCTATTTCTATCCTTTAGAAATACACACTGGAAAACTTGGAGCCAGAGAGTCCAGAGTGTGCGTGTAATGAACCCATAAACACTTCAGAAAACATGTATAAATACTGAGGAATTCAAACTAGCTAGTGTGCCCTGCCACCCTTCCACAGTCACAGATAAAGCCAGCTACAAAGTTACGAGAAACACTCAGTGCCAGGGTGAGAAAGTATCCTCCGGAGCCCCTTTGAGCAACTGCTGCTACCTTATCACTGAGATAGTTTTCTAGAATCAGATAACAGCGTCCTTGCTCTTTCAAAGTAGTATATCTGTAAGAATGGAACAAGTTACTGATTCTTGCCTGGAAGAAGCAGCCACTTGGACATAGAAAAGCAGTTTGGATTCCCAGTCAAGGAACAGGGTTTCAAATAAAGAGTTTCTGATACAGGCACTACCCCAAGCGCCTGTAATCCTAGCAGTTAGAGAGGCTTGGGTGGGAGGATTGCAAAGTCCAGTCCCACTTAGGCCACACTGGTCCTGGGTTCAATCCCCAGTATAAAATAATAAAGTAATAATCCAGGCAAATTTCATGTTTATATCAATTTTGTAGTTGCCAAAAGAAAAAAATCCTGCAGAACTACATAGTTCAAACTTAATGCCAATGCACTTTTACCAAGCCCTGCTTTATCCTGAACCTATCGACCTGTGTTCACTTACAACTCACCCGAACTCCTCTGTCTCTAAATCCTGTAACTCTACCACAGAACCTCCTCCTCGGGGCAGGGTCCCTGACTTTGTCCCTGGCAACTGGTTAGCATGAGGTCAGGAGGTTAGCAAAAAGCCTGGGTTAAGAGTATGTGTAATTGAGTATGCGACGCCCACGTGAAGTCCCAGCACTCCTGGAGGCTGAGGCAGGATGATCTCAAATTTGAACTCAGGCTAGATAATTTTATAACTCAAACTCAGCCACTGTTTTAAAAAACAAACAAACAACGATTTTCTTTTGGGACAGGGTCTGGCTCTGTAGCCCAGGCTGGTCCTGAACTCACTATGTAGCCCAGGCCAGCCTTGAACTCACAGCAGTCTCCCTGCCTCAGCCTCCTGAGTGCTGGGATTACAGGCATGGGCCACCATGCCCAGCTTTTGAGGTGCTGGGGAATTGAACTGAGGGCCTTAAGCTTCCTAGGAAAGCCCTTTAACCACTGAGCTATTCCTCCAGCCCAAAAAATTGGAAAAGCTGGTGATGTAGTTCAGTGCAAAGGCCTGGGTTCAATCCAAAGAAAGAAATAAAAGAAAATAAAGAAAATAAACTGTACTGAGGAATTTATACTCTTCACATTTGAGCAGGTTAACTGTAAATTTGAGATTGTTTTTAAATTTTTAAAAATTGCCTTTGGGTCAGGGGCCAGTCCAGTGGTCAGAGCCCTTTCCTAGCTGCCGAAGGTCCTAGATTTGGTCCCCTAGCACCTCATAAAAATTAGTCAGTTGTGATGGTGCATGCCTGCAATCCCAGCACTCAGAAGGCCAAGGCAGGAGGACTGCTGTGAATTTGAGGCCAGCCTGGGCTTCAGAGTCAGACTATGTCTCAAGAAAAAGGAGGGTGTGGGCTGAGGTGGGGTGGAGGAATACCACAATGCTTGCCTAGCAAATGTAAGGCCCTGAATTGGATTCTGCAACACCACCACATAAATTAGGAGTGGTGTCATCTCAACACTCAGGAGGCAGAGGAAGGAGGATTGCTCTGAGTTCAGGGTCCCTCTGGACCATGTAGAAAATTCAGGATCAGCCGGGACTATAGAACGAGACCCTGTTTCCAAAAAAGACTTTGCTATTTGCACTAGCTCGAGAAACGAAGTTGGTATGGACCTGTATTTAGCAAATACTGTACAAACAAAGGAAGAAATTTTGTTATATTTCACATTGTAACTAAGTAGACTCAGATGATCAAATTTTGAGATGCTTTTTTTTTAACTATTTATGCACTTTAATATTTTACATGGTTTCATTGTTTAAAAGTGGTTATGATCTTCCCATGGAAATCCACCTGTTTTGAAATATTCTTGGAAAGACTCAAGCACCACCCATAGTCTAAAATGTCATATTTTATGGCTTTGGGTTTGCCTTCACGTGGACAAGCGACTGGACTACATTTCCCAAAGTACCTCCTGAGAAGTCGGGTGGGTGAAAAAAGGAGTTTCAGCTCTGATGGAAGACTGTCAAGCCCCAACATCATTGGTGAGAGTGTAGTCCTCAGGCTTGCTGGGAAATGTAGGCAAACTCCATGTGGATGGAGGGATGGAACTTGCAAGAGGACCTGCATGAGACCCCACCAATGACTGTTGGGAAATGAAGGCATTCGCTCAGTCTTGTGGGGTTTGTAGTCCTGCAAGACTGCTTTCCACTTCTAGTTTGTGAGTAATCTGGCCTCATGACCTTCCTCCACTACTAAACTGGAATTGCTGAAACTATCGATCCCAAACAGTCCCTGTGTCTGGCCTTGCAAATTGAAGGCACCTCAGAGAGAGGCAGGAAGCCACTCAAGTCTGCTGGCGGCCCGCAAGGACTTCCTGGAGGAGGGAGCAGATTTCCTACTGATGATTAGAATCAGGAACCCATCCCAAATGCTGTGTACACATCTGCCGCTCTCATGCATAAATAGTCCTCACAGTTGCTTTCTACTCCCCCACGTTGGACTTCCCTCCAAGACCCCAACCCTGCGCCTGGGCTGGTATGGTGGTGACAACCCTCAGACAGTAATGCTGTAATGATGTGGAAAGACTGGCCTCCCGTGGGTTCTCAGAGGATGTACTAGCCCAGCCTGGGGAGGCCAGTGAGGAAAGAAGCCTTATCTCATGGGCTCCCACACAGTCCCACATGGGAATCTCATCCAAAATGTGAGCTCAGTGTGCCACGTGGTACTGGGCAGAGGTGGTCACAGCCAGTCCTCTCCACACACCTGCACCGAGTGTCCCCAGCCTGGATGACCAGGGCTGCGTCAAGAGTGAAGCAAGTCGTTGTGGAATGCCACAGAGCCCTCAATTTCCAGTACCCTGACACGGAGCTGCATCTCTAGCCCATTTTTACAATTTTTTGTCTTGAGACAGGCTCTCGCTAAGTTGCTAAATTGTCCAGTCTGCTGAGATTACAGGCCTGTGCCACCAGGCCAGGGCCCCTCACTGTTTGAGGTAGAAATTACCGTGTGGTCCATATGCAGCTCCTGATGCTCATCAAGATTACACCCACTCAGGTTTGCCCAGAAGACTAAGTGGCCGAGGTAGGATTAGAACCTGGGTCCCGAATCCAGCAGGTAACTATTGTGGGGCCTCACCCACATTTTCCAGAATGGAAGCTGAGCCGTGGCTGGGCCTTCTCAGCATGATACTAATTCATTTGTGGAGAATGACAAAGGTGGCTCTTCCCCCCATGGGTGCTACAGCTGAGGGGCGGAGGCAGAGAGGTGAGAGCAGTCAGGGTTACAGCCCCATCCCTGGACTCCACTGGCGATGCCAATGTTGGCAGAGGCACTGGGCAGACCCCTCCCTGGGCAGTCCTATTGGAAATGGTGAGGTCCAGATGGCTACACCTGCGCATCTTCATCGCCCATAGAGGTATGAGAAATGGTGAGGCGAGGAGGAAGTGTAGTCATTTCCCTCTGATATGCACTTTTCCAGAGAGACTGTGCCCCCGTCCATAGGAGGAAGTTTGAGGCTCACAGAGGGGCAGGGGCTGACTTCGGCGGGAAGTATGGGGGGCCTGGACGACTCTGTTGGGAAAGTCGTTAATTGGGTCTGAGCATCTGGCCCAGAAGCTAGGAGATGGGGAAAATAAGGAGCGGTTTCTCTCCTCAGCCCAGGACCCGATGAAATGATACGATCTGGAAAAACAAGTTTGACACATTAACACTTACTATCTACTTGATACTAGGCAAAATTAAATGGACCGTTTCCTGTAAGACTTGCCTGAATCTCACACCTTCACCTTTCCCAGATATCTCTGATCTGGACCAAGGCCAAGGCCTGAGACAATGACAAGACCAAATCCCCGTAGCCACGAGGGGGCTCGACAGAGTGGAGGCGTCTAGGGCACGTGCACGAGTGTATTCAGAACATCCGCACCAGAACACAAGACAGTGTGTACAGACGCACGAGTGTTATCCATCACTCTGATTCTGGGACTCAAATAATAACTTTTAAAAGAAGGGCAGGGCAGGTACCCAAAAGCCAGAGTCAGACCCTTTCTGCCCTCTCCCGAGGTGAGAGCAAGGCCAAATTTAACACCCTCAATGTCCCTCAAGTCAGAATCCACCAGGGTTTACTGGCGCCGTCCGAGCCAGGTGTTCGCGGCTTCAAGGAAAGGCAGGAGGTCCGAGGGGTCCTGAGGCCGCAGGGGCCCGCCCGGGCGGCCCGGCCAGCCGGGGGCGGGGGAGACCCTTCCGCGGCGGCCTTGGGAGGGAGGAGGGGAGTCACCCGGGGGTGCGACGGCGCGGGAGGCGAGGGGCCCGGCACGCTAGAAGGGGAACTCGCAGACGTAGTAGAGGCGCCGCTCGCAGTCGTGGTCCCACCAGGAGCCGTCGTCTGAGGCCTGAGCCACGCAGTTCTCCAGCGCGCCGCCGTTCGGCTGGTTGGGGCTGAGCGGGTGCGGCGCGGTACTGGGATGGGCGCCCGGCTCTGGGCTGGGCGCGCGGTGCCAGGCGAAGAAGGACACGCGCTGGCCGTTCTCGAAGAGGTAGAGACCTTCGGCGCGCCGGTCGTGCACGCCAAGCCATACGGGCCAGTTGTAGGGAGCGAGCGCCGCGCGAAGGTAGCGGGTGAGCGCTTCCATCTGCTGGCGATCCGCCGGCTGCGCCAGGCTCCCGCCCCGAGCCACGCACCGCGCCTGCGCCGTCGCCTGCGCCTCGAAGTCGCGCGAGAGCAGGAAGCATTTGTGGCCAAGGCGCAACCCCTTCAGGCAGCCTGTGGGCGGGACAGGGCGGGGAAGTGGGCGGGGTTAGAGGGCTCGAGGCGGGGCGAGGGCAAGGCCATAGTCTCTGCAGGAAGGATGGAAGATCCGACGGAGCTGTCGCTAGCAAAGAGGTGGAGCCAGAGCCGTCAGGGGCGTGTCCAGACTTTGGGGGCGGGACCGTAGGGGCGTGGCGCGGCCCCACTTGGGTCTATAAGGCCGCTGGGGGCGGAGTGTGTAGTAGCCCGTCCCAGTTATTCTAACTTCCTAGTCTGTCCACGCACCCCCGTTCTCCCGGGGCCACTGGCCCCTGACACGCAGGGTCCCCATCTCTCCAGATCTCTCGAGGTTCCCTCTTCTCACGACTACCCCACCAGGTCGAGACTCACCCTCCAAGCGGCCGCGCTCGCGCTCGGTGCGGCTCTGCGCCTCCTGCAGCGCTTGTACGTCGTCGCGGGTGTCGCCCGCCGCCTTCCGCAGCTGCCGCAGCCCCTGGGTCAGCTCAACCACGCGGCTGTCCAACGTGTGCAGACGGACGTGCAGCTGGTGCAGGCCTGCGTCCAGGCCGGCCAGGCGGCCCACTGTGGGTGGACAGAACGAGCCCTGGACGGGGAGCCTGGGGGCCCAGCCAGGAGACTTGAGCAACTGGAGGGACAGGGACCCAGGGCTCCTGAGGGCGAAATTGGTGGGAGGGTGAGGACCCGGAACTTCTGGAGAACTGGATTCAGTGGCGTGAGCTCCTAGAAGTGGGCAGGAGGAGGGTAGGGGTTTCCGTCCTGGGCCAAGAGCAACCGAAAGGCCACCTAACTTCTGGCTACTCACAAATATAAGTGATGGTGTCCTCGGAGGTGGGAGAAGGGCTGGGGCTTGAAGACGCGGTTGGTATTGCTTCCTCCTCCTCTTTTTCCCCTTGATCCTTCTCCGTCCCCAGGGGCACTTTGCCTTCAGGATTTCCGGCAGGATTCTCATCCTCTCTCACAGCCAGCAGTCCTAAGGCCTCCTGCAAATGCTGGTGCCAGGAGGGATGGTCAGTCTCACCCTGCCACCCCTGTGCCCCACCCACCCTTCTCCACCTCTAAGCTCATGCTGTGAAGCCTGGATCGTTTCTCTGAGGCCATCACCCCCATCCTCTGAGCCTGTCCCCAGCATTCCCTCTTGCTTATTCCCCTAACCCTGAAATACCCCTCCCAGGCCCACAGTTTCCCCCCAGACTTCCCACAGTTTAAGGCTCACCTTCAGCATCAGGGCCTCCCTCTCCCGTTCCTCCTCCAGGGCGCCTCCCCAGCCCCCCTCCCACTCTCTCTCAGCTCCCCGAGCCCCATGGCCAGAGCCCAAGAGCTGGGAGACCATCAGGACCCGGAAGAACCAGGCTGCCCCCATCAGGCTGGGTTCTCAGCACTCAAGGTCGCAGATCTCAGGGTGTCTGGAGTGGGGCTGGGGTCTGTGGGGACTGGTGAGTGCCCTTGTCCTGTGTGCAGATCGCTAGGATCCTGCTCTCTGCCTCTCTGTCTTTTCCGTGCCTCTCCTCCTGCTCCAGCCTTGATCACTGTCCGTTGGTCTCCTGGGTTCTTCTGCCTGTGTCTTTCCCCGCCCCAATTGGCTCCCCTAGGCCCTGCCTCTGTGGCCGGAAACCTCCAACGTTCCAAAGCCTGGATCCCGCCTTGGTCTCCCCTCACCCCCCTCTTCCCACTTTCCAGAGCTCACTTCCGCCCTGTTCTTTTCCTCTGCCCAGCCGAGAGCTCATGCTCAGGAAGAGGATGGAGCTGGCTCTCCAAGGCAGGCTCCAGCCTCTGGCCCAGAAGCTCTGAGGACCACACAGGCGATGGAGGGATGCTGGGGCCCCAGCCCTCTCCTTTCTCCCTCTCCTGGCCATTCCAGAGGAGGGAGCTGACCTCAGGGGTCTCCCTAAATTTGTTATTACCCTGTGCTGCCATGGACCACATACCTTGATGGAAGAGGAAGAGGTTCTTCAGCTTCTAAGGCTCTAGGAGTCTGCTGCCCCCCACCAGAGCCCACCCCCACCCTCCCGGCCCTTGGCTGGAGGTGCAAGTGATTGTGTCTTGGGGATGCATGTGAAAAGCACGCAAGTGGCTGTGTGCAGCCCAGAAGGTGGGGCTTCTGGATGGGATTCAACACTTGCACCTTACTGGAAGCCTCCTGCAGGCCGGGCCACCCTGGGGACTCCAGCCCTACACAGAGGACTAGACAGATAAGCCCCCAGGTGAGGGGCTGGGCAGAGGGTAGGACAGAGAACAGCAATCAGAGGTTTCTCCAAGAGACCGAGAAGACAGATGCTGGGCTAGGTGCATCAAGAGCATTGAGCCGTCCAGAAGGCGCTGCCTCATCTCAGGCTGGACTGCTGCAGTCGCCTGTCCCTGCCCTCCCCCTCCTTCCTCCCAAGCCCCTCCAATCCCTGCCGCTTGCCGCAGCCAGAGCAATCCTTCCAAACCATAAATCAGATCACATCACTCCCACTCCCCTGCTCCCCCACCTTCCCATCACAAGCAGGAGGGAAGCCAAGCCCAGGCCTCCTGTCCTCAGCACAGCTGCCCGAGGCTGGTCGCTGGGAGGGAGGCGCCTCGGCCCTTCTGCAGCCTCAGTGCCTCCTCGCCCCAGACCCCACCCCAGCCCAGGCTGCTGCCTTCAGCTAGCCACCTGAAGTGTTCCTCACTTCAGGGCCTCTACACTGTCCTTTTCCTCCTTCTAGAAGACTCTTTTTCATTTTTTTCCCCTCATTACTGGGGTCTCAGCTCCAAGAAGCCTTCATTGGCCACCACCTCTAAAGATGCTTCCCTTCCACTGGCTGCTTTATGAAAACACCCCTTTTATCTTTTTGGTATAATCAAGACTGCCATGGTCTTGCTTATTTCTACCTTCTGCCAATAAAGGCAGGTATTCATAAACCCTGCTGTGTCCTGGGAACACACAGTAGGCATTCAGTCTATTGAGTGAGTACGGAGGTAGCCCTTCCTGATGGGCGAATGGTTTGGCCAAAGGCCCTGAGGCTTGAGTTTTGTGTTGAGGCGGTGCCCAACCAAGTTCCAGGTCTGGTAGCTCCAGCATGGTACACGTAGGACACGTGGCTACAGGTGGTGAGGGTGGTGGAAGAGAGGCTCAGAGGCAGGGGAGGCTGGAGGCCATGCCATGCCCATTCTGTGCCAGGCTTGTGAGTCACACAGGGCTTTTCCACTCTCTGCCTGGCTGGTTGTGCCAATGAGCACAGAGAGCTCATTAGCCAGGCATCAAGGGGTCTGCTCTTCAAATGAGGAAATTGAGGCTCTGGGAGGGGGCAGTACAGCCCTCTGGAGGTCAGCATTGTGGGGCCACTAGCCAAGGCTTCTGGCTCCATGCAATGGCTACTGGGAGCCCCTGGAGAGGCCTTGGAAACCAACACATCCAGCCTTCCGTTTTCTAAGAAAGCCTAGTACATTGAGGACATCATGACCTTGGGCAGGTTGCTCAGTGCCTCAGAACTGGGGCTGGGGTCTCAAAGGTGCCCACACGGCGGGGGGTGGGGGGTCGGGACTAGAGACCTTGAGAAATCACACCTAGGCCAGAAATGCGTTGTAAACTGCAGAGGGGACACAACCTCTCACTGCTGGCACCAGCAGGGCCAGCTGTTCCCTGCCTGGCCCAGCTGCTCACCACCTGGGTGGGTGGGGATACGCAGTGTTAGGGGCTGAGCAGGCACCTGCTTCAGCTCAGCCTGAGGAGCCTGCAGCTGGAGGCAAACCCAGAGGCTCCCCAGAACTGCCCACTGTAGGTGCCTGTGTTCACTGGTGGCCTTGGAGGCGTGCCAAGACTGGCACAAGGTTACGTCTGGGCTGAGGGACACTCATCGCTCCACTATGGAAGCTGCCTGGTTTGTGTGTGGGGGTCCCGGGCACACATGAGCTATGTACACACCGCTGGCTGCGTGTGCGTGTGTGTGTGACCTCTGAGGAGATGGTGGGACACACTGCACAATGAGCGAGGATGTGCCACCCAGCGTAGACTGCAAAGCCAGGCTGCTGTGCCGGGATCCCTGACACCATCCCTGTATTGCTGGGCGACCTCAGCCAAGTCACTGGGCCTCTCTGTGCCTAGCTTCCTCTCTGGAACACGGGGAAGGGGATGGAGGAAGTCCCTGGGGCTGGCACTCAGCATTTTCTCAAGAAACGCCAGCCATCCCTACCTGGAGGGGAGCCGTGGCACAGGGTTGTGCAGCTAAGCAGGTGTGTGGTGGGACACACAGATGGGTGTCTTTGTGGCCATGTACCCTCAGGGGACACTGTGCACTCCAGGTATCTGCGGGTCCCCTGCTGGCTGAGACTGCACCTGCCCTGGGGGGCCGCTTGTACCCTCTCCGGAGTCTACCTGCGCGGGACCCTCTTGCTTGGATGGTGCGTGTGCCTGGGCGTGTGTACGTGAGTGTGTGTGTTTGGGGGTAAGGGACAGCAATCTGTAGCCCTCACCGCACAATGCAGTTTGGGGATGGAGTCTGGCAGCAAATATTTATTACACCCCAGGCTGCCTAAGGGGCCAGGGAGCGCCAGGGCAGAGCCCTCCGGGGTGTGTGGGGAGGCGCCCTAGGAAGGCGGGACCCCGCCGGCTGGGGCGCAGGGGCAAGCAGGGGTGGAGCCTGGGTTCCTGTACCTGACCGCGCCGAGCCGCGGTGGGGGAGGGCAAGGGGAGGGACCGGAGCCGGCGTTGGGGGGAGGGGCGAGGTTTGGGGGCGCGGGGAGGGGCGATGTCTCCTCCGCCGGCTCCCGGAGGGAGGGGAGAGGGCGGAGGGAGGGGAGGGAGAGGGAGGGAGGGAGAGAGAGACAGGGTGAGGGAGAGACGGCGAGAGCGAGAGAGCGAGAAGGGTGGCAGAGGAGGCGCGGAGCGGGCGGCGGCGGCGGCCCGAGGAAGAGGAGGAGGAAGAGCAGGCGGAGACGCGGCGCCCGGAGCCGGCCGGCCGGAGCCGGGGGCGGGCGAGGAGGGGCGCGGCGGCCGCGGCAGAAGGGGGGCGCGCTGCGGATGGCCAGGCCCGGCCCGCGGGGGGGGTGAGGTCCGCGGCCCACCCGCCCTCCCCCCGGCCCCCGCCCGCCCCCTCCCCGGCCCGCTCGCCCTCCGGGGCGGTGGGGCATGGCCTGAGGGTCCCCCGCCTCCGGGGGGGTGGGGGGTGGGGGGAGGGGGGAGGGGCCGCGGGCGCCGCCGACCGGGACTCAGCAGCCCCGCCAGGCAGGTAAGGGGGCCGGGGAGCCGGGGCTTCGGCGGGCCACGGGGCTGGGTGGCGGGAGGCGGCGGGGGCGCCCCGGATGTCCTTGGCCCGGCGCCGGGCACCGGGGTGCGGTGTGTGTGGCGGGGGGGGGGGGGGGGGCGGGAAAGGTGGGGAGCGTTGCCCCGGGTGACACCGGACTGGGTTACGCCCCAGTCCCCGGTGCCCGGTCCCAGGTCGCGTCCCTGCCGGAAGGGTGCCCCGTCCACCGCCAGCGCAGCCCCTGGCCCGGCGCGGCCGCCCCGAGCACCTGCGCCCCACCCCCCGCGCCCGGTTGCCACCCCTCTCCTGCGCGGGTCGAGGCCTCAGCCTCCTCCGCCCCCTTCGCCCGCTCCGGCTCCGCGGCTTCCCGGCGCCCCCAAATCCGTGCCGCCCCCAGTCCAGCCGCGCGTCCCGTCCCTTCCCCACCGGCCGACCGGCGCGTCCCCACGGCCCCCGCCCCAGCCCGGCTACCCGCCCGGCCCGGCCGGGCTCTCCCCCGCCGGCCCCTCCGCCCGCCCTCACCGCCTCCATTCATTCTCCCGGGCGGCTCCCGGCCACGCCGGCCGCCCCCCGCCCCCCGCAGCCTCCCAGGGCACCCCCTCTCTCCCCTCCGCCCCCCCTCGCCGATTCCTCAGCCCGTCTCAGTACCAGCTGCGTGCCAGCTATTCTTAGCCGCGGAGCGTTTGATTCATGCCGCCCCGGCGGAGTGTGCCCGCTCCCTCCCTCGGGCCGGAGGGGGAGGGGCCGCGGGGCCGGGGGGCTGGGGCGGCCACGCGCGCGGGGGCCCCGCCGGCCTGGCGCGCGTCCCCGCCGGCTCCTGCGGGGCTCGCGCCGGGGGTCAGGCCGGGTCAGCCGAGGGGGAGTGGCTGCGGCCCCGGAGCGCGAGGCGGGATGCGGGGCGAGGCGGCCCGGGAGGGGCGGGGGCTGGGGTCCCTGGCGGGTCGGGGTGGGGGGCGGGCGGCAGCGCACCTGGGGTAGGCGGCTGTGGCCGCGCGAGGGGGAGGGGTCCCAGCCGTGGTTAGATGCCGGCTCGCCCACAGTTCTTGGAACTCTCCTCCCTCTACACACATTTTGTCTTCCCGTCCCCAACCCCCCAGCCCGTCCCCACTCCCCCAAAGTCGGCAGTACCCTCCACTGCTTCCCATCTCCATGGCAACGGTGCAGGAGCCGGGCCTGGTGTGGGGGGGAGGGACCAGACCAGACATTCTGGTTTCCGGTGCTGGGGTGGGAGTAGGGGAGAACATGGGGGCGGCAGACCCCACTTGGGAGATAAGAGACCCACCTTCATAGGCCACCTAGGGGAGGAGAGCCGGGATCTGGGGGTGACCCTGCATCCCAGATCCTCACCGCACTTCTCAGCCTCCTTCCCAGTTATCCCCTCCACCATGTGCTGCTCGTGGCCGAGCCACTGGTATCAGGCAGTGCTGACCCGCCCACCCTGCAGCACCAGGCCTGAAACGCGCCCTGGTCACCCGCAGCCTTCTACACCCACCCTGGCCATGAGGCCTGGGCCACCTGCACAGAGGTTCCCTGGCCGGCTCCCTGCCCAGCCACACACCCTCCCAGGGTGCTGGGAGCTCTGATATCCTCCAAAGGCCTTGTCTCCTGGTGCCCTCAGGGACACCCGTACAAGATGCCGCCCTGTGACACCCCCATCTCGGTGCCCCTCTCTCTCCTGGGACAGCTGATCCCCCCCCCCCCCCCCCCCCCCCCCCCCCCCCCCCCCCCCCCGCACATGTTGGCAGCCACACTTCAGTGAAGTCACCAGCTTCACGGGCTCGCGGGCTCAGCGGCACCTCCTGCCGCCCGAGGCTCACCACGCCTCCATCATCCCCCTTACTACAGCTCAGCCTCAGCCTCCCCCAGGGCAGGGGCCAGGCTGGGGGCAGGAGGGCAGGATGCCGGTCGCTGGGTCCACCTGTCTGTCCTTAGCTAATTTTAGCTGCATTTTTGCAGTGGCTTGACAAAGTGGGCCAGTAGCTCCCGCGGTGATTCCGCGGTTTCTGGGACACGGCCACACTGGGTCAGCCACAAAGTGGGGCGCAGGGAGGGTGAGGGGCTTCTAGCAGGGCCAAGGGCAGTGAAGGAGACAGGGCTGGAAGCTTGCCAGGACTGTGGGTGTGCACACCGGAGGTGGCAGGAGGCCCGAGCAGGTCTGAGGGTGTGCCTGCCCCCACAGTCCCCGGGGCGGAGCAGCCGGGAGAGGCTGCCTGCCCTTGGTCACTTGTCCTGAGTGTCTTTGGCTCCTGACAGCTGCCCTCACCCCTGCAGCTGCCTGTGATGCTGCCGTCCCCCACCGCCCCGTGGCCCCACAATGACCCACAGCCCCGCGACAAGCGAGGACGAGGAACGCCACAGTGCCAGCGAGTGTCCCGAGGGGGGCTCAGAAACCGACAGCTCCCCGGACGGGCCAGGGCAAGGCCCCCGGGGGACCCGGGGCCGGGGCAGCGGGGCACCTGGTAACCTGGCCTCTGCCCGAGGCCTGCAGGGTCGCTCCATGTCTGTCCCCGACGACGCCCACTTCAGCATGATGGTCTTCAGAATTGGCATCCCGGACCTGCACCAGACAGTGAGTCGCCGACAGTGTGGTAGGGTCAGAGCTTCAGCTGGTGTGAGGCGGCCCCTGGGGCCCAGTGTCCTCCCAGAAGCCCCTCTGCCCCCACTCAGACTCCATGTGTTTCCCTGTCTCCTCCTCCTGTCCCCAGAATCGCTCCCCATCCCAGTCCTTCCGGACCCCTGACCTAGCCTGGCCCCTGCTGTCCTCTCCCCCACCAGAAATGCCTGCGTTTCAACCCCGATGCCACCATCTGGACGGCCAAGCAGCAGGTGCTCTGCGCCCTGAGCGAGAGCTTGCAGGACGTGCTCAACTATGGCCTGTTCCAGCCGGCCACGTCAGGCCGGGATGCCAATTTCCTGGAGGAAGAGCGGTTGCTGCGGGAGTACCCCCAGTCTTTCGAGAAGGGGGTGCCCTACCTGGAGGTGAGGCCATGGCCTCCCCACCCCTTCGCCAGCCAGAACACAGCCGCCCCTTGCCCCCATCTGTCCCAGCGGAGATCTAAACAAGGGAAGCCCAGACTGAATTCCAGACTTGGGGAAGTCCCTTTCCTATCCCAAGTTTCTCCTGCCCATCCATGGGGAGGGACTCCCACTTACCTTTGAGATATTCCCTTTGGGGTCCACATGCCCACTCCTTCAAGGTAGGGTTGCAGTGCACCTATTCCTGGGTAACCTGGCACTTCCAGAAGAGCCTCTCCATTCTGCTCCGAACACACACACACACACACACACACACACACACACACACACACACACACACACACACACACACACACACGCATGCACACATCACCCAGCCAAGGCTCCAGACTGTCTTCATACAACCCTGAGTCCACCCTGGGGGACTCAGAGGGGGTCAGTTCATACCTCCCGAGGCCCTGACTCCAAGTCTGTGTCTTTCCCTGTCTCACCCTGGACTCAGTTCCGATACAAGACCCGAGTTTACAAACAGACCAACCTGGATGAGAAGCAGCTGGCCAAGTTGCACACGAAGGTGAGCCAGCCCTGCTGGTCTTGACCCTCAGGCACTCCTGCCCCTCCGCCCACACTCCTCACCTCTCCCAGCACCCCTCCACTGTGTCAACTCCTCTGCCACTCTGCCAGTTTCTCCCACCCAACTTACGGGTGCCATGTGGCCTTTGGAGACTGTCCCCTGTGTTCCACTTTCTGCTTCCCCTTTAACCCCCTCATCTTTCCTGCCCAGGCCCATATTCTTTCTGTCTGGCTCCCTGACTCCCCCTTCTCTTCCCCCTGAGACCCCTGTGACCACCGAGGGGTTCTTCCCCGCCCCTTCTTGTCCTGGGACTCTGACACCTAAGGTCCAGCCTAGGGATGATTTCAGGGACACTATGTGAGTCTCCAGTCCCAGAGCCTCGATCTTTACAAGATGCAACGATCAGCCCTTCCTTTCTGCCATATTTCTCCTCCTGGGACCTTCCTTTCTCCATGCCTGGGGCCATGACCCCCCTGTGTCCCTTTGGTCACCTAAGAGCTGGGAGGATGTTAGGGAGCTGCTGTGGCCAGCAGGGGGGAGATTCTTGACCCCTTCCCCCATACCACGCATTGGATTGTTTCTCTCCCCTAATGTCTCATGCCTCCCGAACTGCACTGTCCACTCCTGGAGCCACGGGCCACATGCGGCTCCCGAGAACCTGCCGCGTGGCAAGTCTGATCTGAGTCACGCTGTGAGTGTGAAATACAGAGGAGACTGCCAAGATCTAGTACCAAAAAAAGAGTGAAATATCATATTAATAATTTTTATACTGCTCACTTGTTGAAGCCGTAATGCTGCGGATACACTAGTTCAAGAACATACATCATCCGAAGGAACATCAGTGCCACCTCCTCGTCCCCTTCTTCAGAGGTGGCTACTAGAGCCTTTCGGCTGCCGGCTGCGGCCGCCCTGTGTTTCCACTGGGCGGCACTGTTTGGAGAGCCCCGCTTTCTCCTCATCTCTGACAAGCCTGTCCTGTCCCTCTTTGTCCGTGGCTCAGACGGGGTTGAAGAAGTTTCTGGAGTATGTGCAGCTTGGGACGTCGGACAAGGTGGCGCGGCTGCTGGACAAGGGGCTGGACCCCAATTACCATGACTCGGATTCAGGAGGTAGCAAGGGAGGGACGGGCATCCGAGAGGTTGGGGGAAGAGGGCAGGACTGGGCAGCAGGGCAGGAGTGCCACCTGCATCCAGATCAGTTCTCACCAGCGTCAGTTTCAACTTGTCACCGTTCAGAGTGAGGCTGAGGAGCCACAGCCTGGGAGCCAAGGAGGGGGCGTCTGGGAGGTGGAGAGGGCTGGGAGCAGAGGCAATGGACCTGCACGTGACCCACTTCTCTTGCCCTTCAGAAACCCCCTTGACCTTGGCAGCCCAGACAGAAGGATCCGTAGAGGTGATTCGAACCCTGTGCCTGGGAGGGGCCCACATTGACTTCCGGGCTCGAGATGGCATGACAGCGCTGCACAAGGCCGCATGTGCCCGACACTGCCTGGCACTCACAGTGAGTCTGCCCTGACCTTCCCACACCACACCGATCCCTTCCTTTTCTCTTCTTTCTCAAACCTTAGTTCTTTCATTTCTGCTAAAAATAGTCCTGCTTAGCTAGACAGGATGGCCAACTCTGAGAGGCTGAGTCAGGAGAATCACAAATTCAAGCCCAATCTGGGCGACTAAGCAAAATTTGCATTGTCTCAAAATATAGGGGCTAGAGGAATGGCACAGCAGTTAAAATGCTTGCCTAGCAAACACAAGGCCCTGAGTTCAATTCCCCAGCACCACATAAAGCCAGGCATAGTGGTACACGCCCGTAATCCCTGCACTCAGGAGACTGAGGCAGGAGGATTGCTTTGAGCTCAAGGCCAGCCTGGGATGCATAGTGAGTTCAGGACCAGCCTGGGCTACAGAGGGAGACCCATTCTCTAAATAAATAAATAAATAAACTAAAAATAAATACAGAGCTGGGGATGTAGCTCAGTGTGAAGGCCTTGAGATCAGTGTACATACACACCCCTTTGTGTTCCTGATACTAAGCTCCTTTCCATAGCCTGACAAATGCACAGTCCCTGCTGTCACTCCACTGAATTAGAGACCCTCCTCAGGCCCACAGGGGCACCCACCTTCAAGTCAGGGCAGCCCTCAGCAGCCCAGGTAGCGCAGATGACTCCCCAGCCCACACCTCCTTGCCCCGGAGACCCAGAATGCTGCATCCTACTTGAAGCAGCTCAGTGCCCACCCTACTTCTGTCTCTCCAAGGGGCAAACTCTCCTTATACCTCCAAAACAAAGGATGAACTTCCTGTACACCCTGAAATTACCCTCCGTCCACCCTTCTTGACCTAATGCTTTCTCCCTCTTCTCTCACACAGAGACACAGCTGGCTCCTTCCTCACCTCAAATGCACTTTCCCAAAGAGACAACCCCATATCCCCGCAAACCGTACAACACAGTCAGGATATGCACAGACAACTTGCAGTCTTGTTTTAAAATATTCTTCCCCCTCAGCTCAGTGGTTAAAGGGCTTGCTTAGCAAGGTCAAGACCCTGGGTTCGATTCCCCATCACCACATAAGCTGGGTGTGGTGGTGCACACCTGTAATCCCAGCACTCAGGAGGCTGAGGCAGGAGGATTGCTGTGAATCCAAGGCCAGCCTGGGCTCCATCCTGAGTTCAGGAGCAGCCTGGGCTACAGAGGGAGACCCTGTCTTAAAAATAAATAAATAGTGAAATATTCCTTCTCTTTCTCCACCTCTGCCAGAGCACTTGGTTCCACCTGGTGCCCAAAAGACCAGGATAGGCTGTCCTCAAAATTGCCATTGGTTGCGATGCCAGTTCACAGATGCTTCAGTTGAGTGAACACAGCCTTTCCCAGACTCTTGTAGTTCTAGGGATAAAACCAGGGATTTCCTATTGAACTACATTTCCACTCTTATTTTATTCTCTCTCTTTATTTATTTAATTTTTTTTGGAGACAAAGTCTTGTTCAGCCTGTCCTTCATCTTGTGATCCTCCTGCCTCAGCTTCCCAGAGTGCTGGGATTATGTGCATGCACCATTAAGCTCTACTGAGACTCTTCCTTCCCCTCCAAATTATTTTTTAAAATTTTAATTGTGATAAGTAATAATTATATTCAACTTGAGAAACTGGTGCATAAATATGTCACGTCTTCATCATTTTTACTCTCTTGATCCCGTTCCTCCTTCTTATCATCTCCTACCTCCCCTTTCCTTCTCTTCAAAATCTGCCTGTTTTTTGCCATCATGCATGTTTGGCTGATGGGTATTTCACATTAGAGAAACCATGTGATATTTAACCTTCTGCATCTAGCTGTTTCTCGAGAACCCTTAATGCAACTAAACCCCAGCTTCCCCACCTCAATATTGAGGAACTGACCCAGAGTCTTCACATTCAGCTACATCTCCAGCCTAAGTTTTAGTTTTGATTTTGAGACAGGATCTCACTATGTTGCTAAGTTGCCCAGGTTGTGCTCAAACTTGCAATCTTCCTCCCTTAGCCTGCCAGCGTGCTGGAAGTACAGCTCTGCACCACCAGATCCAGCTACACACCAGCCTCTTACAGCTTTTTATTGCTAGAATCAACAGACCCTCCTTATGCACTCTAATGCATACTCCCAAACCCACGTCCTGTGCACACACACACACAGCCTCCAGACCTTCCCTGACCACTCCATTAGCCACTAGCCACATGGGACGATTTAAATTTAAGTTAATTAAAAGGAAGCGAAATTAAAATCTCAGCTCCTCAGGCTCACTAGCCCCTGTGTGGCCGCCATATTGGATGGCGCCATTGAAGACCAGCTCCGTTGTTGCAGGATGTTCCGTGGGACGGCACTGCTGCAGGCTCTCCTCACACAGGCTGCTGTCAGCACTTTCTCCTCTTAATGCCTGATGTCACTGCCTCCATACTCAGAGCCCTTCTTAAGTGGGGCCACTCCCTACCTCGACCTATCTCTAGGGAGGCTGGCACAATGCCCACCTTTCCCCAGCTTGCCGTTTCCCAGGCTGTGCTCTCTGTGCCCCCTCTTTGAGATCCTGGTCATAGTAGCATCTCCCACTTAGCCAGGAGACCCCTGTGTTCACACTCCATTCTCCCATTTGTCCCCAAGCAGCCATGCTGTGGAATAGGGGCACGTGGCACTACATACTTCTAGGCTTCTTCCAGGGTCACCAGCAGGAGAAGGCCAGGTAGCGTGTCAGAGGGGGACGGTCTTCTGAAGGCTTCTCTTCTGTCTCCTCACTGATACATGGAATAGGAGTGGCCCAGAGAGGGGACGGGCCTGGCTCAAGGTCCAGCAAGGGTGTCATGGCAGAGCTGAGCCAGGCTTTGGCCAGTGGGGGTCACCCAGGACTTCTTTCCCCACCAGCCATTTGAAATGAGTCCATTTTCATGTCCTTTCTTCATGAGTTTTCTCTCCCTTCCTAGGCTCTTCTGGACCTTGGGGGCTCCCCCAACTACAAGGACCGCCGAGGGCTGACCCCGCTGTTCCACACGGCTATGGTGGGGGGTGACCCCCGATGCTGCGAGCTGCTTCTGTATAACAGGGCCCAACTGGGCATCGCAGATGAGAATGGATGGCAGGAAATCCACCAGGTGCCCTGGGCTCCCTAGGAGGGTGGGCAGAGGGGCATGCCTGGGCCCGGAAGCATATGGGACTAGGGCCAGGTTCTGGAGTCCCTTTGGGGGGGGGGGGTGAGAACAGCAAGGTCCCCTGTTGGAAAGCTGGGATACTGAACAGCTTGGTGCCTGAAATGACTGGAGCTGGCCTCTTGGCCCTCTTGAAGTACCAGATGGCACCCAGACCTTGAAGTGAGCATTTGTACTTGTGAGGCTAACAGCCCCAATTCCTAAGCAGGAATGGAGGGGGAGAAGAAAAGGAGTAGATATAGGGGTTCCTGGCTTCAAGGGAGTAGGGGCTGGAAGGATTCTGGGTGGAGCTAGTCAAGCCTCTTACTCTCTGTCCTTTCCAGGCCTGCCAGCGGGGCCACTCCCAACACCTGGAACACCTGCTCTTCTATGGGGCTGAGCCCGGAGCCCAGAATGCCTCAGGAAATACAGCCCTACACATCTGTGCTCTCTACAACAAGGTCTGCCCCAGCAGTGCCCACCATGTCCCTCCTACCCATTGACCCTCAGGCATCTCCCACGGCCACGCTCAGGACCTCTTGACCTCCCGGTCTCTACACCCTCTGTTCCTTCACTCTTTCTACCCTTCATCTGTCCATCCATCTATTCATGTATCTATCCATTCACCTACCAATCCATCTAGTCATCCGTCCACCCACCCAATTACCCATCTATCCGTCTACCCATCCATTCACCCAACCATCCATTCATCCATCTGCCTATGCATTCCTCCATTCCTCCATCTGTCTACCCACCCATCCCCTACCCATCTATTCATTCATCTGTTTATCCACCCACCCACCCATCCACCCATGCATTCATCTACCCATCCCTCTATCCATCCATGCATGCATTCATCCATTCATCCATCCACCCACCTAACCATCTATTTATAAATTGTTTTCATTTGTCTACTCATCCCTCTATCCATCCATCCATTCACCATGCTCAGCCGTCCATATATGTATTCATCTGTCCATCTACCCATAATCTAGCCATCTGTATGTGCAGCCACCCACCATTTGTCTATCCACGCATGTGCTCTTCCACCCAGCCACCCACCCATCTGCCCACCTGCTCACCCTCTACCCACCCACCCATCCTCCACCCATCTACCCACCCACCCATGCATCCATGCACTCACTCAACAAATACATACCAAGCTGCTTCCTGTGTCAGGCCCGGAGCGGGTGCTGGGAACAAGGGTAGAGCTCATGGCCTAGCTAGGGGCGGGTAACGTGCCTTGCCGATACAATCCAGAGGGCTCAGAGTGAAGCCTGGGCTTGGGCTTGGTTGGCTGGAGCTGGCATCTTGCTGATGTGCCACCATTGTTAAAATAGCAGAATCTTGCAGAGAAGGGGCAAGAGGGGCTCCCAGCACAGGCCACAGCTGTGCAGAAGGCTAGAGAGGAGGCCAGGTGGGGACCCTTGCAAGAGGTGGAAGGGACTCGGGAATCCTTGTTGCCGGTGTGTCTCCCATCGGCCGTATGTGTGGAGTTGGCATGGTCTGCGGGGGGGTTACAGCAGGGCGCAGAGGACAGGCCCAAGCGCAGCCACGAAGGGGACAGGAGTGTGCCGCACTCGTAGCAAGTCAGGGCTGGGCGGATGGTCCCCAGCCCAGGAGTCCCAGGAAAATGGCAGTAAGGGGCAGGCAGGAGGTCTTGCGTAGCAAGCTGGAGCATGTTGGGATGGCTGCTGGCAAGAGCTAGGGCACCTTGGCCCCTCGAGTGCCACACAGTCTCAGGCAGATCTGCTCTCACTGCCTTGGGGCCTCAGCATCCGCCTCCTCCTCCTCCTCCTCCTCCTCCTCCTTCTTCTTCTTCTTCTTCTTCTCTCTGTCTCTGTCTCTCTTTGAGACAGGGTCTCGCTCTGTAGTCCAGGCTGGTCCTGAATTCACTACGTAGCTAAGGCTGGCCTTGGATTCATGGTAATCCTCCTGCCTCAGCCTCCTGAGTGCTGGGATTACAGGCCTGTGCCACCATGCCTGGCTTAGATGGTGCATCGAACCATTGCATTTGCAAGGCAAGTCCTTTAACCACTGTGCCGTTCCTCCACCCCCCAACCTCCATACCCCACCCCCTGCCTGCTTCTTGATGCTTCCTGCCCTGGCAGGGCTGCTGTGGGCACGCAGGGGGAAAGGGCCCCTTGTGACGGATGCTGCTGGCCTATCAGCCCCCTTCCTCCAGGATGTCTTCCAAAACAGCCTCAGCCCCTTCTGCCTCATGAGAACTTGCAGTGCTGGGGACTTGGCAGGTGGCCACAAGCTGCCTTGTGGCAGCGCGCAGCATTCTCAGCACCAAGGGAGAACTCGGTGTTTGTCAAATCAAACCAGCACGGTGCCGGCACGTTCCCCTCCCTGCCTGTGTGTCTCTCCTGTTCCCTGTCACAGGCCTCAAGTCCCTAGCAGAGAAACCTCAGCTCCTGGCAGATAAGGGGCCCCAAACAAGCCCCTTCCCCTCTCTGAGGCTCCGTCCTTCTCCCAGAAATAGAAATAATATTAGCCGATTGAAAGGTCTGCACGAACATGTGTATTAAGTGTTCATCCCCAGAAGACAGCCGTAATGGTGATAATTGTCGTTATTACTGTCATTACCAGTGTCAGTCAGCATTTGATCAAGAGCCATGCCACTCATTTCAGCAGGGAAAAAACCCGTGCAGAGAACCACCCAGCAGGCAGGATATGCCCGGTGGGCCGGATGTGCCTGTCCTTGTTCCTTCAGAGCTGCCTCCTTCTCATCCGTGAAATGGGCTAGTAAATAATGGCCACAGTGCCAGCGGCCAATGGGCCTCGCTGTGGTGTTAACAATTAGGCGTCTGATGGGTGTGAGCTGGCTTTCCACTTCTCTCGGGGCAGGGGTGTGTGCCCTCACTCCCGCCCTGGTGCCCTGTGGAGCGGCTGGGGTACAGCCAGGTCTAGGCGCGAGCTCCCTGAGGGCTGGGGCTGAGTTCCGAGAATGACTCCTGTGCCGAGCGCCCACCACTCGGTAGGCCCAGCTGCGTCTTTGTGCAGTGAGCACAGAATGAGTGAATGTGTGAGTGAAGGGTGGGTCAGCTGTCCTGGGTTGGCACCCGTACTGTGCCAGTGCCGGCTCAGGGTGCTCCACCATGCCTGACTGCTCTGGCAGCCTGAGTGAGTCCCCGAATCCATGAATGACGTGGGCGAGGAAATTCTGACCGACAGTTCAGTCCTCCATCCTCTTCCTCTTCGTGTGCATTTCTTGAGCGCCTAGCGTATGCATGTGCCGGGTGGCAGGTGCTGGGGACAGAGAGAAGTCCTAGCCGGTGCCGCCCTGGGGAGCATGGGGGGCATTCCCAGTCTGGCCAAGGAAGAGGCAGACCTGTAAACAACTAATTGCAATCCTGTGAGTTAAGTGCTGGGTTGCCGGGAGGTGCAGCTGCTCTGGGCGCCCAGTGGAGGGAGCTACTGACCAAGCTGATTATCTTCTCTGCTTGGTAGGAAAGCTGGTAGCTAGTGCCCAGGGCCCTGTGCCCCCAAGGTGCCGGTTGGAGATGTGTGACAATATGCAGAAGTACACATGGTAGCTAGCGGGGTGCTTGGCATACATGCTACACACGCTCACGGCACTCCCAGACACTGGCTCGCTGCTGCCCAGTGAGGGACCTTGGCTGCTGCAGTGTTCCATTCATAGAGGACAGGTGTGCATAGGATCCGAAGACCAGCTGGAGCCATGATTGTCCCCCTCCCTGGCGTTGTGGCCTCGGGCATAGGACTTGCTCTCTCTGCGGCTCCTGGGAGGCCCCTGGGAGGAGGCGTGCGGATAGGGGATGGAGAGGAAGCGCTCAGTCCTGGGTTACCATCCCAGGGCGCCAGGGTGGCTGTGGCCAGGCCGAGACAAAGGGGACGAAGGAGCCAAGAGGACATTCTCTCCCGAGTGACTGGTGAGCCAGGCGCGGTTCCAGGCGGCACTGGTGACACAGTCATGTCCCTGTGTAACTCACCATGAAACCAGGGAGAGACGCCAGAGGGGCAAGTGGTGGAGGAAATGGAATTTCAGGGCGAGGGTATTATGAAGAAAATGGCCTCAGATTGGCCGAAGAGAATGCCTGGCACATACCAGAGTGTCCTATGAAAATAAACTAAAAGCTGGGCCCCGTGGCCCAGGCCCATCGTCCCAGCTTTCTGGGAGGCTGAGACAGGAGGATTGTAAGTTCGAGCTCAGTCTGAGCAACTTAGTGATTTAGTGAGACCCTGTTTCAAAATCAAAAAGGAAAATGAGTTGGGGGTGTAAGCTCTAGTACAAATAAAAGTAAATAAATAAATGAAAGAACTCAGATAAGGGGATTCTTTTAGATGGAACAGTCAGAGACATCCTCTCTGAAGAAGTGGCATTGGGCAAAATCTGAGTGACATGAGAAAGAGAACTGTGTGGAGATCTAAGAGGGGAGTATCCCAAGCTAAAGGAGAAGCAAAGGCCCTGGGGTAGTCAAAGGAAGGTGGCAAGTGGAACTGGAGTGTGGGGAGAGAGCAGAGGTGATGGGAGACGGTAGGGAACAGGGTAGGCAGCTCCGACGAGGCCCCCAGGTCGTGACAAGGGTGTGAGATATCGCCCAGAGAATGACAAGGAGTGACATGTGGTGGACATCATAGGACAGATGCAAATGTGGATGGCACGCCTGTCCCTGCTGTGCAGAGCTGGCCCCTGTCCTCTGGGGCGTGTCCCATGCCATCTGGATCTAACAGAGTGGGTGATTGAGGTCTCTATGTCTTTGGAGTCAGATAGATCTGGGCATTCAGTCTGAATGCTGGAGGAATGGCACTGTGGTTAAAGCACTTACCTTGCAAACGCAAGGCCCTGAGTTCGATTCCCCAGCACCACATAAAGCCAGGCGTGGTGGTGCACGCCCATAATCCCAGCACTCGGGAGGCTGAGGCAGGAGGATTGCCCTGGGTCCGAGGCCACCCTGGGCTCCAGAGTGAGTTCAGGACCAGCCTGGGCCCTAGAGTAAGACCCTGTCTCAAAAAAAAATCAATCTGAATGCTGAGAATCACATGCCATGTGACCCTGAGCTCCTGCGGAGCCTCAGTTTCCCCATCTGTGAAACAGGGGTAATAATTTGCATCGTGCGGTAGGATTGTTGGGCAATCCTGCTGAGGTGGCAGCATAGTCCTTTGTCAGGTTTGCAGCGTGGTGGCTCTCACCAGCGGTTCAGTCCCCCAGGGGACATTCGGCAATGTCTGGAGACATTTTTGGTTGTCATGACAGAGAAGGAGACCGCTACTGCCATCTAGTGGCAGAAACCAGGGATGCGGCTCAACACCTCCTGTGCCCAGAGCAGCCCCTCCAGCAAAGCCCTGAAGGCCCCAGCGGTCAACCGCAGCCTGCGCCCTGGTGGCACAGGCCTGTAATCCCAGCGCTCTGGGAGGCTGAGGCAGGAGACTGGCAACATCAAGCCCAGCCTGGGCGACTGGTGACCCAGCAAGGCCCTATCTCAAAAGCAAAGCTAAAAAGTGGGCAGCGGATGTTGCTTCGTGAGGGCTGGATCTTCAGTACGATGGGAAATAAGTCATTTACGCTGGGGTCAGCACTTTACGTGGGACACTACTCCAGCCACCTCCAAGGGTCCTTATTCTCCTCCGTGTCCTAGTGGTCACACCAGGTGGCCTCCATTTTGGTAGCATATTTTATTTAACCCAAATCTATCTAAACTGTCATCATTTCAATGTAGGATCAATATAAAAATTTTCAGAGAGGGTTCTTTTTTCTTGGGGCCAGCTGCGCTCAAGTCCCCGGGAGCCCTTGGGTGGGGTGGGGCTGCCACTCAGGGTGCCAGCAGAGGTCCTGCGCGGTCCCTGGTGGTGTCCACTCATG
Source organism: Ctenodactylus gundi (assembly GCA_004027205.1). Lineage (NCBI taxonomy): Eukaryota > Metazoa > Chordata > Mammalia > Rodentia > Ctenodactylidae > Ctenodactylus > Ctenodactylus gundi. Next base: position 93,668 of record PVKB01003641.1, on the reverse strand, counting down.
GTGGCCTTTCCTGTTCTCCCTTTGGTCCTGTGCCGCCCGCCGCTGTGCTTAGGAGACCTGTGCCCGGATCCTCCTCTACCGAGGGGCCAACAAGGATGTGAAAAACAACAACGGACAGACGCCCTTCCAGGTCTGGGCTGCTGGGATGTCAAAGAAGGGGTGAAGGGGCGAGGGGCGGACCGCGGGGAATGCTGGGAGGGAGGCCTTGGTCGGGAGAGAGGAAGGGAGACGTTGCTGGGCACAGGGCATGGGCACGATGTGTCCCCTTACTCACTGCCTGGACACCCCCCCCCCTCCCCGACTGTGTCCCCCTCCAGGTGGCAGTGATTGCTGGGAACTTTGAGCTGGGGGAGTTGATCCGCAACCACCGAGAGCAGGATGTGGGTGAGTGAGTGGGAATTGGGGTGAAAGGGGAGCCGGGGGCTGCTGGGGGCCAGAACAGGATGGAAGAGCTGGGGGGACACGTTTCTGGCCCCTCACTCTTTCTCATCTCTTTCTTTTTCTCTTGTGCCTCTCCTGCCTGTACAACCTGACCTGCCTCCCCTGTGCCACCTGCCCCCGGCCACCACTGTGCCCTCCCAGTGCCCTTCCAGGAGTCCCCCAAGTATGCAGCCCGGCGACGGGGGCCCCCTGGTGCGGGGCTGACAGTGCCCCCCGCACTGCTTCGAGCCAACAGTGACACCAGCATGGCACTTCCTGATTGGATGGTGTTCTCTGCCCCGGGGACCGTGTCTTCCGGGGCCCCTGGCCCTACCTCAGGGCCCCAGGGCCAAGCACAGCCCTCGGCCCCCAGCACCAAGCTCAGCAGTGGGACCCTCCGAAGTGCCAGCAGCCCCCGGGGTGCCCGGGCCCGCTCCCCATCCCGAGGGAGGCACCCTGAAGATGCCAAGAGGCAGCCCCGAGGGCGACCCAGGTAGGGAGGACTTGGCCCTGGCCCCACTGCCCCCAGTTGAGCCAGATGAACCCCTCAGGGCTGAAACTCCCCCAAGGCCAGCTCAGGTGCCACTGCTTGCCCTGTGAGTGACAGAGGGTCTTCCACCCATGCGGGTTCCTAGTTGTCCCTTGGGTAAAGTGAGGCCATTGTGAGCTGTTCCCCGTACCGTGTCCCCAAGTGGATCAGATTTTAACTGAGCACCTGCTACATGACCGGGGCTGGGGAGCAAGGTCTCTGAAAGAAATGTCAGACCCAGTCCCTGAAGACAGATAGAGCGGTCAGGGCAAGGGGAGGGGAGCCAGGCTGGAAGAGAAGTGTCTGTCCGGGAGGATGGGCCCAGAGCAGGGTCCCTGAGGGCAGAGGGGAGGGCGGGCAAAGGCCATCCTGGGGGAAAGGGGCTGCCCTGCTGGAGGCACATCCTGGGAGAGCAGGCGAGGCTGGGAATGGCGGGCAGAGGACTTGGACTTAACCCAGGTGGAAGCTGGGAGTTATTCTAAGCCGAGGAATGACACAGCCCTAGCTCAGCTTCAGGAAGCTGAATCAGGTGGTGTGTGCAGGACGTGAGAGGGGGCATGGAAGCCGGGGGCCAGGCAGAGGGGGCCCAAAATGTCGTCTTCCCCCTACCCCACGATGCCATAGCTGGGAAACCCACTGAAGCCCCTCCCCACCCTAATGCTCCATCCTCCTCCCACCCAAGGACCCCTGTTCTCCCAGAGGCACCTCCTCCCTCCACTCCCTCCTGCCTCTCACACCCTCTGTGTATGCAGCTCCAGCGGGACACCCCGGGAAGGGCCTGCAGGGGGCACAGGGGGCTCCGGGGGCCCTGGGGGCTCCCTGGGCAGCCGAGGGAGGCGGAGGAAGCTCTACTCAGCAGTGCCTGGACGCTCCTTCATGGCTGTGAAGTCCTACCAGGCCCAAGGCGAGGGGGAGATCTCTCTGAGCAAGGGCGAGAAGATCAAAGGTAACAGAGCAGAGTTGGGGGGAATTCTGGGGGAAGGAACAAGTCAGCCCTACCTCTGGGAGGAGACCTCATGCACTCTGGGGACCTCAGAAAGGCCCCCCTGCCTGGGAGGAGCAGAACGTGTAGCTGAGGAGACCCAGTGCGGGGCTCTGTTGGCACATTTTATCTGCGTAGTCTTGTTAGACTCTTGATGGCCTTTGTGGTCTCTTTAGACCCCTGATGGCCCGTGCAGGAGGACATCATGTGTCCCACTGTACAGGGTAAGGGGCAGGGATGCAGCAGCCTGCCCAAAGTCCCCAGTGCCAGCTGCTCTTTCCTGCTTCCTCGTGCAGATTATAAAACCAAGCGACCATGGCTTGGCCTCCACCTGGTCCAGATGTTCTCATATGAGAAACAAAATAGAGCCTTCTTCTCAGGCTCTGATAAGGTGGCAAGGTGGGGGGTGGGGGGGAGCTTAGCCCAGGCCAGGCTCCCTCCATGGTGGCTGCTGGCACTGGAACTGTCCTCTGGCTTTCCTGGTTTAATTTGGAGAACACTGTGTTTTCCTGGATAAATGCTGTCTGGAGCTGGCCAGGCAGGCAGACTATGGTCAACAGCAGGCGGAGGACCAGTTCTCTGCCAGATCTAAGCAGCCCGGGAGCTGAGCTGGGTAGTAGCAACTGAGAGCGGCTCTGCCTGGGTTCAGATCTTGGCCCCACCACTTCCTAGTGGCGCAGCCTGAGACAAGTTGTATCTCTGAGCCTCAATTTTCTCATCTGTGAAATGAGCCTTTGTGAGAATGAATTGCTGTGTAAAGCTCTCAGACCAGGGGCAGAGAATCTTTTAGGTGCCAAGGGCCATTTGGATATTGTTGATGTCATTGTGGCAAAGATTATAAACTTAAGAATTAACCTGCTATCTTTGGTAAAATGTTTAATTAACCCACTCCTAATGTGATGGCTAAAACTGCTTCTCCTTGGTGAGACTGGGCTGAACCAAATGATTATGTAGGCCACACACAGCCCGCAGGCCGGATGTTCCCCTCCCCTGACTCAGATCAATGCTTTGCACTAATAAGCCTAATAAGCGCAGCCTCAAGGCCACACCTACCCCTGCATGCAGAGAAAGTTCCAGGGCACCTGGCCAGCAGGGAGAGGCCTCCCATGGCAGGTGGACTGGAGGAGGGCCTTGGCGGGTAGTCTGGAACCAGAGCACTTTCTGTGCAGACTGCCTCCCCCAGCCTCATTCCTGCAGGCAGGGAGGTCACAGGTCATTGGCCTCTGGGTCACCAGGGCCTGGTTGAATGACCTGGCACCACAGGAGGCCCAGGACACATCTACTGAGGGGATGTTGCATGCTTACATGTAGAGGCCACCTGATGGGGGTAGGTACAGCTCCCTGGGAAGTGGAAGAGTGAGAGAGAGGAAACAGAGGCCGTGATAAGGACTTGCCAGGTGGCACAGGCCCCAGCAGTATCTTCTATTGTGTCTTTTTAAACCTCAAGGTGAAAGGGTCTTTGTAAGGAGAAGACACTGATTTTGGTTGGGTTTGGTCCCCTCCTCCACCTCCTCCTTTGGCAGTACTAGGGACTGAGCTGAGGGCTTTTGCACTGAGCTACATCCCAGCCCCTTTTTAAAAAAATTCCTTTTAATTTTGAGATATCTTGCTATCTGGCTTCCATACTTCCATTCGGCCTCTCTCTAGACACCCAATTCCTTTCCCTTAAGCCCTAGCCTCAGTTTCCAGTCCTGGAGTTGCTCCTCCAACAGCCACTGGTCTGGCGTCTCCATTAGGGCAGGGACCATACTGGCACTGTGCAGCAGTGCCCACTAAATATCTGATCGATGAGTGAATGCTTGACTACAAGAGGTCCAGCCAGGCATGGCCGAGCCGGCCAAGGAGCCAGACCCCAGACACCCCATCTCCTGCCAGTGTCCCAGATCCTGGGTATCCTCTCATGTGATTCCCAAGTCCTCTCAAGGGAGATGGCTTGTGTAGGGAGCCGTATCCGGTGGCCCTCAGTCAACTCCCAGCATGGCCTGAGCCGTCTCCATGCAGTGGCTTTTCTGTGCCACCTTCAACTTTATCTCAAAATAGGGAAACAATAGTTCCTTCCCCAGGACTGAGGGACCAGGAACAGACAGGGCTGAATCAAAATACTGTGAATATTAATTTTTTAAAAAATGTATAGTACAACCCATACTGCTACTGATTCCCTCCAGTTTCTGGAGCAATTCTGGAAGGCCTTTCTTGAGTGTTGCATTGTGGCGGCTCCCTGGAGGTCCTGAATTGATTCAATTTACCTTTCATGGTCATATTCACTTTGGGGGAAAGCTAGAAGTCGCACAGTGGCAGTTGGGGTGAGTAAGGGAGTTGAGGACTCACCATAGTAATCACACTAACCCCGCCTTCCCATTGGATGGCACACAGCAGCATTCACTGTGTTTTTTGATCCTGCCCATAAGGGCGCTCACGAAGGAGGACTTCCAGAACTGCTTCAGAAAGTAGCTGGAAGGACAGGATAAATGTGTTCAAAGCAAGGGGCAGCGTTCTGAGAGGGATTCATGGCAATGTGACTGTGTCACCAACTGGTTTTCAAATATTCTCTGTATTTTGACCATATCTCACATGTGAAAGGCCAAGCAGGAACAGAATCTGAAAAGTGCTGCAGTTGTGGAAGACTGCGTGTCTTTCACTGTTGCCAACAGCAACAATAACAAGGCCCTCGGATGAAAAGTTAGCAACACATTAGTGACTCAGAGCGTTAGCTCTGGGAGCAGAGTGGCTTGTGTTCAAAACCAGCTTCACTCATGATATGCCCTGGAACCCTGAGCAAGTGATGTTGGCTCACTGGGCCTCCGTTTCCTCATTAATCAAATAGACAATAGACGTGCCCCTCACAAAGTTCTGGCCTAGAGGAGAGAGCTAGATAAGCACAAGTGTTATTGTCAGCTGACCTTGTCCCATCTGCCCTTCACACCAAGCACGTAACAGGCAGAGAGTAACTCTGCACCAGGGGCTCAGAGTGGGGCTGGCAGGAGGTGGCCCAGCTGTGGGTGTGGCTGGGAGGGGGAAGGGGGCCATTCTGTTCTCCTTTCCCTCCCAGAGTCACAGAACAAAGGGGCAGAGGGAGAGGTCTGGGAGCAAGTGACCAAAGATTAGTTGGCAAGAAGATTTGGGGTAGAGGACAGCTTGTCCTCCTAAGGGTCACCTAAGTCCACAGGGCCTAAGAGGACTCAGGGGAGCCACCCAACAGGGATATGGCCCATTACCACAGGAGGCAGGGACCAGTTGTCCACCCGCTCCTCATGGCCTCCGTAGGCCTGGGAGGACCATGTCACAGAACAGCCCTTTCCCTCTGGGCCTCCTGATGTCCTCATTGGGTCCAAAATGCTTGGATGCCGTGATTTGGGTTTCCCAGCATCCTTTCACGCCTTCCTCAGACATGTCTTAAGGCTGCCCTTGGGCTAGGTGCTGGGAATTGTGGGAAAGCTATGCAGGGAGAGGGCTGAGAAGCAGCTCGGAAACACCCTATCATTTCTGTGTCCTGTATCCCCCAACCCTGCAGTGCTCAGTATCGGGGAAGGAGGCTTCTGGGAAGGCCAGGTCAAAGGTCGTGTTGGCTGGTTCCCCTCTGACTGCCTGGAGGAGGTGGCAAACCGCTCCCAGGAGGGAAAGCAAGGTAAGTGCAAACCCCAACTGTCCTCAGCGCACCCTAGAATTCTCTTGCCCCTTTCTTTGTCCCTCCTGACGGAGCTGGGGATGGGCAGTAGATGGAAAGACTTGGGCTCATAGCAAAGGAAAGGTGCAAGTTTTTTCTTGTGCCCCTGCAGAAAGCCGCAGTGATAAGGCAAAGAGACTCTTCCGGCATTATACCGTGGGCTCTTACGACAGCTTTGATGCTCCAAGGTAAATGTCCTTACACCCCCAGGTGCCCCCTCCCCCAGCCTCCCCCCACACTCACCCTCATCTAAGCCCCCTTTCTCAGCTGCTAAGATTTGAAGGTACTTAACGGAGGGAGAAGGCAGAGTTAGCTTCAGACAGCAGAGCCCGGCCCTAAACCGTCCTTCAGCCACTGAGACTGTCCAGCTCCTGGGTAGCCAGAGTCTGGGGTGGGCATCAGGGCAGGATGGCGTTGCCTGGAGTGTGCTCATGTGTGTGCCTGGGCTGCAGGCCCCAGTCTCCTCCATGTGCCTGTCTCTGTGCAGTCCCATGCAGCGTGTGTGTGTGTGTGTGTGTGTGTGTGTGTGTGTGCACCCCAGCCCTCACCTGGTGCGGGGAGGGGCCAGGCAGGGCGTGGAGGGATGGGGGGCGGAGAGGGGCACACTGACGCCTTTCCCCTCCCTGGCTGCTGGCTGATTTGCTTCTGAAGCTTGATGGATGGGATTGGCCCAGGGAGGTGAGAGGGGAGGGGCAGGGAGGGGGTGGTCTGGGGGGAAGGATGGGGTGCCTGTGGGGTGTGTGTGTGTGTGTGTGTGTGTGTGTGTGTGCATGGCCAGAGTGGAGGTGATGCAGCGCGTGGCTGTGCACCTCTGGGTGCGCATGGCACGCATCTGTGTGCACATGCGGCTGGAGGCCTGTTGTATGATAGCCGTAGTAAATGCACCCCAGACCGAAGGCTCTGCGCCATCGCTATCTCGGGGTGTGTGTGTCTGTGCTCCCTGTGGGGCTGGCTCTGCACACCTGGGCTTCTCGGAGTCCATGGGCAAGCACTGCCGGAAATGCCCTTGCATCTTGCTCACACACGTGGACCAGTGGCTGTCCGTTCACACCTGTCCCTCTGTGCATGTCGCTGTGAGTGTACATCAGCACATACTAGTGTGAGCATGCATGCCTATGCATCAGTCTGATTGGCCTGGAATTCAGGGCCTGGAATGTGGGGAGGGCAGGGCAGAGGAGGGGAGGACTAAGGACCTGGGCTTCCAGGGGGCAGAGCCAGGGGGGAGGGAGGGCCATCATTTGGTGTTGGAATTAGGACATCCTCCTCCACCACCACCCCAATCCAGGGAGAAGGGTACCCTTGTCCATGGCATCCTTCCTTCCATTAAATGTGTCCAAACCTATGTGTCTGTGTTCTGGCCAGTGGAGGTGGGTCACGGCTTGGGGGCGGGGATGACAACATGTGGAGAGGGTGTGGGGCCGGGGTGCCACCCTGCGCCCGAGGGTCTGAGGCGCTTGACCCTGAGGTGAGTGTTCACCTGGCACGTCTCCGACTCTGGGCCCTGGGTGAGTATGGAGGGTCCCCATCCTGATTCTCCCTGGCAGCCTCTGCTTCTTGTCTCTGTCTGGTCTCCCTCGGTGTCTCTTTGGTCTAGATCTGGGGGTTACTTGCTCCACCAGTGGACTGGGGATGGGTCCTCTCTGCCTTAGCTTGCCCTTCCCCTCCTCTGGTCTGTTTAGCTGTCTTGCTAGTGCCTCTGTCCCGCCTCCCCACTTCTCCTGGGGTTCCATGTGCTGCTATGTGTGTGGTGTGTCTGGGCCCCTTCTCCCTCCATCCTGTACCCCACCTGACCCTATCTGCTGTGTCCTGGGCCCGTGTGCCCTGCATCCCGTGGCTGGCCCCACTAGCCATCCAGGCTGGATCTGCGCCCTCCTGGCATGGGTGCCACTTTCCTGGCATGCGACCTTCACTCCCGTGGCTGGTTGGGGGTCCTTGGCTCTCTCATTAGATGGGGTACGGTCCCTCGGCCGGGTCGTCTTTAGCCGGAGGGCTGTCTCACCGCCCTGGGTCTCAGGGGTTTGAATGCCCTGGCCTTTCCTTTTGGGGCCTTTCTGAAATGTGTTGGAGAGCGCTGTGTGTGTCGGCCTTTGGTGGTGGGCTGTGTGTCCCTTGCTGGGGCCTCTCTCACCCGTGATGTCCCTGCCTCAAAGGAGGGGGCTCGGTCCGCAGGTCCCCGCACGCGGTTGGTTGTGAGGCATCTTGTGCGATGTTGTGCGTCCCTCTCCCGCTCTCCCTCGCTCTGCACCTGCGCGGGAGGGCTCTGGAAGGGGGAGGGGGTTAAGGGGGGGCCAGACCGGAAGTGCCTCCCCCCGCGCCTCGCCCCTCCCCCTTCTCCCGCCAAGGGGGCCCGCGTTCCCCTCCCGGCCCCCTCCCCCCCAGTCAACCGGCGCAGGACGCCGAAGGGTTAAACCTCCCGCCTGCCCGCCCGCCCGTCGCCTCCGGAGCTGTCCGCTGTGCTGAAGCCGGCGCCGTCCGCGGTCCTCGCGCTCCCGCCGCGGCCCGACCCCGCGCCCCCGCGCCCCCCCCGGCATGTGAGCCCCCCGGCCCTGCCCTCCCTCCCGCGGGGGGGTGCGCGCCCCCTCCCCCTCCCCCCTCCCGGCGCGGGTCAGCATGAGGCGGGGCCTGGGGGCCCGGACACGGGGGTTCGGCCGAGCGGGGACGGGGACGCGGCGGCGGCGGCGGCGGCGGGGGCGGCCGGCACCGGGACCCGGGCCGGGGCCGGGGCCGCGGCGGCGATGGCTTTGTCTGCGGTCGGCGGCGGCCCCGGAGGGGGCTGCCTGCCGCAGCCGCCCCCCGCACTCTCCTCCAGCTGGCCGGCCCTGGGGCCGCGGCGGCGCAGCGTCTGGTACATCTACAGGTAACCTAGCGCGCCTCCCCCTTCTCCGGCGGCAGGCCCCGGCCCGCTGTGACGACCCTGCCCGTAACGCCGATCCCCTGCGCCAAGTCTCCCACCTCCCCCTCGCCCCTTACCTTACGCTGCTGCTAAGCCTTTCCAGACCCCTCTTCGCGTCCCCGGGCCTCTCACCTTCCTCCCTGGGCCCCTCTTCCGGATCGCCCCCCACCCCCTCCGTACACTCTCCTCGGCCCCCAGCCTTTCCTCCGCCCCCTCACGGGCTCCTGTAGGCCCCCGACCTCCTTCCCCCAGACCTTCCCGGTCAGGGCCTCCCGAGGAGCCCCGCTGCACGGTGTGGAGCCCGCTTGCCCTTTGCGCTGCCCTCGGCCCCCCTTCCGTGGAGCCTCCCCTGGGGGCCACGGAGCCTGCCCCTCAGGCCTCTGCCCCCCCGGCCCGCCCGGCCCTCTTCCTGGAGTTGGCAGGTCCCCCCATTCATGCCCCTCTCTCCCATTCACAATCGTCCCCCTCACACGCGCATCCCGCCCCCGGCCTCCTCTCCCCTCCTCTTTTTCCGCTGCGTGTCACTGTGCGACTGTGCGTGTGTCAGTGTGGCTGTGTCGATGTGTGCGCGCGCGACTGCCTGCGGCTTTGTGTGCGTGTGAGAGAGATGAAGAGAGGGTGGGCTCCTCGCCCACTCCCCAGCCACGGCCTGCCGCCTGTCCCTGTGCGACGGTGTCTCTGTGGGACTTGGAGTGCTAGCGAGGCTGTCTGGGGACTGCGTGTGTGCGTGTGTGTGTGTGCGTGCGTGTGTGTGTGTGTGTGTGTGTGTGTGTGTGATGGAGTGGATATGTCCCAGAGACTGCGGCTGTGTTTCCCAACACCCAATCCCCCGTGTTCGGCCTGCCCCTCCCCCCCAGCCTCCCTTCCCCTGTCCCTCGCGCGTTTCGGTCCCCATGTGTCCCGCTCTCTGCCCCCCGGGGGTCTGTGCGTGGGGGGACCCTGGTGCCAGCCGCTCTGCCCTCCACCCGAGTGGGGCACGTGTGCTGAGCCGCCGCTGGCCTGCACGGGAGCCGCATCTGCTCGTGTGTGCCACTTCCCAGCATGGGGAAGGGGGCTGGCTTTGCCGCGCGGGGGGCCGGGGGCCGGGGGCCGGCCGTGGAGAGGCCCGTGGAGAAGGGTGCGCGGGAAGGGGCGCCGTGGGCAGCAATAGGCGCTGGGTTGTGGGGTCCTGAGTGTGTGAGGGGCAGCTCCGGGTGGGGGCGGGGATCGGCCGCGCTACAGTCGCCGTGTGTGGGATCCGCGATCCGGAGCTCGCCGCTGGGCTTCGGGGGCCTCTCGGGGACGCCGAGGGATGGCTTGGGGGAGAGCACCGTGCCAGTTCCTGACCGGCAGGTAGCCCTGTGCCCTGGAGCACGACGGGGGTGCTGTGGGGCGCGGGCGTGGGGCAGGGGCGGGGCTGGAGGGATGAGGGTGGGCCCGGAGAGTCGGGGGCTCTGGGGCGGGTGCGTACCGGAGTGGGGTGCGTGGAGAGTGCAGAGACGAAGGATGGGGTGCGGAGGGATGCAGGGGATGTGAGGACGCTCTGGGGGCGGGGCCGGGGCAGTGTGGAGAGCGTGGAGAGGGAGGACGAGGGGCATGCTAATGAGCGCAGCTGCGCGGCGGCGCGAGGCGGCGGGGGACTGAGAATGCAAGGGCACGCGGAGCTCTCGGGGTGAGCGGCCGGCGGGGGCACTGGAGCCAGGGACTTCCGGCGACAGCAAGGGGTGCAAGCCAGAGTGAGAGAGGATGGGGGGAAAGGGCCAGGGAAGTGGGGAGCGGTGGCCCGCCCCGAGGGTGAGCGGGTCACGGAGTCTGAGAGGCCACGCGGGGCAGAGGATGTGGGTGTGTCTGGATAGTGGAGGAGGGGGCGCGGCTCCTGGCACTGCCAGGACTGGCGTCTCTGTGGGGAGGGTCAGGGTGACATGGAGCTGCAGGATCGTGTGAGTGAGATGCAGAGAGGGGAGGTGAAACAGAATTGCTGGGAGCTGGGGGCGGGAGGGGGGGACACGATGGTACGGGGGGGGGGGGGGGACGGGAGGTACCGCGTGAAGCTGGAGGCTGGGCGAGGCTGTCCTGGGGTTGGGGAGGGGAGAGAAGCAGAATTCAGAAGGAGGGACAGAAGGAGGCTGCAGAGATCTGAGAGTATGTGGGCCCTCCTAGGGTACATTTGCCCAAGGGGTGTGATCTTGAGCTGGCTCTCTCTGTGGGCCTCAGTGGCCTCATCCGTAAGATGGGAACAGTAACCAGCAACCTCTCCCAGAGCAGACACAGGGATGTGAAGCGCACACCGGGGACGGGATTGGCATTGAGCGGTAGCTCAGGAGGTGTCACTTAGGTTTGGCATACCTGGGATGAACTTTGGGTGCTAGAGGGGACTCCTGGTAGATGTGAGGCAGATGTGTGCTCGCTCTGTTTCTGTGCTGTGACATGGAAGGTTATTACTACAGCAGTTACCCAGGTATTTCTTGGATATTGTGGAAGAATGTTACTCACTGTGTGGCTTTGGGCAAGGTACTTAACCTTTCTGCGCTTGGTTCCACACCTGGGAAGTGGGGATGGTGCTATTACCTATCTCAGAGGCTGATTGTAAGGAGATGAATGAATGGCTTACCTGAGAAGAGTTCTAATTTATCAAATTTGTGTTCTGTTTTATGGTGCTGAGGACAAACCCAGGGCCTCGCCCACGCAAAGCAGCGGCTCTCCCAGGACCCAGGCCCCTGGCCTGTGAAGGGCTTCACTACAGTCTAGCCCATGCAGGTCTCTGAAAGTCACCAACATGACAGTGTGACTGCACTGGGGGACACAGTGTTTGGGAAGGCGTAAATGTGGGGTATGGGGATGATGCAGGGATACAGGAGTGATTCTGGGGGGTGCAACCGGGTGCTGGTTGCTTGCTGCCAAAGAGGAATGAGAGCTTGCTGAAGGGTGCTGTTGGCTCTTGGGAGCCCTGGAGAACCCCACAGCAAGGACATTAGGGCGCAGAGGAGGCTATCAGGGTCTGTGGTGGGGGCAAAGGTTGTCACAGAACTTCACGGTCAGGAGAAGCAGCTTGACCTTGGAGCCAGCCTCACTGACCTCATCCACTCACCATTCCAGCCCCCTGGGCCCCTTCTTCTCTCCCCATCCCCATTCCCCTGCCCGCACACAACCCTTCCATCCTGTCCCTACACCTGCTTCATCCAGCTACAGCTAAGGGTGGCCGACTCTTGGGTCTCGGAGTAGAAACATGGTGGAGTAGAAACATGGCCGCCACCTTGTGGATGTTTCCTGGACTGCGGTGAACTCGGAGCAGGAGCAGGCGCTGGGATCTTTGGCTGTATATTCATGCTGTTGAGCACATCAAGGCTTGAAAAGGAGGGTGGGGACAGGGTGGCAGCGCTTATGCAGGCCCAGAACTGTCACTGTGGTACAAAATGTATGTGCTTGACAATGCACATGGCGGGGGTCATGAGAGTATTCAGAGGAGCTCGTGGGGGCGGTACTGGAATGCAGCAGGAGCACTCTAGGTAGTATTGGTGTGCTCCACCATGTGTGATGTGTTGGGGGGGGGAGTACACTGAGATCAGAGTGAGGGGGAGTTATTATTGGAGAGTACTGGGGTGTGTGGGGGTGTTACTGAATATACTGGAGTATTTGTGGAGGGTTGTCCTGCCCAATCTGCGTGGGTAGGTGGCTGGGGAGCATGGCTGGCTGTTACTGGGGTGTGCTAGAGCTACACCGGGGTTCTTGGGATGGGTTGAGGGGGTCTGGGCATTGTTGGGGCACCCTGGGATGCAGGGGAGGGAAGGGAGGAGTGACACTACTGAAGAGCGCTCAGGATAGTAAGGGCATGCGTTCGGGGGGCTCCTGGGTGTTGGGGGAGTTCTGAAGGGAGCAAGGCTGGGGCCAGAGTGTTGGCGTGCTTGGCCATTCAGGGGGTGCAGCAGGGACACTGGGAGCCCAGGGGTGGGGGGAGGTGGCTGTCTTCAGAGCAAGCCTGAGCCCACCTGGAGATAAATGCAATCATTTCAGTCCCTTGGACCTTTCCTGGTTGGGTATGTGAACCTCACCCACACATGCTGGTGGGGTTCAGTGGCTTGGCTGGGGACTCATGAATAGTCCACCAGTATGGCTCAGCATGTTAGAGTCCTCTATGGCCTGCAGGAAATGCCCTGGAGATTTCCAGGGACCCCAGAAGTCGCCACATGTGGCAACTGGGCACTTAGAAATGTGGCCAGTATAACTGAGGAACTGAGTGTTTCCTTTTGATTATCTTTCATATAAATAGTCCCACGTAATTAAGTAGCTACCATATTGGACAGTGCATGACAGGCAGCATCCCAGTAGGCCTGGGGACCTTGGGAGGTGTTACTGTGAACCACGAGTAGTTAAGGATTATGGGAGGGGTATCATCAAGGGCATGTGGCTTTTTTTTTCCATACTGGGGATTTAACCCAGAGCCTGTGCACTGAGCTACATCCCCAGCCCTTATTTTTAATTTTTATTTATTTATTTATTTATCTATTTATCTGTTTGTTTAGTGAGACAGCATTTCACTCTGTATCTCAGGCTGGTCCTGAACTCACTATGGAGGCCCAGGCTGACTTTGAACTTATGGTGCTTCTCCTGCCTCAGCCTCCCCAGTACTGGGATTACAGGCGTGCACCACCACGCCTGACTTATGTGGTCCTGAGGAATCAAACCCAGGATCTTGAGCTTGCTAGGCAGGAGCTATTCCTCCAGCCTATTTTGCGATGGGGTCTTGCTGAGTCTCAGAGTTGCCCAGGCTGGGCTCGAACTTGCACTCCCCCTGTCTCAGCCTCCCAGAGTGCAGGGATTACGGGCACGTGCCACCACACCTGGCCACTTGTCTTCGTGACTTAATAGCCTGTCCTAAGGATGAAGAACAAATCCTGTGGCGCCCATCCTATGTGTCAGGCCCTGTGCCAATCAATCACTCTGCCCTTGCCCGCAACCCCACCAGGCAGGGTGGGCAGTGGTCCCCCACTGTGGGAAGGAAACTCAGCCGCCAAGAGTGGAAGTGCAGGCTCAAGGTCACAGGCAGGAAGTAGCCAGCAGGGAAGCGGGCCAGGCTGTGCGGTACTGTGGAGGCGCTGTCACCCGCTGGTGCCCGGGGCGCAGCGGGCCCGGGGACTACTTGCTGAATGGATGGATGGATGAATGAGGAAAGAGTGAGTGGGAGAGCGCACTCCGGGCTCGGAGGGGGAGGCCTGGCAGGGCTGCGGAGCACGCGTGCACCGGCGGGGGAGGGGCGCCCAGCAGGGGCGGGGCGGGCGCGGCTGTGTCTCACGGTCCCTTCTCCGCCCCCTCCTGCCTCCCTGCCAGCGATTACATCATTAAGGAGAAAACGGTCTTGCTCCAGAAGAAGGACAGTGAGGGGTTTGGGTTCGTGCTCCGGGGGGCCAAGGGTGAGTGCCGGCCGGGGAGGAGACGGGAGGGGGCGCTCTGACCGCGGAAGCAGGGCCTGGGTGGGGGCAGGGGAAGGGCAGGGGACCCCAGCCCGGGGTGCTGGTTCCTCAGCTCCGGTGAGGCCTCCGTGACTTGGGTCTGAGCCCCATCCCCTGCTCGGCCTCTCCACCCCCTCCCCTCCGACCCCGCCGGCTCCTCCCTGTCTGCAGCGCAGACCCCCATCGAGGAATTCACCCCCACCCCGGCCTTCCCGGCGCTGCAGTACCTCGAGTCCGTGGACGAGGGGGGTGTGGCATGGCGGGCTGGACTGCGGATGGGCGACTTCCTCATCGAGGTGAGTCTGGGCGGCCCTCTCCTGGCTGGGACCTTGGAGAGAACCCCTAGAGCCCCCTTGCTAGGATCCAGCTGCCCAATTCTAGGTTCTCTCTGGCACAGGGGCTCCCAGCCCACAGACCCCATCCCTGCCAGCACGCTGGGAGGCTGAGGCAGGAGGATGGGAACTGGGAGCCCAAACCGGGGCAATTTAGCAACATAGCAAGATCCTGACTCAAAATCAAAAATACAGGGCTGGAGGAATGGTGCAGCGTCCAAGCAGTGGCCTAGCAGGCACTAGGCCCTGGGTTCCATTCCCCAGCACCACGTAATCCAGGCATGGTGGCGCACGCCTGTCATCCAGAGCTGGGGCAAGAGGACTGCCATGTGTTTGAAGGCATCCTGGCTGTCTAGTGAATTCAGGACTAGCCTGAATGACAGAGAGAGACCTTGTCTCTAAATAAACAGATAGGTAGATAGATAGATAGATAGATAGATAGATAGATAGACAGGCTGGGAATGTAGCTTAACTTTCAATACCAAAAAGAAAAAAAGAAAGAAAAAAGCAATTCTATCTAAAGGCCCTCCTGATCCTGGCCCCTGGTGCGGGCCTATAATCTTAGCACTCTTGAAGGCAGAGGCAAGAGGATCAAAAGTTGGAGCCCAGCCTGGGCAGCTTAGCAACTTAGCAAGACCCTGTCTCGAAACCAAAAATAGAAATGCCCTGGGGATGTAGCTCAATGGAAAGGCCCTGGGCTCGATCCCCAGGACAACAAAAAAATGAAGAAATAAAATGCCATCGGAAGCATCTTTAAAGTTGTTTTCAGGGCACACGAGGGGAACAGCGGGGAGGGTGCCTATAGCTTCCCCCCAACCCTGGAGCCGGGAGGAGAGTTGGGGGAGGTTCCAGGACAGGGCAGGGTATGTGGCCACTGTGCTGGGGACTCTGGAGCCAAAGGCAGCGCCCTGCCCCCATCCCGTGCCGCAGGTGAACGGGCAGAATGTTGTGAAGGTTGGCCACCGCCAGGTGGTGAGCATGATCCGCCAGGGAGGCAACACGCTGATGGTCAAGGTGGTGATGGTCACCAGACACCCGGACATGGATGAGGCCATCCATAAGAAAGGTGATGCCACCCCCTGTGTGCTCATGCCTGGGTCCTCCATAGCCCCCAGACTCTGACCCTTGGGAGCCTTGATGCCCAGGCGCTCTGCCCCAAGGCCTTCCCTTCCCCAAGGCTGAGGCTGATTGCTTGTGACCCTTCTGGGGAGAAACTGAGGCAGAGACGGTTTAGCAGACCAGTAGGGCTGTTCTGTGAGCACTGTGGTGGTGGAGGACGATGGGGTGTCCCCTGGTGCCAGTGCCTCACCCAGTCTATCGCCTTCTCAGCACCCCAGCAGGCTAAGCGGCTCCCACCCCCAGCCATCTCCCTGCGCTCCAAGTCCATGACCTCAGAGCTGGAAGAAATGGGTGAGTGCAGGGGGCTGCTGGGCCCAGGGCGTGGGCGGGAGCGGGCTGGCAGTCCCTCGAGTTTGTTAGTGTCGTTAGTGACCAGGGGTCCTCGTCCTCATCCTGTCCCTCCTCCTCGGGGGGAGCTCGTGACCTGCCTGTGTGTCTCTGGGAAGGGCTGTCTGAGGTACAGCTTTCCTGCCCTCTCGTATCTGTTGCTCGGTCGGATCTCCGGGTCTGTGTGTGTCTCTCTCTGGGGGTTGCGCTTTCTCTCCTTCCTTCTGGCCCCTCTCCATCGTCCCGCCTCACCTCTCTCCCCTCCTTCACAAGCTCCCTTTCCACTAGCTCTCCTGAGCCCCCAGTAATCCAGGAGCGTGAGCCCCTCCCTCCAGACAGGGTCCGAGTGGACCCAGGGGATCCTGTGTCCCCAGAGAGGGGGCTGAGCAGGCAGCTGACCACTCCCAGCCCGGGCCCTAAGGGAGGAGGAGTTCCAGAGAGGGACCCCTCGCCTCCCCCATGTCCTAACTCTTGGCTCCTCTACTGCCTCCCCCCCGGGCTAGTCTCCCCCTGGAAGAAGAAGAGTGGTGAGTGGGCACAGGACTGGCGGGAGGGCCCCCATCTCCCGACGGCGGACTCGCCCCTCCCCGACCCCTCACTGCCCCACTCGCGCTTGCGCAAGCTCGCTGGCCACGCCCACCGGCTGCACCTGCTGGCCACGCCCACTGGCCAAGCCCTGTTCCGCTCCGCCCAGGCCCGCGGGGGCGCCCTTGAGCTACATCCCTATCCTTTGCCCGCAGAATACGAGCAGCAGCCTCCGCCGGTGCCCAGCATGGAGAAAAAGCGGACGGTGTACCAGATGGCGCTCAGTAAGATGTCCCAGCCCTGCTCGGTTCCGGTCCCCCGACCCCTCAGTTCCTCCTTCTCCCGCACACCCTTCGCCCAGCTCCCAGCCTCGCCCCAGGCTGGGCCCTCAGCTCTGCCGCCTCCCAGTCTTACCGCTGCCACTTGTCTGTCGTCTGCCTACACTGGCGCACACACAAGGGCAGCGGCGTCAGAGTTAACTTCCTGTCGCTGTCTCCGCCCCTGTGCACCTCCCCGCAGACAAACTGGATGAAATCCTCGCCGCAGCTCAGCAGACCATCAGTGCAAGTGAGAGTCCAGGGCCTGGTGGCCTCGCGTCCCTGGGCAAGCACCGGCCCAAAGGTTTCTTCGCTACCGAGGTAGGAGGCCTGGTCCTGGGGGATCTGGGGATGCGACACCCCGCTCGGGCCTCTTCCCTGGCTCCTTCTGGCCCTCCAGGGTGCGGCCACGCTTCCTGGGCCCTCCTCCTCTTTATTCTCCCCCGCGTCTCTGTCTGTCCCTTTCTTTGCTTCCCTTCCGTCCCTGTGACTCCTCGTGGCTGTCTGTCCTACTACCCAGAGGGCCCAAGAGAAAGCAAAATGATGTCATGGGATTCCCCAGTCTAATGGTAGGTGCTCAGCAATCATTCAACATGGAAATACGAATTATTAAACCAGGTACCATGGCTCAGGTCTGCCCTCCCATCTAGCTAGCAGGCTGAGGCAGAAGGATCACCTGGGCCCAGAGATCAAGGGCAGTCCTCTTAGCCTAGACTTCATCTTTTTAAAATGTTTTAATTATTATTTCTGTCCCCTCTCTGCTGGTCTTTCCTCACAAGAATAGGCAAACCTAATCAGGAGTGGTGGAGCATACCTGTAATCCCAGCACTGTGGGAAGCTGAGGCAGGAGGTTGAAAGTTTGAGCCCAGCCTGGGCCATTTAGCTGCTTAGTGAGACCCAGTCTCAAAAGGGACTAAGGTTGTAGCTTAGTGTGAAGGCCCATGTCTTACCTCCCCAAAAAAGAGGCAAAATGAGGGTGTTCATGTGTTTTGAGTCCAGTGTTCTGCCAGGATAACCTCATTCCTTTCTTAGAATCATCCTGTGAGGTACTCCCGGTTGTTACCCCCCTTGTAGGCAGGGAAACTGAGGCTCAGAAAAGGAACCAGGATTTTAGTCCAGGAGTCAGGCTCCTGAAGCCGTGGCCCAGCTCCAACCCCTGGCCCTTACCACGGCCCCGTCCAGCCTGTTACTGGCTGTCCACCCACTGGGCTGTGCCCCTTGACACCAGTCTGCCCCCCAGGCCTGCCAGTGCCTCGCTCATTGTCCAGCTGTTGTCTCCAGAGTCCTCTCCCTCGGCACTCCTCCTGTGCTCAGGCCCTGCCCTCTGGACCTCTGGCCACACCTACCACCTGGTGGCCAGGGGGTTGTTTCCTCTGAAGCTGGGTTATTTGGCTTTTTCTGGGTCCACGTAGCCCTTTGGTAAGCTGGCACCGCCCTCATCAGACTAACGCTTATAAATGCAGAAAATACGCTGTGTAGGATAACAAAAGCCAGTTACCCTAAAATAGAGTTATCAAAATATTTTTTGAAAAGCAAAATTTGTGATATCATAATACAGGCGGCTTTCGTCAACACATTACCCAGCGAGATCTGGTGGTGGATCTTAATGACTCTAATTTCGAAATCACAAGTAGCATAAATAGTCTTTCAGGAAACCTGCACCACTGCAACGAGACACAGTGATCTCGGCTGAGGCCTGCAGGGCTTCCCGTCCATGTCCTTAACTGGGGAGGAGCCGAGCTTCTGCTGGAGGATGTAGAAATGAAGGGCTCGCCCTTCTGCCCAAGTGCGCAGGCCACCCCATCCCGGAGGTCCCTGCAGCCCCACCGAGGGCCACACCGTGTGCACTACAGGGTCCCATACTTTTGTAAGAATCGAGAAGCTGGCGGCGTGGCTGCTCAGCAGGTAAAGCACTTGCCCAGCAAGCGCAATGCCCTGGGTTCAATACCCTAGCACCACATAAGCCAGGTGTGGTGCTACACGCCTGTAGTCCCAGCACTTGGGAGGCTGAGGCAGGAGGATTGTCATGAATTTGAGGCCAGATTGGTCTATATATAGTGAGTTAAGGATCAGCCTGGACTACACAGAAAGACCTTGTCTCAGAAGGAAAAAAAAAAAGGCAGTAGTTGGATGTGGTGAGACAGGTCTATTATCCCAGCACTCTGGGAGGCTGAGGCAGGAGGATTGCAAGTCCCAGCCCAGCCTCAAAGATTTAGCAAGATGCTATCTAAAAATAAACATTTTTTAAAAGACAGGGCCGCAGCAAAGGGTCCTCGGCCACTCCTCAGGGCTCGGCAGAGCGCCCGGGACACTACCGCACACCGGACTCACGCTGCCCAAGGAGCCTGGCATCCCTGCAAGTGTCCGGGCCACCTGTGCCCTCCTCCTCCCACGTTCAGTGTGAGGGTTAAAAGTGCACAGGCCCCACAGCAGGCCAGCCACGGCTTCTGAACCTGACTTCCTCTAACTTCCGGCTACCTTGGGCCTGCTGCTTGATTTCTGGGTGTCTCAGTTTCCTGATCTGTAAAATGGGGTGAAAGCATTTCTCAGGACGATCAGATAAGGCAGCCGCCTCGCACGGCAGGCCCCCAGCAAGCGTTAGTCTCCTTCCCCACCTCTCTTTATCCCAGAAATATTTCCCTGTCACCCCTGATCTGGGGCACATCATCCCCTCCTCCCGGTGTTACACTCTCCTGCTCCTCTTCTTTTTCTTCTTGATGGTGTCTTACTCTGCGGTCCAGGCTGACCTTGGACTTACTAGATAGCCTAGGCCTCAAATGTCCAGTCCTCCCGCCTCAGCCTCCTGAGGGCTGGGATTACAGGTGTCAGCTCTTAATTTGGAATCCCTTCTGCTGCTTCTCTGTCCAGTCATCTTCCACTCCATATTGCACGCCTCTAAAGATGAGGCTCACCACCCCCATTCCACTGAGTCTGTATATGGACAGACTTCTAGAAAGTTCTCGGGCTTTTTTATCAGTTTGCTTTTTCCTGTGGTCTTTTGCCTTCGCTCACACTGTAATACAACCTCACGGTTCCTCAGGGAAGGGGAGAAGGGCAGGAGATGCAGCAGAGCTCTGGGGATTTGAACTCTCTTGCCCAGGGTCTCTCGGCAAGTGTATAGCCAATCAGAATTGAGGCCAAATCCCCTTAGCCATATCATGTTTTTAGGTGGATGCTGGGTTGATTTTGGTCCCTGGGAATTGGACCCAGGGCATTCTCACTGAGCTACATCTCCAGCTCCTTTTTAATTTTTTGTTTTAAGTAGAATCTCACTAAGTTGTTAAGTTGCCAAGGCTGGGTTCAAACTAGTGACTCTCTGGCCTCGGCCTCCCAGAGTGCTGGCGTTTCAAGCACAGGTCATGACACCTGACTATACCATGGTTTCTAATAATGATAACTGTTTCAGAGATGCCCAAAAGGGGCCTGCCACTTTTTGCCCTTATTTTCATTATTGTTATAATGAAACTTTTTGGAAAAGAAATTTTAGTATTTATAGGTGTACACTAACTATATTAAAGGTCTTATAGGTGGCCCAAGAGAGTTCCTCTCCACACAAATGAAACAAGGGCAAAAAGGTATCCCCATGGCGGGGCACAGGCTGGACGCGCCTGATCTTCACGGTGGGTCTCCGAGAATCAAGGATTCCGTATTTGCACATTTGCCAAATCTCTAAAATGCATTTAGACCTCCCCATCATCTGGGATTCTGGCGGGTTTCCGCGGAGATGCGCACAATGGCAAGAATTTCCAGTGGCCAGGTGCGCGTGTCCAGCCAGGGACCAGGTCAATTCTCAGCCTTTTGTCCCCCCACACTACCGTAAAGTGGCATCCTGGCTATGCTATGGGTCTAGTGCCCATTTTTTGTACCTTTGTGCATTTTGTTGGTGATCATGGTGACTTGCTGGCCAGTGCTGTAAGTGTGGGAAGGCCACGATGGCCCGCAGAGATCAGGTCTGCTCAGGCGTGGCTCACAGCACTGCTGGCTCGGAGGGCAGCACTAATGAATTGACAAAATGTATTAAATAAGGTGTCCATCAACAGAAATGCATAAACCAGGGGTGTCTTGATCAGTTGGCAGGAATATGTTGTGAGGGCCAGAGGAAAAGCACAGTGGTTAGGGCACATGCCTAGCAAGCACAAGGTCCTGAGTTCGATTCCTCTGCACCATATAAAGCTGGGCATGGTGGTGCATACCTGTAATCCCAGCACGCAGGAGGCTGAGACAGGAGGATTGTCCTGAGTCCAAGGCCAACCTGGGCTCTGCAGTGTGTTCAGGACCAGCCTGGGCTACAGAGCAAGATGCTGTCTCAAAAAAAAAAAAAAAAGTAGTGAGCCAGCAGAACATCCTACCACAGATGGCCAGGTCTGGCTGTCCTGGGGCTGGATGGTTGTCAGAGGTGAGGCCTGGCCTGTGCCCTGGAAGGTGTTTAGTCACATACCTGACTCTTCCTTCTAGATGCCAGTACTATTCCCCCAGTCCCAAACGGTCCTTGGATATGGTCCAGTGCCCCCCTGGGAAGCAGTACCACCTGTCATTGAGAGTCACTGCCCCTCACCCCTCTAAGGTTAAATGGTTTTCAGCCTCAGTTTATCCAGCTGCGCTTACATTCAGGAGGCCACCACATCCGTTTGTTCATTCCTTCCTTTCTTCCATATTTACTGGACACTCTGGGAGGCTGAGGCAGGAGGATCACACGTTTAAGCCCAGCCTGGTTTAGCAATTCAGCAAGACCCTGTCTCAATAATGATAACAATAAGAATGATACTACTACTTCCTGGAGGCCTGGGTGTCCTCCCAATAGTTCCAGTTACCCACGTCTCCTTTCCAGCCAGATCCCACCCTCCACTCTGCTGGAATTTTCCTGTCTGGGCCTGTTACACCCCTGGGTGTTTCCCTTTGTTCCTGTTTCCCAGAAAATGTGTACTAACAGACAAATCCCAGTTTGAATCCTGACTTCTTCCAATTTTGTGTTGCATTTGGGATTGTATTACTTGATTTTTCTCCATCTTGGTTCCTTTTTTGTGGGAGGAGGGGGAGGACGGGATCTTGCTCTGTAGTCCACATCGGTTCTGAACTCAGTATGTAGCCAAGAATAGCTACATAGTGGTGTGCACCACCATGCCCAGTTTATGTGGTGCTGGGGATGGGGCCTTGTGCTTAGTAGGCAAGCACTCAAACCACTGAGTTATGCCCTGAGCCCCAATCCTTCTTTTCCTTGGCACTTGCTGG
This sequence comes from Ctenodactylus gundi, assembly GCA_004027205.1. Taxonomy (NCBI): domain Eukaryota; kingdom Metazoa; phylum Chordata; class Mammalia; order Rodentia; family Ctenodactylidae; genus Ctenodactylus; species Ctenodactylus gundi. The sequence goes on along the minus strand of PVKB01003641.1, from coordinate 71,905 downwards.
GTCCCTCCCTGAGCCTTCCTTGACCCTCCCCCCCTCCCCCCACCCCAGGGCCTCCCTCTGCGCTGCTGCCTTCCCTGTCTTTCCCACACAGAGGCCTCCTCATGAGGTTCCTGTATCTTGGGGGCCTCTCATGGTCTTGTCCTCCTGTGTCTCCACCTCCAGTGGGTTTCTGCTTCTCTCCCTTTTCCCCTCTGCATCCACACCAGAGACAGTGTGGGGCAATATCACTCCGAAGCTTCTGGGGTCAGACCTCCGGGAGACTCTACCCTATTAGGTAAGACGATGTTATTTAAGAACTTGGAAGCTGGGCCTGGTGGTGCAGCCTGTCATCCCAGCCCTTTGGAAGGCTCAGGCCAGAGGATCACAAGTTTGAGCCCAGCCTGTGATTTAGTAATTTCGTAAGACCCTGTCTCAACATCAAAAACAAAAATAAGCTGGGATCTAGCTTAGTGCAAAGACCCCAGGTTGGATCTCTGGGACAAAAATAAAATAGAATTAATAAAATCCCTGGCAACTAGGAAGTTTCAGTTCTCCCCAAAATATACACCACAGCATTCAACCTAAGCAAAACGGAGACAGACTCACTCATGCCCATCATGGGGACAGATCCCGGACACAGCTGCTCGAGACCAAGGCTGTGTCTCCTCCTTGGGCCTTACCGTCTGCCTGTCTCCTCTGTGTGGTTTTAGTTTTCTGCGCTGCTGACTCTGTTGCTGGGTCAGTGGCAGAAGGAGGGCTTCCTGTCATCCAAATCTTTGCCAGGGTTCAAGTTTCTTCCTGTCTTGTGACTCAGTTGCTCCCCACCCCCACCCCCCACCCCACAGCCTCTCTGACTCCGGGGCCTGCCTTTCCGGGTCTCTGCTTCTTCCTGGCCTATCCCATCCTGTCTTCCAACCTTTGTCTCTCCTCTGACTCTACCTTTTGTTTTTGTGGTGGGTTTTTTGTTTATTTTTCCCCCAGTGGTATTGGGGATTGAGCCCAGGGCCTTTGCACTGAACTATATCCCCAGCCTTTGGGTCTCACTAAGTTGCTGGCGTGGGCCTCAACCTTGCAATCCTCCTGCTCAGCCTTGTGAAGTGATGGGGTTACTGGTGTGCACACCAGCCACCCCCAGCTCCATTTCTGTCTTTATATTTTGAGACAAGGCCTCATTCTGTAGTATAGGCTGGTCCTGAACTCACTATATAGCCCAGGCTGGCTTCAAACTCATGGCAGTCTTCCTGCCTCAGCCTTCTGAGTGTGAGGATTACAGGCATATGTCACCATGCCCAGCTAGTGTGTAGTGATGGGGAATTGAATCCAGGCCATGTGCTTGCTGGGCAAGTGCTTTAACCACTGAGCTATGGCCCCAGCCCATTTTCTCTTTTTGTCTTGTTTTCTATTTGTCTTCCTCTCTGTCACCTCCCCTACTCTCCTCAGAGGCTGTAGAGGAATTTTAGCCCATTGTCAGCCTGTTTACCTCCATGTGAGATCACCCAGTCTGCCACTAAGGCACGCCAGATCCACCCACGACGTCCCAGGACAGCAGGGCTCCAGGCTCTTTGAGGAGGAGTCTGCTGGGCAGCTGTGACGTCATTTACAGCCAGCACATTGGTTGGCTGACCCTCGGCCCAGAGCAAATGCTCCGAGTTTGATGGAGGTCATCCTGCCCTGTGTGGAGCGGGTCCCCCTCTTCAGCAGTCAGTCCCATGCCCCTGACAGCGTGATGGCCGCTCCTCAGCACGAAGCCTCCTGTTACTCTACCCCTCTGACATGAAACCCACCTTCTTTGTTTCTGTTTAACCAGGTACTGGGCTTGAACCCAGGGATCACTGGGCTACGTGGAGACAAGGTCTTGCCGAGTCGCCCGCGCTGGTCCTGTGACCTTGTGCTCCCCTTGCCTTAGCCTCCAGGCAGCTGGGGGCAGGCACAGCCACCGCCCTGGGCTCGCCTCATTTGTTTGGCCTCGAGCCTGCCTGTCCTTCATGTGGCTGGGACGTTACCTCCTCTGAAGCCTGTGTAGCGTCTAGAACAGTCCTTGGCCCGAGGAGGTGCTCCCCAGCACAGTGGAGGGACGAGAGGAACGCAGAAGGGTTCTGGCCTGGGGAGTCCTGGGCTCTGTCCGTGGAATGGCCCCAAGCAACAGGGGGCCGAGCAGTTCTATATTTGCATGGCCCAGGGCAGTGGCCCCGGCCACGGGTGACGCCTGGACATTTCCTGTGCGACCAGATGGAGGAGTGCAATTTCGTTCTCTCTTTCCCTGTTTTTCTGGTTCTGGGGACTGGACGTAGAACCTTCACGATGAGCTGTATCTCCAGCCCTTTTTATATTTTACTTATTTTGAGATAGGAGCTTACTATGCCCTAAGGTGCCATGGGTGTGTATCAACCCATGGGCCTCCTGCACCAGCCTCCCAAGGTTCTGGGATTACAGGCGTGTGTCATCCGTCTCAGTTTGGAATTTTTTTTAAATTAACCAAAATGTCTGTGTAAACGGCTAGTGGCTACCCCGTGGGACCGCTCAGGCCTAGAGGAAGGGGCAGCCAGGCGGGGTGGAGGGATGACAAAGAATCAGAGCTCGGAGTGCCATGATAAGATGGTCTGGACAGAGGGAATGAGGTGCGCCAAGCTCCAAGGCAAGAGGCAGCCAGGAATGCAGGGGAGGGCTGGGGGTCACTGTGCCTGGCCGCATCCAGGGGCAGGAGGTGACCGTGTGACTCACCCACCGCTGTTTTCGTTTCTCCATGTGTCTGGTTGACAGATGGAGAAGGGAGACACCTGTGGTCACCTGGCAGGAACTGGGGCATCAGGGCCCAGTGGTGCCCACACTGGCTGCCCTTTGTGGCTCCGCCCTTCACTGGCACGGCTGACCTTTAGGCCCTGTCCAGGACCAGGGACTAGCCAGGCACAGGTGCTATCGCGGCAGGTTTCATCTTGGCCTCCATGCGCCACGGGCACTTTTGCCTTTGTGAGCCTCTCCCCAAACATGTTTTTAGCTGTACATTCTATACTGTATGGGTACAGAGGCGAATACAGGAGAACGGCCATGACTCTGAAGCCAGCCTGGTCTACATAGTGAATTCTGAAACAGCCTAGATGACACAGCAACCCTGTCTCAAAAAAAAAAAAAATAGTCTACCTCCCTGCTCCCTATCTTCCCCACACCCCATTCTTTATTTCCTTTTTTTTTTTTTTTTTAAGTACTTAGGATTGAACCCAGGGCCTTCACAATGAACTATATCCACAGCCTCTGATTATTTTTTTCTTTTTGAGGCACAGTCTTGCTAAGTTACCCAGGTTTGATTCAAACTTAAAATCTTCCTGCCTCAGTCTCTCAGAATGCTTGGATCGCAGGCCTGCATCACCGTGCCTGGCTCTGTCATCTCTTTTATTTTGCTCTTTAAACCATTTACATTTTGGATTTCTCAGAGAAACCATGCAATATTTAACCTCTGTGTCTTAGCGTTATGGTCTCAAGATGCATCCATTCTATGGAGCTAGGGAGCATAGCTCAGCGGTTAGAGAATTTGCCTCGCAAGCAAAACGCCCTGTTTGCTTCCCCAGCACCATATAATCTGGGTGCGGTGGCACACTCCTGCCTGTAATCCTATCACTTGGGAGGCTGAGGCAGGAGGATCGTTGAGTTTGAAGTCAGCCTGGGCTACATAGGAGTTCACAACCAGCTTGAACTACAGAGTGGGACTCTGTCTCAAAAAGGCGGGGGGGGGGGGTCAGCATTTTACAACAAATGACTCAATTTGATCCTTCTCTATGGCAGAGCAGTACTCTTTTTTTTTTTTTGACAGTTTGAGACAGAAAGTTGCGAAGTTTCCCAGACTGAGTTCAAACTTGCAATCCTCCTGCTTCACAGAGTTCTGGGATTCTAGGTGCACACCACCACACCCAGCATTTTGTCACGATTTTCTGAGCGATACAGTATAACTACTTAAATAGTATTTCCGTTATGAGTAAATCTGGAGCTGGCTTAAAGTGTACCAGAGGATGTGGGGTGCTGTGGAAACAGGATCAATTGACATGAGGGACTTGAGGAGCCATGGATTTTGTCACCCAGACATCCTGGAACTCATCCCCCATGGATACTGAGGGATGACTGGTTTATTTGAGCTGGCTTATAAACCTTTTTTTCTCTTCTGCTTTTAAAAGACATTGAGCCATTTCCCCCTAACAGTACCGAAGGTCCTAGACACAGTAGCTACAGTAAGGGAGAAGCTGGGCCCTCCCTCACAGAGGCTGGCATGCTGCCATGGGTACCGCCCAGAAGCAAGTGAGCAAGGAGACCTGGGCTGAAGGAACGGCACAGGGGTTAAAGCGCTTACGTTGCAAGCACCAGGCCCCGAGTTCGATAAAGCCAGGCATGGTGGCCCATGCCTGCAATCCCAGCACTCAGGAGGCTAACGCAGGTGAATTGTCCTGAGTCCAAGGCCAGCCTGGGCTCCACAGTGAATTCAGGACCAGCCTGGGCTGCAGAGTGAAAACATCTCAAAAAAAAGATGGAGATGTGCACTGTGACCGGGAAACATGGGGAGACAGGACTGGACGGGCAGGGACATTACAGCACAGGGTGAGGAGAGCAGGCATGGGGCTCTCCAGCAGGAGGGATGGGGTGCAGAGCAGCAGAAGGGCGGGCCATGCTTAGGCAGATGCAGGCAAGGCTGGATTGCTGGGCCATCCTCGTGTGGGCCTCCTAGGGCAGGAGCCTGGGCAAGGTTGCTGGGCCAGTCTTCCAAAGGGGAGCCTGAGGGAGGGAGGGAGGGAGGGAGGCAGCAGCTGTGGTCCCTCAGCCTCATCCCACCTGGAGGCCTGGAGTGCGAGTCCCAGCCAACTCAGTCCCGCTTGTCTCTCCACGTCCCGTACCAGTCCAGCAAGGGCTGCAGGCTGCTCTGAGAAGCCAGTTCCTCAGGAGAATGGTGATCCTTCAGGACTGCCAGCCAGAACCACTCCAACAGCAGGGCAGGGGCACACCAGTCACAGGGACACCAGCAGTGTCTCCCCCACAGGGCCTTGTAGGCTGGCCTTGGGAATTTCCATCTGCTTCTCACCTGGGGGTGTTACTCTGGCACAGGCATGTCCATCCTGCAGCCTGCTGGTTTTTTATACTCTTGATTTTTTAATGTTATAATGAAGAATATGTCACTCAGTGGTTACAGCATTTGCCTAGCAAGACATGTAAAAATAAAATTAGCTAGGCACAGTGGCACACACCTGTTATCCCAATACTTGGGAGGCTGATGCAGGAGGATTATTATAAATTTGAAGTCAACTTGGACTACATAGTGAGTTCAGAGCCAGCCTGGATGATACAGTAAGACCCTCACCCTCTCTCAAAAAAGCATATATGGGCTGGAGGAATGGCTCAGCAGTTAGTCTCGTCAAGTGCTAAGTACCCGAATCCGATTCCCTAGCACCATATAAGCTGGCATTGTGGTACAGGCCTGTAATCCCAGCACTCAGGAGGCTGAGGCAAGAAGATTGCCATGACTCCAAGACCAACCTGGGCTACATAGTGAGTTCAGGACCAGCTTGGGCTACAGAGGGAGACCCTATCTCAAATATATATATATATATATATATATATATATATATATATATATATATATATATATATATATATCCTAAGACAGTCTTATTCACTCAAAAAAATACAAGGACAAAAAAACTGGCAGGTCACAAGCTAGACACACCTGCACTAGTATTTCCATCAGAGCAGTGGCCTACTCCAGATTTCGTTTTTTGTTTTGTTTTGCTTTGTTTTGTTTTTGGTTTTTCACTCTAGTCCAAGCTGGCTTCCAACACACAGCAACCCTGGGATGCCCAGTTTATGTCGTGCTGGGGAATCGAATCCACCAAATTTCTTTTTGAACAGTCCCTCTGCCTCCTGTAGACACAGGCAGAGACCGGTACAGGGACGAGGGGGCAGCAGCAGGCATGGGGTGGGGGGGGCCTGATACAGCCATCCACACAAGTGACAGTGGAGACTCGGGCTCCGTGGTGGCAGCAGGGGCACTGCCAGTCGGCTTGCTTCCCCTTTCTGCCCCGCTCTCCACCCTGTATGGCGCCCTTCCTGCCCGGCGGGGACCTGCGGGGTGGCCATGCGACTAAGCTTCTGCCCGCAGCCCACATTGATCTCTCTCTGCCATCTCTTCTCTTCCACGCTGGCTGCTGCCGCCCCAAAGTCGAGCTTCGATCCCCACCACCGCTCCCAGCCAAGTTATGAGCGTCCTTCGTTCCTGCCTCCCGGACCTGGGCTCATGCTCCGGCAAAAATCCATTGGTATGTTGGGACAGGACGCGCGCTGGGGGCGGGGGGCGTGACCACCACGGTGCGCGCCGGGCGCTGGGGGCTGTACCACTGTCTAGTCGGGCAGAGCCCCGACTGCGGGGCTGGAAATCCCCGCCCTCCCAGCCGTGGAGTAGGTTGCCTCACGGCTCTGGGCCCCAGGCTCTGCATGTAGAAAAAGGAAACAATTTTGCGTCCCTGAATAGAGGAGCTCAGACAGGGGGATGGAGTGTAAGAGAGAGATGATGAGGGAAGCCAGGCACCGGCCAGGGCAGAGTGGTCGCGGTGAGGAGAACTTGGCGGTAGACTTAACTCCCCAGCTCCAGCCCTCACAGCCCCGGGCGGGCGACTCTGGCACCTGTGAGCTCTGTCTCTTCTCCATGGCCCAAGCCTTTTTCCGTCATCTCCCCCTTTCCAACAGTAGCCCCACCTGGAGGGGGCCCGTGTAAAATCTCAGGTTGGATGGGCTGACCGGGTTTCTGCTGGGCATGTTCCTAAAAAGAGGCATGCGACTAGGCACACAATCCTGGCGACTCCTTCCCGGCTCAAGCTGCTTTTTGCTCACGCCAAGCCACTCCTACGGTACCTAGGCCTTCGTGCAAATTAGAAAAGGACGCCCCCTCGTGGTTAGAGAAGGAAATTCAGCAGAACTTTGCTGCTTTCCGCCTGCTCCCCTGCTGTTTGACATTGCCCAGTGCACAGCCTGGGCGCGGGGCTAATAAGAGGGCGTAAACTAGGTGCCCTTTTCTTTTTCTTTTTTCTTTTTTCCTTCCAGTACTGAGAATCCAATCCAGGGCCTTCGTACTGAGCTATATCCCCAGCCTTTCCTTCCTTCCTTCATTTAAAATTTTTTTTAAATTACAAGGTCTCACCCTGTAGTCCAGACTGGCCTTGAGCTCACTCTGTAGCCCACGCTGGCCTCGAAATCAAGACAATCGTCCTGCCTCAGCTTCCAGAGTGCCAGGGTTATGGGCATGCGCCACCATGCCCAGTTTATGTGCTGCTGGGAAACCTAGGGCCTTGTGCCCGGCAAGCACATTAAACACTAAGCCCCCGGCCCTTCCAGCCCCTTCTTCACTTTTGAGGCAGGGTCTCCCCAGATGGCCCAAGCGGGACTGGAACAGGCGACCCTTCCGCCTCTGCCCCCTTCCCCGCAGTCTCGGCGCCCCCTACCGCCCGTTCGTATTGCTGTACTGCGGGACCGGGCCCGTGGAGGCCCCTCCCGCATGCCCACTCCCGGGTCGCGCGTGTCTCCCCAGGGGCTGCAGAGGACGAGAGGCCGTACCTAGCGCCCCCGGCCATGAAGTTCAGCCGCAGCCTGTCCGTGCCGGGCTCCGAGGACATCCCCCCGCCACCCACCACGTCCCCGCCGGAGCCCCCCTACAGCACCCCGCCGGCCCCCTCCTCTTCGGGCCGCCTCACCCCCTCCCCGCGGGGGGGCCTCTTCAACCCCGGCTCCGGCGGCCCCCTGCCCGCCTCCTCGCCCGCCTCCTTTGACGGGCCCTCCCCGCCCGACCCCCGCGTGGGCGGCCGCGAGAAGGGCCTGTACCACGGCGGCCCCCTACCCCCCGCCCACCACCACCCGCCGCACCACCACCACCACCACGCGCCGCCGCCCCAGACGCACCACCACCACGCGCACCCCCCGCACCCCCCGGAGATGGAGACGGGAGGGTCCCCCGACGACCCCCCGCCCCGGCTGGCCCTGGGGCCCCAGCCCAGCCTGCGCGGCTGGCGCGGCGGCGGGCCCAGCGCGAGCCCGGGGGCCGCGTCCCCGTCGCACCACGGCGGCGGCGGGGCGGGCGGCGGGGCTGCCCAGGCGCCGGCGCTGCGCTACTTCCAGCTGCCGCCCAGGGCGGCCAGCGCCGCCATGTACGTGCCGGCGCGCTCGGGCCGCGGCCGCAAGGGGCCGCTCGTCAAGCAGACCAAGGTGGAGGGCGAGCCCCAGAAGGGCGGCCTCCCGCCCGCGCCCGCGCCCGCGTCGCCCGCGTCTCCGCAGCCGCCGCCCGGCGCGCCCGCGGCCCCGGAGAAGAACTCCATCCCCATCCCCACCATCATCATCAAGGCGCCGTCCACCAGCAGCAGCGGCCGCAGCAGCCAGGGCAGCAGCACCGAGGCCGAGCCGCCCGCGCCGCCCGACGCCCCGGCCGGCGCCGGCGGGGCCTCGCCCGGGCCCGCCTCGGCCATGTCGCCCGTGCCTCCGTCGCCGTCGCCCGTGCCCGCGCCCGCCTCGCCCAGCGGCCCGGCCACCCTGGATTTCACCAGCCAGTTCGGGGCCGCCCTGGTGGGCGCGGCGCGGCGCGAGGGCGGCTGGCAGAGCGAGGCCCGGCGGCGCTCCACGCTCTTCCTGTCCACCGACGCGGGCGACGAGGACGGCGGCGACGCGGGGCTGGGCGCGGGCGCGGCGCCGGGCCCGCGGCTGCGCCACTCCAAGTCCATCGACGAAGGCATGTTCTCGGCCGAGCCGTACCTGCGGCTGGAGGCGGCGGGCGGCGGCGCGGGCTACGCGGGCTACGCGGCGGGCGGCGGCCGCGCCTACGGGGCCGGCAGCGCTTTCTCCAGCTTCCTGCCGCCGCGGCCGCTCGTGCACCCGCTCACCGGCAAGGCGCTGGATCCCGCGTCCCCGCTTGGCCTCGCGCTGGCCGCCCGCGAGCGCGCGCTCAAGGAGTCCTCGGACGCCGGCGCGCCCCCGCCCCCCGCCCGGCCGCCGTCGCCGCGCTACGAACCCCCGCCGCCCCCACCGCACCTGCACTCTCCCCACGCCCACCACGAGCCCGTGCTGCGCCTGTGGGGCGCGCCCCCGCCCGAGCCCGCGCGCCGGGAGCTGGGCTACCGCGCGGGGCTGGGCGGCCCGGACAAGGCCCTGGCGGCCAGCCCGCCCGCGGCGCGCCGCTCTCTGCTGCACCGCTTGCCCCCGACGGCGCCCGGGGTGGGGCCGCTCCTGCTGCAGCTGGGCCCCGAGCCGCCCGCCCCGCATCCCGCCCTCGGCAAGGCCTGGCGCTCCGGCGCCCCCGACGAGCCCGAGCGCCTTCCCCTGCACGTGCGCTTCCTGGAGAACTGCCAGCCCAGGGCCACCCCGGCCCTGGCGGCCTCGGCGGGGGGCGGAGGCAGGGGACCCCCCGCCGAGGACGGTCCCAGCGTCCCCCCGCCGCCCAGCCCGCGCCGCTCCGTGCCCGCCTCGCCCACCTCCCCGCGCGCTAGCGAGGAGAACGGGCTGCCCCTGCTCGTGCTGCCGCCGCCTGCCCCCTCTGTGGACGTGGACGACGGCGACTTCCTCTTCGTGGAGCCTCTGCCGCCGCCTCTGGAGTTCTCCAACAGCTTTGAGAAGCCCGAGTCGCCGCTCACGCCGGGGCCTCCCCACCCGCTGCCGGACCCTCCCACCCCGTCCAGCACCCTGCCACCCGCGCCCCCTCCGGCCGCCGCCCCCGCGCCCCCCACCCTGGACTCCACCGCATCCAGCCTGACGTCCTATGACAGCGAGGTGGCCACGCTGACCCAGGGGGCTCCCGCTGCGCCCGGGGATCCCCCTCCGCCAGGCCCTCCGGCCCCGGCCGCCCCGGCGCCGCCTGCCCCACAGCCGGGCCCGGACCCTCCTCCTGGCACGGACTCTGGCATAGAAGAAGTGGACAGCCGGAGCAGCAGCGACCACCCCCTGGAGACCATCAGCAGCGCGTCCACGCTGAGCAGCCTGTCTGCAGAGGGCGGCGGCAGCGCCGGGGGCGGGGGCGGGGCCGTCGTGGCCAGCGGCCCGGAGCTCCTGGACACCTACGTGGCCTACCTGGACGGCCAGGCCTTCGGGGGCAGCTGCCCGCCCGGCCCGCCGTACCCCCCGCAGCTCATGACTCCCTCAAAGCTGCGGGGCCGGGCGCTGGGTTCCGCGGGAGGCCTGCGGCCCGGCCCCAGCGGCGGCCTCCGAGACCCTGTCACGCCCACCAGCCCCACAGTCTCTGTGACCGGGGCTGGAAACGACGGGCTGCTGGCCCTGAGCGCCTGCTCGGGACCCTCCACGGCGGGTGTGGCCGGGGGCCCGGGGCCCGTGGAGCCAGAAGTCCCGCCAGTGCCCTTGCCCGCGGCTTCCTCCCTGCCCCGCAAGCTGCTGCCCTGGGAGGAAGGCCCCGGCCCTCCGCCGCCGCCCCTGCCGGGGCCCCTGTCCCAGCCTCAGGCCTCGGCCCTGGCCACGGTCAAAGCCAGCATCATCAGCGAACTCAGCTCCAAGCTCCAGCAGTTCGGGGGCTCCTCAGCGGCCGGAGGGGCCCTGCCGTGGGCCCGGGGCGGCAGCGGGGGCAGCACGGACAGCCACCACGGCGCAAGCAGCTACGTCCCCGAGAGGACCTCCTCCCTGCAGCGGCAGAGGTGAGGGCCCCGCTGGCAGTAAGGCGGAGGGGCTGAGGTGGTGGGCACGGGAGTCCTTCCCGTAGCCGTGTCCCGGTAGGGCCCCTGGGCGACAGTGGCCATAGCGGCTTGCAGGGATGTGCCCCCGCAGGCACAGTCTCAGAGACTTCCGATGCCTCTACCACCCAACGGCGCCCACAGCCCGAGACCGGCAAACGCCGTCCACCAGGACGTGTCTGGCCGGGCTGCAGCCAAGGCCGCAGTCCCAGCTCTGCGGGAGGCTGGCAAGGTTCAGCCTAGTTTGGGCCACTTAGCGACCTAGCAAGGTCCTGTTTCAAAAACAAAATGGTCAGGAGGGGTAGCTTAGTGTGAAGACCGGGCAGGGATGCCCGGTCCTGCACATGCGCAGCAGAGTCTGTTTCTGTTGGGCGCTGTCCCTTCGCTGAATGTGAAATCTGACACCCTTCTATCAGAGGTGACCTAGACCGTAGGAACTCTGGGCCTTCGCACTGCAACCATTTTTAGTGTTTATGTCGAGACAAGCTCTTGCTTTAGCACCATTGCCCAGGCTGGGTTTGAACTTGCAGTTCTCCTGCCTCAGCCTCTCAGAGTGCTGGGATTACAGGTGTGCACCATCATGCTTTCTAGCTGGGTAACGCTAGGCACAGGAACCCCCCTCTCCGTGAGAAGGGGCAGGCATGATGCTCACCCTGGGCACCCTTGCTACAGCTGAGGGCTGGGAGGGCGGGCCGCTGGGTAGGCAGGGGAGTCTCCCGCTGCCCTCCGAGACCTCTGGCCTTAGGGAAAGCGGTTGGTTACCCTCTCCGTTTACAGAGCCCGCTGCGGCTCTGATGGCCAGCACGCCAACGTGGGCTTGTTGGACCTTTGAGCTCTTAAGCATTCTGGGTGGATGTTTGGGTTAGTCGACAAGCGCATCATTACAGAGTCCAGTGAGGAGGAAGGGGACACACAATAAAATAATTGCACCCATCCTCAAAAATACAATAATGGGGTATTTAAGGAGATGTGTCAAAGCCAGGCAATCTGAGCAGAGAATGGAGGAGGGAATGGAGCCAAGCCATAGGTATCTGGGGGAACAGTGAGGTACACGGAAGGAACAGCCAGTGCAAAGGCCCTGAGGCAGGACTGTGCTGGAGCGAGCTAAAGGGATGAGGGGAACCTTTTTCTCCCCTTGTTTCTTCTCTCTTTCATCTCCCTCTCTTCATCTCTCTCTCTCTCTCTGTCCCGACCCCTTCCATCTCTCTCCCCTGAACGCTGACCCTCTTTTTGTTTCTCTCTCACTGTCTCCCTGTCTTCCACTCTGCTATGACTGGCCATAACCCTGAAGGCAGTATAGAGTAGTGGTTAAGAGCTCAGACTTTGGTGCCATATAACCAGGCTCTGCCACTTCCTGGCTGTGTGTCCTCAGGCAAGTAATTCAACCTTTCTGTGCTGATGATAACAGCAGTCATTCGCCAGGGCTATCATGGGGCTTAAATTGAAATCCAATACATAAAGGATGGAGGCCTGGCACACGTCAACAGCAGGAAGTGGCGGCGATTATTATTATTATCACTTAATGTCTCTTTTTCTCTCATCTCTCTTGACTGTCGCCCTCTCCCTGTCCTGGCATCTTTCTCTCCCTCCACGGCTGTCCTGACCACCGTGTTGCCTAACCCTTCCTCCTTCCACCTCTTCTTCACCATCTCCGGCCGCCCTGTGTCTCCGGCTCCCCATCTCGGCCTCCCCGCCCCCTGCCCTCGCCCCCACCCACCCGTCACCTTGCAGGCTCTCGGATGACTCCAACTCCTCGCTCCTCTCCAAGCCCGTGAGCAGCCTGTTCCAGAACTGGTCCAAGCCGCCCCTGCCGCCCCTCCCCACGGGCACCGCCGTCCCGCCTTCAGCCACCGCAGCCCCCGGGGCCATCTCCCCCTCGGCCTCCTCTTCCTCCGCGTCCGCCCGCCACCTCCAGGGCGTGGAGTTCGAGATGCGGCCGCCCCTGCTCCGCCGGGCCCCCAGCCCCTCGCTGCTGCCCGCGTCGGAGCACAAGGTCAGCCCCGCGCCCCGGCCCTCGTCCCTGCCCATCCTGCCTTCCGGACCCCTCTACCCGGGCCTCTTCGACATCCGCGGCTCCCCCACCGGCGGGGCGGGCGGCTCCACCGACCCGTTCGCCCCCGTCTTCGTGCCGCCGCACGCGGGGATATCCGGGGGGCTCGGAGGAGCCCTGTCGGGGGCGTCGCGCTCCCTCTCGCCCACGCGCCTGCTCTCGCTGCCCCCGGACAAGCCGTTTGGCGCTAAACCTCTGGGCTTCTGGACGAAGTTCGATGTGGCCGACTGGCTCGAGTGGCTGGGCCTGGCGGAGCACCGAGCCCGGTTCCTGGACCACGAGATCGACGGCTCCCACCTGCCCGCCTTGACCAAGGAGGACTATGTCGATCTCGGCGTCACCAGAGTGGGCCACCGCATGAACATCGACCGGGCTCTCAAATTTTTCCTGGAGAGGTGATGGCTGGCCCGGACGGACCAGCCCGTCCACCGAACCCTCGAGCCCGCTGGCCTCTCGACCTCCGACCCCGGCCCCTCGTTCTCTCCCTGGGCAGGGACTCTGCTGAAACTGCGCCCTGCCCTCGTCTCCCAAGGCCTGAGGTCACCAGGTGGCCCGACACAGGCCGGACACTGCACCTCACCGGAGGGGGCGGCTGACGCGAGAGGGCGCGTGACTTGCTGGGGAGCAGAGGGTTCATGGAAGGAACCGTGCGGGGGACTGAGGAGGAGGGAAGGGTCGATCGGGGGAGGGGATAGACAGAGCCATAGAGGGTCAGCCCTGAGCCTGCCCGGCGGGGGCTGTGCCCCAGGCCTCAGGGGAGGGGTGCCCTCAGATTCCACCACCTGCCGCCCCTCAGCAGCCTCCCACCTCCCCAGGCCCTGAGCGCCCCCGCCCCGCCCCCCGCTGCCCTCCGCTTCCTGCACGCGCTCAGCTCTGTCGCACGCCCTCTTGCCTCTGCCCCAACCCCAGGCTGCACTTTTGCACAATTTTGCCCTCTCGCCGTCTTGCACACTCCGCCTTCATGCCTTCTCCACCGGCTTGCGGGCCCGGCTCGCAGCGCGCGCGCGCACGTGCGTTCTTTACTCACGACCCTCCCCCCCACCCCGCCCGCCGTGGCCCGACCCCTCCGCTCACGCTGGTCCCATGATGCAGACACACTTGGGGCCCACCTTCCGTCCCTGCCCCACACCTCCCCGAGCCCCCTCCGCCCGGCCCTTGCACACTCGCTGGTTTCAGCACCCCCAGCTTACCTCCATTCTCCCCCGCGAAGCACTTTCTCCGACCCTTGGGCTCCCCAGATCTTACCCCCCTCTTGCACTGTCACTTTCGCCATCCTCTGCGCACTCGCCTTCATTCCTCAGAACGCGCACACCGCTGGGGCCTGGCTGCGCGCCTGTCTGTCTGCTAACTCTCAGCGCCGGTGGCCTCCCGCCTCTCGCGCACCCGTCCCTTCCCTGCCACGCGCCCCGCTGCCCTCCCGCTCCGAGACCCTGCACACACCTAGCTTTCTCCCCACCTCTCATTGGCCCGGTCCCCCTAGCGCCATCTTCCCGTCCGTTGTGCACGCGGATCCCCTCCTTGGAGTCTCCTTCTCTTGAGACCCCCTTCGCCTTCCAGCATGGCTACTCCCTCCCGCACGCCACCCCTTCCCCTTGTTCCTGGGGCTTGGGAATTTTAAGCCGCCTCTCCCCCTGGGAAGCCCCCTCCCCTGCTGTGGGTTAAGGGGGAGAGGGCACTGCCCTCAGGTCCCCCCAAGTTCAGCTGCCAAAGAAGGGCGCTCCCCCTCCTTCCCCCAAGCCCATCCCCCTCTGTTGCCCCTACCCTCGAGGGGGGCGCTCCGTCCATGAGGGGAGGGCAGCCCTCCCCTCCTCACGTCAGGGATCTGCGGGGAACCTTGTGGGAGGGTGGGGGAGGGGGGAGGGGGAGCAAGGAGAGACGCAGAGGTCGCGCCGGGCCCCTACCCGCCCCCTCGCCCTGGTCGGATGCCCCCAGTCCGCGGGGGGCCTGCGCGGCGCCTGTCTATCAAGGGCTTGTTCATTCTGGATGGGTGCCGCGGGGTTGGGGAGGGTGAAGGGGGTGGGAAGGGGGGAGGAGTGGTGGGGTAGGGGGGAGGGACTAGATGGGGGGCAGCGCGGGGTGGAGAGGACAGACTAAGCAAAAAGAGAAACATTAACAAAAGAAAATACAAAGCAAAACAAACCCTAGAACACACACACGATCCAGAAAAAAAACCTGAAATAAAAGCCCGAGAATTGTCTTCCAAGGGGGGTGGGAGGGGGAAAAGGAAGGGGGCGGACGAGGACGCCCGGTTCCCGCTGAGACCGGGATCTGCACGTGTTGAAAGGCCCCTGCGCCCGGGCCTCCCCTTCCGCAGGCCTCAGTTCATCCGTCACGGGATCGGGACCCGGCGCCCATCTGCTGGGATTCGAGTCGAATTAGGGAGGCTAGATTCTATCAAGGGGGTTCGTTCCTAGCCCCCAACCAGCTCCCTCCCCCAGACTCCCCACTAAGATTTTGCAGAGAGAAATGGCTTTTGTACCAGGTCATTCTTTATAATTAAACTCACAGTATCCACCCCCTCGAGCCGGCCCCGCCTCCTTCCTGGTGAGGCAACGCCCCCTCTGCTCCCGGCCTCGGGGTGGCTCACCCGAGCCCGCCCGAGGGGCTGTGCGCAAGCGCAGCCGGGACGCGCTCTCTCGCGTCAGCCTTCCACGGCCGGCTCCGCCCCCAGAGCCTGGAGCATGCGCCTTCGGACCGAGGAGCGGCGCAGGTGCAGGCGGTAATCGCCCAGCTGCAGGTCGTCGTGGCGCACTAGCTGGTGCGCGAGTCCGCGGGGGCTGAGCCCGGAGCGCAGCAGGCGCGAGCGAGTCTGGAAGTCCGCGACGATGATAAGCCACCTGCGAGGGCCGGAGGTCGAGAGGAAATGCGCTGGTGATCTAAGCCAGGCCTTTCAAGCCAAAGATTCCCTGCCGGCGTCCGTTCGTTTGCTGACTCCGGTCACTCCGCCCTTAAAGCCATCTCCAGCCCTGCCCCTCGCCGAGGACAGCACGTGACCAGATTCTCATGCGGTTCATCCCAAACGCTGTCCTTTCGCTCTGCCTGGTTCCCGATCTCTCGGGGCTCCTCAACCCCGCTCCAGGCCCGCTCTCACCTGATCGCTCCCTACTCTGTCCCTACTTCGTGGTCGGCCCACTGCGCCACCTCTTAGCTGCCTAGCCAGGAGCAGATCCCACATCGTAAGTCTGCAGTCAGGTTCCCTACCCAATCCAGGTCCCAGTCCTCCCTCATCTCGACCCCTACCCCCCGCGATCGGCCTTCGGCCCCGTCCCTTGCTGTCAGCGCTCCGAATCCGCCCCCAATGCATTCACCCATAGGCTCCGCCTCCAAGTCACCTTTGGGCCCGCCCCTCAGCGGCCTGACACCAATCTTGTTCTCATCTAGCTGCTCTTGGTCCCACCCACTCTGGCCCGCCCCCCAACTCCGCCCTCAGCTCGCCTACCTTAGGTCCCGTCCCTCCCAGTCCTCCTGACCCCGCCCTGGTCTCTGGCTCACCGGTCTCTGCGGCCCGCGGTCCCACAGATGACGTTCATGTTCTCAAAGCGGATGCTGCTCACGCGCCCGCTCTCCATAGCCCCAGGTAATTCGGCCTCCAGCGCCTCCAGCACTTCAAGGTGGGTAAAATCCTCCTGAAAAGTTGGAGATAGAGGCTCAGTTCTTGACGCTCTGGTTCGGTCCGGGTACAGAAGACTCCACCCTAGACCCACCTACGCAGCTTGCGAAGTGTTGGAAGTACGGGAATCGCACTGGATTCCGGAGTCCTATCACTCATCATAGGAGGTGTCTCTCGGGTTGAAAAAATGGCCATGTCATTCAGGGCCATTCTCCAAAAAATCTGTTCTCACCGAGCTGAACCGTGTGGCCACCTGCACCACTCTACCAAAAACTTCCTAGCCATCTGCAACGGAGGTGCTAAAGCTCTTGGAGACTTTTGCCCTTTTGCCAGGAGTTAGAGTGTACACTTATTCTTTTAAACCCATATTAATATTTTTAAACTGTTATATAAAAAAAACAAGGGTCATGGGGGATTTGACGTCAGTCTACCATTCAGAAGCATGTATTGATCACTAACCACTTTTCGGCACAAGATTACAACATTGGAAGTTATTTACAGTCACCGTGGCATGTAAAATTTCTGAGAGGTTTAAATGACACCATGACATTGCTCAACTCAGGGTCCCTCCTCAAAGACATAAAGGAGTGATGGGGTGGAACCTATCCCTAAAGCAAAGACATCGTCACTGTATGGGGGCCAAGTCCCATGGATTAGATAAGGGGGTGCCTGGCAGACAGTTAACAACCCATTAATATCAACTCTTCTGAGGTATCACATGACAGGCACCCTAAAAGACACTACCTCTGACTGAGGGCCAGCAGCTGGGTCCCTATACTGAAGGGCCAGGGTGCTTGAGTTTGCTGAATCTGGCAAAAATCTGAACTTTCTCTTGTGAGTTTGGCAGGGTTTTGTATTTGTTTTGCTTTGTTGAGATAGGATCTGGATCTGTAATCCAGGCTGGCCTTGAGCTCACAGCAGTCCTCCTGCCTCTGCCTCCTAAAGTGCTGGGATTACAGGCATACACCACCACACCTGGCTATTTTGTATATGGTACTGAGGAAGCAAAGCCAAGTCTTTTGGCATGCTACGAAAGTGCTTTAACCACAGAGCTATGCCCACAGTCCCTCTCTTGCAGTTTATTTGTCACTGTTGAAATGATGGGAGTTCTCAGCCGACAGAGTAGCATTTTGTCCTCAGTCTCCCTCCTTGGATAAAATGGACAGCTTACCCTTTGACAAATTCACAATCAACTTTTAGCAAACTGATCCAGTGCCAGGCCCACAGCTAGTAAACCACAGAGCCTGGAACTTAAACTCTGGCCACCTCAATCCTGAGCCTGTGTCCTCGCCCTCCGCCCAAACTGCAGAAACCAAGGTGCCACAGAGGTGGGTCCCTCACTGAGGTCTCCATGCAGAGGCAGAGAGGCTGGGCAGTAGGCGGTGTGGAGAACTTCCGGATGCATGGGAGCTCTCGGTCCAGAGCCTCATATTCTGCAATGACCTGTCGCAAGTACTGCTTCCTGGAGAAATGGCGAAAGGCAGAGGCTCCTGAGTTCAGGTGTTACGGCCATCACATCTGGGGTAGCAGAGGTCAGAATTCACGGAGCAAGGAGCAACTCACGAGGACTTAATGGTCCTACCAAGGCTCCAATTCTGTGTCTCCTCTGGAGTCTCCAGATCCACCAGAAGGGCTCCTGAGGAAAGAGAACGCAATGTCAGCCCTCTTCAGCAAGCTTCTGCTGGAACAGGCATTACCTACTGCTGTCTATGCCTTTAGAGCAGTCCAGCAGCCATCTCAGCTCCAGACCTCACCCTCTGGGCAGTCTCTCAGATCCTGGGACTAGGAGTCCAAGGTCCCTATCTTTTTGGACAGCTGAGTTCCCACAAGGCTCTGCCTAGAGGGAGCACTGGGGGGAGGCTGCATGAGAGGAGGAAGCCAGGGACCTACTCCTTTATGCTTCATCTTGAAGCCCTCCTTCCTGGATCCCTCACCACAGCAGTTTGAAATCTCTCCAGTAATAAAAAATTGGGTCCAGTTTGCGATTTGGGCAGCACTCTCAGAATTACCCTGCTTGCCACTTAATGGATGACAATTCTCAAATATGGCCCTTCTTGACAACTCCACCATAAGCTAACTGGTTTTTCCCGCCTCCTTTGGAGCTAGATGCAGCTGTGTGACAAAACTCTTACTACTATGATAGCACAAGTGAGGAGTGAAATTTTGGGATCATTTGCTTAAAGAAAAACTCTCTCAGACCTGTTGCTCCTTCCCTGGGCCTAGAATGTCTATGTAGCTATAACTCAGCTTTCACCACACTAGGACATACTGAGTGGCCACAGGGGAGGGACGTGGGCCTTTGCATCATCTCATGAAGCCAAGGTCTCTGCAGCCCAGGCCACCTGCCTCCCATTACCTGAAAGACACACATTTTTGTCTTTTCTTTTTTTACGGCACTGGAGATCAAGCACAGGGCCTTTGCAATGAGCTATATCCTTAGCTCTTCCTTTACTTTTTTATTTTGAGACTGGGTCTTGCTAAGTTGCTGAGGCTTTCCATGTGCTGGGATTACAGGTGTGTGTCACCACCCCTGGCTTTCTGTCTTAATGCTTTGTGTTTTGGGTTGTCTTTGTTGTGTCCACCAAAAGAAAGAAAAGTATCCCTTGAAAGCCAGGCACTGTGTTCTCCTGCTGAGCATGAACAGCTCTGCATACCCCCGTCACCAGGGAAGGCCACAGTGACCGAATGTGCCTAAGTTGCACAAGATGCCAAGATGCAGTGCTATCCCAGAGAGAGTTAAGCGATAAGGAAGAGTCAGCCAGATACGCAGGTGGCACGAAGACAGATATTCTATGCGTAGGGGCCAGCTTGGGCCAAAGATGTGAAGAAACAGGGTCATCGGCAGGGACTTCCTGGAATTCTCTTTGGTTCCAGGGCCACGGAGCACTTATGGTCATGGTGGGTTATGAATTATTTGTGAGATGATGCCCTTCACCTCCACTGCCTGCCCAAGAACAGGCTGCACCCTTCATCCATTAGCAGCTCCAAGCTTGCTCACGGCCTTCACTGGAGCTTGTGAGCTGATAGCTCAACAAGTGGCCAGTTCTCAGGTACCGCAAAGAAAACAGCAAAATCAAAATGCACAGATGCTGTGGTATATGACCAGCCAACTATGGGCTTTGATGCCACTTCACTTTTCTGGAATTGTACAGAAATTATGCTTGGGTTTAGGATGTAGCTCAGCAGTTAAAGTGGCTGCCTAGTGAGCACAAGGCTCTGGGTTTGATTTCCCAGCACCATACAAGCTGGATGTGGTGGAACAAGTCTGTAATCCCCAGACTCAGGAGGCTGAAGCAGGAAGAGTGCCTTGAGTTCAAGACTAGCCTAGGCTACACGGTGAGTTCAGGACCAGCCTGGAGTATAGAACGAGAGCACGACCCTGTAAAAACAAACAAAAAAAACCCCAGAAGCTACACTGATCCTGCCGTGCCTCTGTAAGCAGGAGTTCCACACGCTGTGTCATGGGTGTAAAAGCTTTGAGGGCAGAGAAGCTGTGTGTCTGCTTTGCATCCAGGCATCGATGCCATGCCTTGCCCAGGGTGCGTTATTATGCAAACCCCCAAAAGGGACACTTCAGCCATCCTGTTCTCTTCTGGGAAGCATCTACTCTTCTTCCAAGTGACTTGGAGACTTGTCTACTCCACTGGTCCCGCTTAAACCTCTGCCTCCCATTTTTTATGTGCTGAGGATTGGATGTGTATGCCCCCCTATTTTTGTACTGAGGAGTGAACATAGGACCTGAGCTACATCTCTAGCACATTTTCCTTTTGATTTTGAGACAGGGTCTTGCTAAGTCGCTAAGCTGCCCTGGCTTGGCTCAAACCTGTGATCCTCCTGCCTCAGTCTCTCAGAGTGCTGGGATTAAGGCCTGCACCACCACGTCCAGCTGCCTCCCAACTTGTCCCACATCAGATCCACCTGGGAAGCATTTGAACCATCCAGATGCTCAGGCCCCAATCCCAGAGCTTCTCACTATACGGGTCCAAGCTAGAGCTAGGTATAGGTTGGGTTTGTTTTATTTTGTTTTCAACAACTTCCCAGCTGATATGCAACCAGACTTGAAAGACCCTTGAAAAATCACAATCGTCATCTCTCTCTTGCCAGGCAGATGTGAGGGTGACTGAGGGGCTGGCTGATTACATGTGAGAAGGCATCATTTCAGGGCTCTAAGAACGAAGACCTCAGAGGTGATGGCTGGACTTACGGCAGCCATCTTGTGACAACAGGGTAAGTCAAGATGGTATGCAACAATGGCATACTCAAACCAAAACACCAGGAGATGGAAAGAAGCTATGTCCTTCAGGACTTCACTGAGATGTTAACCCAATTCTCATTTTCTTGGATGAGACAATAACATTTCTACTCTTCACACCAAGTCCAGTTTTCCGTTGCCTGCAGCCATCCATCCCGGCTGAGAATGTGGAGGAAGTGATTGAGCTGTGCTATACAGAGTATAGGGTGCTCTGACCCGGAAGCCCGATGACATCAGCAGGTCTCAGACCACAGAAGGCCTGGAAGCCAGGCGGAGGGGCTGGGACACTGTCCTAGTGTGGTGGGAAGAAGTGCCGTGCGCAGGGTACAGCAAGGGCCAGTGCTAGATGGCAGACAGGCCTCTCTGGAGCCATGTGGGGGATAGGCTGGAGGAGAGAAGCAGGAGATCAGAGTGGGTTCACGTGGAAGAGGGCAAGACCCCAGCCAAAACTGTGCGGGTGTACAGGAAGGGACCAGGCAGAGGAAGTCAGTTGATGAGCTGTGGCAGGGAGGGGGCCTGCACGTGGAAGACTGGCACCAGGGGCCCAGTTCAGGGACTGGACAGGTGGTGGGGCCATTTGAAAATGAAAACCGTTGAGCAGGAAAGTGGGAAAGATGCCGAGCTCGAGGTAGAGGACATGGTGAGGCTCATGGGAAATGTAGCTCTGGGTCCACAGCATTGGCTAGGAAAGTGCAGAGGCTCATGGGAAATGTAGTTTGGCGTCCTAGGGGCCTCTATCCAGTATGCTGGTGAATGTAAGGTATGGGGTGTGCGGTCTTACTTTGGAATGCCCGTGACTCACTCCGGGCACACTGAGGACCAAGCTATCACCGAGTGCGTGGAAGAAGGACCCCCACACCCCGGCCCCTCAGTACCTGCCTCCCTGTGCACGCTGGCGTTGCCCAGGCTGGGGGAGCACAGGGGCTCCGCCTCCGGCTGCGTCCTGGGGAGGTGGGCGAGGGATGACTCAGGGGGGCGGGAAGAAAGGCCACCCACCCCAGCTGCTTCTCCCGGATCTTTCTCTCTCTTGCTCTTTCACGTCCCAGGGGCGAAGAACTGAGCTGGAGGGCTGGGACCACAGTGGAACCGCGTCCCCCTAGCCTCCGGGCCTTCCTGGGGCCCGCGCCTCCCGAGCCGCCTCTCGGCCTCGGCCTCCTCCTCTCCGGGCCTCCTCCCCTCTTTCCAGCCCTCCCCAGCTCTCCTCCGCCGTGCTGGACGTCTCCGTCCTCTGCTCCTCCACTTCCCTCCTCCCTGGCTTCACCTCTCCCTTGGCCCCCCACACTCCTTCCCTCATACTTCTTCGTCTCCCTCACACCCTGACCCCCTCTCCGCTCTCCTGGCTGCCCGGCCTCCGCTCCCCTCTCGGCCCTCTGCCCTGCCACTTACCCTCCGCTCATCCCTGGCAGGAACTGCTCGGACCAGGCCGTCGGGGCCGACCCAACGGAAGCCGGGTTCGGGGGGGAGGGGAGGTGGGCAGGACCGGTTGCCGCGGTACCTCTAGGGGTGGGGCTGGGAGAACAGGAAGCCCGGGCCTGGGACCCCTGGGCCTGGGGGCTCCAGGGCCTCGGGCGTCGACTCCGGACAGAGTCCAGCCCTGACGGGGCCTTCTCTCGGGCTTGGTCTCCTCGTGAAGTGTATCTCCGCGACACTCCTTTCCTCTCTTGCCTTTTTCTCTCCCGTTATGCTGTCCTTTTCCATTTCCCGTTGCCAGCTCCATCTCTGTAGGGCAGGGGGCATCTTTGATAGCCACGGCCATGATGGCAGTGCTCACTCCCGAGCTGTGGTCCTCCTTCCTCTCTCTGCACCTCCCTTCTTTCTCTCCAAACCTGACCCTGTCCTGCCCGGACCCTGGTCCCAGGCCCCCATGGTCAAGGCTCCAGGCTTTCTACATCCAGAACCGCCCCTGCCCCTCCCCGGGTTCCCTGGCTCCCAGTGCACTGGAGCTGCCTTCCAGCTCAGCGTCTGCCTGTGAGGAAACCTGAACGCACAGGGCAGAGACAGGACACCGAGTGCAGGTCAAAGGGCACCTGCAAAGTGGCAGGGACTGCCTGGCTGAGCAGAGCAGAGGGAGGGAACAGGACTTGCCCTCAACTCAGACCACTTGACCCAGGTCACACAGCCTCCTGAGGGACTTCACGCTCCAAAACACAAAGCAAGAAGCAGAAGAATGCGTGGGAAGAATTAACACAGAGGTTACTTATTTTTGTTACTAAAAAAACTTTGGTGGACAAATTTTACAGGCTTTCCTCGATAAAAACTTGAACATAAAGAGAGGCCAACTGCACTGCCCAGATCTAGGGCCCCTCTCAGTCACTTGAAAGCTTTATTCTTTGCAAATATTTTTTTTTGAGACAGGGGCTCTCACTCAGGTGGAAGATTGGTGGTGGCCCACCTAGGGGTCTGCCTTCCCACTGCCCACTTCCACAGGCTTCAGGCCAGCCTGGGTGACAGCTCCCCAGTGTGGTCTCCATGGGGTGCACCAGAAGAGGCCAAACCGTGCTTACCCCAGTGGCTGTGGCTGTTTGGTAGATGTCCACGTGTATCTCCAGGAGCGTTGGTGTGTGCGTCTGTAGATAGTTGCATGAAGTCATTCATTCATACATACATGCACATATACATACAGACCTCCCAGATCCCAACTCACCACCTACCTATGTGCTGACTCATCCATCATCCCTCCCGAGTCTGTCCGCCCATCCATCTCTCTCCATCCGTCTGCCCACCGTGAGTACACGGATACACACGTGCATTCCACCACTTACCCACCCATCGGTCATTCATCCAGCCTGCATGCAGTGGTGCCGACTCTGTGCCAGCAAAGCCTTGGGCTGAGCTGGGCAGCTTTCCAGGCATCAGACTCCCTCCGGCCCCCAGCTCTCAGCACTGCTCCCCTCCATGGAGCGTCTTCCCTGGCCTACGCCCCCTCACCATTCCCAGCTCAGCTCAAATGTCACTTGGTTGGGGAAGAAGCCATCCCTGATGCACGCAGGGTCCAGCTTGCCTTCCTGACCCCAGTCCTAGCACACGTGTGCCAGGGTGTGTAGGTCTGTGATTATCATCCACCTCCTGCCTGTGGCCCGCGCTCTCCTGCGCCCGAGTTCTGTCCACGTATTCCCAGCAGAATGCGTGGTGCCTAGGGCGTAACCAGCATACAGTAGGCACTCCGGCAGTACCTATCAAATGGCTGCACGGAGCCGCTGGAGTGGAATTCACGCACAGACTCCCTTGTCTCCTCATCCCCTGTCCAGGGCTCTTCCTACCTTTGTGCACACCTGGTGGTGATGACGTATGCTGTCCTCACATGCCCCCAGTGCACAGGGGCTGACAGCAAGGGCTCTAGATTCAGAGTCACATCACTGTCATCCGCCATGCTGACCCTTCCCCGCTGTGTGATCTTGGACAGGGCCCTTACCCTCTCCAAGCGTCAGGTTCCTCACCTGACACCCATGATGAAAAGTTAAATGAGAAAATGCACCTTGTTACTAGGGAGATGGCAGGAAACACTATCTGGTGCTCTGAGTGCCTCCTGGGAATTGCGTTTAATCCTCCAAATGACTGCATGAGATAGAATCTGATGTTTTAAATGGTCACCCTCACTTACAGAGAGTGGGTCTGAGGCTGGAGAGTATGTGTGATGCAGCCGGGGTTGCGCAGCTGGGATTTGAACGCCATTGCTCTGGCCCCAGAGTCACACAGACAACCAGCAGGCTACCGTGCAGGGCCTGGAACATGTCACAGGAGACTGACAGGCCCCTTGTGTGGGCACAGCTCTGGGTGTGGGCATCTCTGTCTGCCTCTCCTTGTGGAACAGGGTTCCCATGGGGGCTGGGCAGCCCTGGATGGGGGTGAGGTGGGACCAAGGGCTGTGTGACCACACATGCTGGCAGGCTCCTCTGGGCATACATACGCACCCATCTATGCAAATGCAAGAAGCCACAGGAATCTGGCCGAAGCCAGGAGGCATTGCTGGAGAATGTATGGTTATGAACTTGACTGCAAGATGTTTGCAGAGGAAGCTGGGCTCAGTGGTGCAAGCCTGTAATCCCAGTATTCTGAGAGGCTGAGGCAGGAGGATTGCAAGTTTGAGCACAGTGTGGGCAACTCACCAAGACCCTACCTCAAAATAAAAATTTTTCAGAGTGGGTAGATCCGAGGATATAGCTCAGGACATAGGCACTGGGTTCAATCCCCAGTACCAGAAAAAAAAAAAAAGAAATTCTACAGAGGCAGCAATGGGGAAGACCAGTCTAGTTAGAGTGAAGGCCCAGGAGACGAGTCTTACAGCCCCATTGGCAGAAGCCGCAACCAATCCTCACTCAGAGATCCCATACAGTTGAGTATCACCAATTGGGTTGGGTTGGGGGCGGGGCGGGCGTCAGCACCCGAGGACACTGGGGGCCTCCACGCCACTTCTTCCAATGTGGCTATGTGGGTCTGGGCATTACCCAAGTGATTCAACCTTCATGGGCCTTGATGGTTTCCTCTGTGAAGTGGGAATAACGTAACTGCATCTACCTCAGGGGCCCAAGTGAAGATTAAATGAAAAAAAAAAAAGAATGCTTTCAAAGCACTCAGCAAATTGCCACTTATCATAGTGAGCGGCAATTATCGTTAACTGCTATTAATATAACCAAAACTGTCACTTGCCGCTTCTGAGGAGTATTCATTAAGCGCCTCCTTGGCGCTGGTGCTTCTTCTGCGCGGCCTGGCTTTCAATCGTCCATCCCTTAGGAAACCAGGGAACGGCCTCTATGTCGCTGAGAACCGGGCTCAAGATCACAGCTCAGGTGGGAGCAATTCATGTCCAAGGTCCCAGGCAAGACGGGGCCAGGGTCCCGAGGGTGCAGCAAGAAGGCTCCGATCCCAGAGCCCTGGATCGTCCACGTGGACGAGCCCTGGGTCCTGATGCCTAGGGAGCGGGAAGCCTCGCTCCTTCCGCGTCGCAGCCTCGCGATTTTGGCTTTCGGGCTGCGGGCTCGCAGGGGAGGGAGAGGGGGTACAGGGGGAGGAGCTGAGGGCCTGCGACAGGGGAGGGGCGGAGCTGAGCCGGCACCGCGGAGGGCGTGCGGGGCTGCGGCGGCGGCGGCGGTGGCTCAGGGTGAGTCCGCTCCTCCCCCTCCTTTCCCAGCCCCCGCCCCAGCCCCAGCCCCAGCCCGGGATGGTGGCGCTGGCAGCCCCGGCGCGTGGGAGCGGGGGTCGGTGTACAGGTGCTCAGCTCTCTGTACGGCTGCAGCGGTCGCTGGCCGCTCCCGAGGGAGGGGCACCTGGCCCTTTAAGGAGGATCCCAAAAACCTGGGTGTATGTACCCCATCCCTGGCCCACCGATGCCCAGAGATTGGGGACCGTTTGGCCCTTCCAAGGCCCTTAATGACTTAGGACTCCGCAGATTTTCTAAATTCTGGACAGCATTCCCCTCCTCTGCAGCATTTTGCGACCCTTGTATCTTAACAACCCCCCCCCCCCCCCCCATACCCCCCCAAGAAGGAAAAAAAAAAAAAGAAAGAAAGAAAGAAAAGAAAAAAAAAATCACATCCTCTCTGCAGCCCCGAGTCATTAGGGACTTCAACTCCCAGCAGCCCTTGCAGCGCCGAGCTCGGGAAGCTGCAGACTTGCGAGCGCGAGTCCTTTCGGGAGTTGTAGTCCTTAAACGCAGCCGGGCCCGGAGTGGGAGAGGGTGGTTGGACACCCCCGCCCCTCCGCCCCCCTGCAACCGCCCTCCCCGGGTCGCCTGCAGTCGGGCAGCTGGCTCTAGTATAGAGCAAAATGTGTGGCTTGGGCTGAGCTTTCTCTGTTGGCATCGCCCCTCTAGATCAGACACCCCCTGTCACCACCCGGCGTGCGTGCGTGGAGACTGGTCCGCAGCCCCTGTCGCCCTGCAACCCTCATGGGCTGCCGCCCGCCGCCGCCTCGGCTGCCACCCAGGATCAGGCAGGGATCAGCGCAGGTGAGTGTGACCATGCCTGCTGGGAGTCCTGGCCCTCTCCTGCACCCCCACACACCTGCCCATCTGTGAGCCCCAGTGTGGCCATCCCTAATTTCCCTGGCACCCCCCTCAGAACCCTCTCTGCTTTCTGCCTCCAAATCTTGGGCCACTAATCCCCCTGCTCTGCACACGCCCCACCCTCCCTCTCCTGGCCACCTCTCCAGAATGCCCCGGCCAGCCTTCCCCCCTAAATCCATCTGTCAGCAGCTCCCCTGCCTATCCTTGTCTGCCTGTGATCCCCAGCCCTTGTCTATCTGTCCTTTATTTCAGCCTCCCCACTGTCTTCTGGTCTCATTGTGTCCCTCTCAAAGACATCTCTGCCTCCACTGCCCCCACCCCTCATCACTGCCCCCAGGTCAGCACCTCAGTTTTAGGGTTGCTCTGCATCCCAAGTCCCCCTGTGCACTCATTTCTCCTCTTCTTCCGAACCCCAGTTTCCCTCCCTGTTATCTTTATCTCTGCTTCCCTCATCCCTCCGTCCTGCGGCTGGGTCCCCACCCCTGCGTGTCCCTGCCTCCCCAGCTCCCACCACACCTACCCGCTTCTCTCAAATTCTTCCTGGTCAGCTCCCTGTCCACCCCACTCTGGCTCCGCTCCTCCCTACAACCCTCCTAACACCTTCCCACCCGATCCCCTGTGTGCCATTCCTGCTGCTCACTGTCCATGGCTGGTGCCATCTCTTCTGTCAAGTCCTGGAGCACCTACTCTGCTGTCCCTTGCCCCTTCCTTGGTGGTGTGCCCTCCAGCCGTATTTCCTTGGAAGTCCTTCTCCCGGTCTTCCAGAGTCCCGTTTGTTGGTTAATTTGCTTATTCTCTGTCCCCTCTCCCTGGACTGGGACACCAGGAAGTCAGGGTACTCTGGCACTCTCCTCCCAGCAGCAGCCTGGTGGGGAGCTGACGCACAGTGGATACTTGTCAGACAGACGAATGAACAATGTGCGGTGCCACCGTGTGTGTTTCCCCAAATCTGTCTCTTGGCTGGGCACCCCTAATCTTTGTCTCTTTATCTGCCTGTCCCCTTACGTGTGCGTCCTGCCCCCTCCCCTTTGCCGGCCTTCTCCGTCTCTTCCTTCTTGTCCGTCTGTCCCCGCTCTGTGTCCTGTCCACTCACACCGGCCTCTGTCCCTGTGTGCGCCCACCTCTTATTACTCCCTTCTTGCCTACTTTCTGCCTGATCGTCTGGCTGATCCTAATGTGTCCTTGTCCCAACCACCCTCTGGAAATGTCTTTCCCCTTGTCCTTCTTCCTCTGAGCTTTGTCCCTGACCCATCTGTCCCATCTTCGTCCCTTTCACCCGTCCTTCCCTCTCTTTCCCTTTCTCTCCATAACCCCACACCCTGCTCACCCCTCCTCTCCTGTCCCTCCCCCTCCGCCGCACCCTGCCTTTCCCCGGGCACAGGACTAGACGGCCACCATGTCCGGAGACTATGAGGAGGACCTCTGCCGGCGGGCCCTCATCCTGGTCTCGGAGCTGTGCGCACGGTTCCGAGACGCCGACACCAGAGACAGGTGCCAGGAGTTCAACAATCGGATCCCTGGCTATCCTCGGGGTCCAGACGCAGGTCAGCACCCCTCTGCCTTGGCCAGCCCCCTCCCTCCATGACAGCCTAGACTTTTGGGAAGTCAGAGCTCAGCTCTCCCTTTCCACAGGAGCTAGTCTTGCTCCTATCCTTCCCGCTGGTCTGTCCCCTAACTGTGGCCACCAATGTCTCCCCCAGATGTCTTTGTGCACAGTGCATAGTTACTCAAAGCTCAGTCGAGCTGGACTGTCAGATATGCATGGGTTCAAATCCTGCCTGCTCTGCCTACCAAGTAGAGGTGATTCTTCTTCAGCACCTCAGTTTTCTCATCTTTAAACAGGGGTAATGAAAGTGACTACCTAGCAGGTGTAGTGGCACAAACCTGTAACCCCAGCATTCTGGGAGGTTGAGGCAGGAGGACAGCAAGTTCAAGCCCAGCCGAATCCTGTTTTCAGTAGAGGAAACTAAGGCACAAAGTCACAGAACTAGGAATCAGCAGAGTTCTGAGACTGGGAAACCTCGTGCACACCACTAACTCCTTCCCTGTTCCTTGGTGGCACATCCTCTAGCCATGTTTATGGAAACGCACACTGGGACAGTGCCACTGCAGCACAGGCTCAGCCTGGGGCAGGGATGGGCCTCTCATGTTCAGGATAGCCAGGTGATGATGATGAGGGAGTGGCTGTCACTTGCTGGAGTCTTAGGTAAGTAGTAGAGCCAAAGTTTGATCCTGAGTAGTCTAGGATGGGGTCCACAGCCCCCAGGCCACAGACCCACACCTGTCCGTGGCCTTGTAGAAATGGCCTCACAGGAGTTGCAGGCTAGCTTATGTGTGAGCTTGTTCTATCTTTGTGGCCTGTGTCTGTACTTGAGCATTACTTACTGCCTGGGCTCCACCTGTCCAGCAGTCGCAGCATTGAAGCCCTCCTGTGGACTGCACCTGTGAGGGATCTGGGGGGCACAGTCCCCCCAGAATCCAATACCTGATGATCTGAGGTAAACCTGAAGGGGTGACGCTAGGGCCATTTCCCCATCCATGGAAAATTTGTCTTCCAGGAAACTGGTTCCTGGCCCCAGGAAGTTTGGGAACCCCTGGTCAGTGATGGAACTGCAGTTTGGGGGTCCCCAGGACCATACCTTAGTCTTGTGATGTGCTGGAAGAATTAACAGAGCTCAGAAAGTTGTCATTGCCATGGTTAGGGTCAGAAAAGAAAGGGGTGCCAGAAAAGTCCAGGCCTGATCATGACTGTCCTCTGCCAATGGGGCTAAATGACATGTATAAGTTACCCGATATGACAGTATGCATGGAATGTCACCAATCAGGGAGTCCGGTGAAGCCAAGTGTCCAAGGTTTATATTGCAGGCTGGTCCCACAGAAATGGCTAACCTTCATGTGCCCTGGTTCCCAGCATAAGTCACAGTGTTGGCAGAGACTGTCCGTCATGGCCTGAGGTTCAGGTGACGAAGACTGCTCTTACCAGGCAGGACATCCATGGAGCTAGAGCCCCTGTCTTTCTGTCCTGACAGTGCCCTCCCTGAGCTAGGCAAAGGCCCAGCTTCCTCTTGAACACTGGGACTATTTTACCCGGCATCCACACGCCTCTCCAGGCTCCAACACTCCCCAGGCTGTGTAGACAGGAAGGAGGACCCTTTCCGGGATTGGAGGGTTTGGGTTTGTCTTGGGCAGGGTCCAATCAGGAGGCAATGCAGGAGAGCATCCACTCAGTTTCTCTCCTCAGTGACCTCTTGGCCTTCATGGACCCAGTGTTCCAAGAGGCTGGCTAAGTCCCCATCTCTACTTTCTTATGGCCCCTGAGCCCCCAGCAGACATGGGCCACATAAAAGCAGCACCCCAATGCAGAAAGCAGGAGGAAACTCAGGGTCCCTTGGCCAAGGCCTGGGAGAGGATCCTGCAAAGACATTTCCTCTGTCTCATGAGCTGTCGTAGCTTTGCAGGTGTGCATGCGTGTGTTTGTGTGGCACCGGCAACTAAGCCCAGGGCCTTCAAACTAAGCTACACCCCCAGCCTATTTTTATTTTTTATTTTGAAATATGGTTTGCGTAAGTGGCTAAGTTGCTCAGGCTAAGCTTGAACTTGCAATCTTCCTGCCTCAGCTCCCACAGTGCTGGAATTACAGGCCTGCACCACCAGGCCCAGCTTATTGCAGTTGCTTTGCCAAGCAGCAGAGGCCCAGAGATCAGCTCCTTCACGCTACATGTCCCCTGAACACAGCCATCCCACTCAGCCACCCCGCTTAGTCCCCCGCTTCCCCACTGTGTCCCACAGCCTGGAAGTAGCAGGGGTTTCCACTCTCCTACCTCCTTGAGAGCAGAAGCCAAGTCCCAGACAAGTTCATATCTCCTTGTGAGTCATTTGTGTGAACCCCACTTCTGGTACCAATTACTGAATAAGTTGCACACTTCTGGCCGCAGGAAATAGGCTGTGCTTGGGTTCTTGGCAAGGCGAAGATGCATGTCACAGGCATTCCAAAATTGTTAGTTATGACAACAGCAATGGGACAGATTAATATAAAATCACATTTGAACTGCCGTTCATGGGGAGGAATGGAGACATGACATCCTGTTAATGAAGGCCAGGCATCTCAGGCTCAGATTGTGACTCCACCATCTTCCAGCCGTGGGACTTGGGGCAGCTGGTTTTGTGTCTGTTAACCCCAGTTCTCTTTTGTGGAAGACCAGAATTGATTACATCGCCAACCTCATGTTGTCTACCGAGAAACCTGCTAAACAGCCACCCCTCCACGCATGTCTGCTTTTATAGTCCATGTGCTGTGTATTCTCCATTCCACTAATCTGAAGGGCAAGACTGACTTTCCCACTTGACAAACACAGAATGTGAGGTTCAATGTGGTTAAGACAGGTTCTCAGGCCCCTAAGCAAGCTGCGACTTGAGTTCTGCACAGTAGTGTCCACGCTGTCTTGGTCCTCTCTGAGCATCTGGTGGCGGCCAAGGGCTTGTTCTAATTCAGAAGCCTCTTATAGAAAGGCCACATGAGCTAGTTAGTGACTAAGAGTAAAATCTGAGGCGCTGAGGGAATGGCACAGTGGTTAAAGTGCCTGCCTAGCAAGTGCAAGGCCCTGAGTTCGATTCCCCAGCACCACATAAGCTGGGCATGGTGGTGCATGCCTGCAATACCAGCACTTGGGAGGATGGGGCAGGAGAATTCCCATGAGTCCAAGGCCAGCCTGGGCTCTATAGGGAGCAGTGAGTTCAGGACCACCCTGGGCTACAGAGCAAGACCCTGTCTCAAAAAAAAAAAAAAAAAAAGACAGTAAACTCTGAACCAGGCATGGTGGCATATGCCGGGAATCACTCTGAGAAACGGAGGCAGGAGGCTCCCAAGTTCAAGCCCAGCCTTGGGCGACTAACTTAGTGACTTAGCGAAACCCTGAATCGAAAGTAAAAACAATAAAAGGGGTGGAAATATAGCCCAGTATGAAGACCCTGCATATGATCCCAGTATTGGGGGGAAAATAAAGAAAAGAAAAAGTAAACCCTGCAGCTGGCTGCCGGATTCAAATCTTAGATCAATAGCTTACCACTTGCAGGAACTCGCAAACCACTCACCCTATGTACCTGGTACGTAGAAACACCAGTCATTCAGGTTGTGGCCTCTTAGTCCTACATGTAAAGTGCTTGGTACAGTGCTTGCTGGTTACTAGGGTTAGCCCTTTGGGGACAGTGGTGGGAAGTGCACTCTGACCTCCCCTGACCCTGACCTCTGTCCTCACTTTCCAGACATTTCCGTGAGCCTGCTGTCGGTCATCGTGACATTCTGTGGCATTGTCCTTCTCGGTGTCTCTCTCTTCGTGTCCTGGAAGTTGTGCTGGGTGCCCTGGCGGGACAAGGGAGGCACAGCAGTGGGCGGTGGCCCCCTACGCAAAGACTTAGGCCCTGGGGTGGGGCTGGCGGGCCTGGTGGGTGGCGGTGGGCACCTGGGGGCCGGCCTGGGTGGCCACCCTCTGCTAGGCGGTCCCCACCACCATGCCCACACCACCCACCACCCGCCCTTCGCCGAGCTGCTGGAGCCGGGCAGCCTGGGGGGCTCTGAACCCCCCGAACCCTCCTACTTGGACATGGACTCGTATCCAGAGGCTACAGCTGCAGCAGTGGTAGCTGCTGGGGTCAAACCGAGCCAGACTTCGCCTGAGCTGCCCTCTGAGGGCGGGGCAGGCTCTGGGCTGCTGCTGCTGCCCCCCAGCGGTGGGGGCCTGCCCAGCGCCCAGTCGCATCAGCAGGTCACAAGCCTAGCGCCCAGCACCAGGTGAGAGGCTGCCTCGCTGGGGTCCACCCTGCACTTCTGCTCCTCCTGTGGCTCCTCCCACAAGCTGTGTCAGGAAGAGGACTAGGGTACTGGCTCCTGGGCCCTGGGGAAGAGGAGACGGGAGCCCCAGACAGAGCGGTTAGAAGGAGGATACAGCCTGGGGACAGCAACTTCTTGGCCCTAGAGGAGGGGTAGGGGCTGAACCCTAGGTGAGGAGAGGGGGCAAGAATAGGGGGTTGCACCTCCAAGTTCCTGAGGCATACGGCAATTGTGCCTCCCTTCTGCCCTAGCCAGGATTAGCCGTGGGGACCAGGAGTTTGTTCTTTATTCCTCCTCATACACATAAACTGTGAGCATCTAGCAGGCCTGAGCCAGGAAGGCCCTGGGCTCCCCTCTTAGGGTCTCACAGATGGGGGTAGGGGTAGGGAGGCCAGAAAGCAGCTCGGAGGACTGCTGAGGGTCCCAGGGATCCCCAGGATGGCCTGCTACAGGTCGGAGGTGGGGGAAGGCTGGTGAGGCGCAGCCGGTGCAAAGGTCTGAGCGGAAGGCAGTGGCTGCAATGCCTTGTGGGAACAGCCAGGCACTAGGGCATGAGAATAAATGTGCAAGAAGAGAACAAATGAGATGTGGGTGCAGCCCTCAGCCCATGTAGGGTCTTGAATGCCCGGCTGGGAAGTTGAGACCTTATCCCAGCAGTCCTGGGGAGCCATAGAGGGTTGTGAGCAGCCGTGCTCGGGGGCACCTCTGGGTGTAGGAGTGGGTGACTGCGGGCCAGGAGGCCAGGCAGGAGAGAACAGGCCTCTGCAGGACCAGGGTGACGGCGGGAAGGAGGACACAGGCTGGGGAGGTGTTAGAGGTGGCAGAAGAGGGTTCAGAGCTGAGCTGTGTGCTGGCAGGGGATCCCAGGAGTGCGGGTGGGGAACCATGGTCACCAGTTTGAGGTCCATAGGAGGATTCTGGAAGCAGGTGCACCCACAGATCTGGGCTGGAGGTAGCCTTGAAATGAAGATAATCCCCAGCTGAGAGTGATGGGGATGCTGAGGCTCAGAGGGCACAGGTGGCTGGTTCAAGGTCCCAGTGAGCAAAGTAAGGGACGAATGGTCATGTGGCTGGGGGCGGTGGTGAGGCAGAGGCAAGCCAGGATCAGAGGTAGTGACACCACCTCGGTCTCTCCTCCACCCACAGGTACCCAGCCCTGCCTCGGCCCCTCACCCAGCAGACTCTGACCACCCAAGCAGACCCCAGCACTGAGGAACGGCCACCCGCCCTCCCTCTGCCCCTGCCGGGTGGTGAGGAAAAAGCCAAACTCATCGGGCAGATCAAGCCGGAGCTGTACCAGGGCACAGGGCCCGGCGGCCGGCGAGGCGGGGGCTCCAGCGAGGCAGGAGCTCCCTGTGGTCGCATCAGCTTCGCCCTGCGGTACCTCTATGGCTCAGACCAGCTGGTAGTGCGCATCCTCCAGGCCTTGGACCTGCCAGCCAAGGACTCCAATGGCTTCTCGGATCCCTATGTGAAGATTTACTTGCTACCAGATCGCAAGAAGAAGTTTCAGACCAAGGTCGGGCGGTGTGTGCACATCGGGATTTCTCACGGTGGGGATTTGGGGCTTGAACACCTGGGTCTGTGGGAAGAGGACTGAGGACCCTGAATCCCTGGGTCTGAGGGAGGAGGGCTGAGGAAGCTGAGCCCTTGGGTCTGAGGGAGGAGGGCTGGGTCTTGCAGCCAGGAATCCCTGGGTCTTGGGATCTCTGCATCAGAGAGGGAAGGGCTAGGGAATCCTTGTGTGTATGGAGGAGCAGAGCAGGGGTTTGGACCCCTAAGACTGAGGGGAGAGGACTGGGCAACCTGGACTCCCCCCACCCCTGTCTGAGGGGGAAGAGCTGGGGCCTGGACCCCTGGGTCTGGGGGAGGGGACAGTCAGAACCCTGGGGTGTGAGGGAGGAGGAGCAGCCCCTGGCCTCCTGGGTCTGGGGGCATGGCGCCTTTCTTCCCCTCTGGTCCACTCCACCAGGTGCACAGAAAGACCCTGAACCCTGTCTTCAACGAGACCTTCCAATTCTCGGTGCCTCTAGCCGAGCTGGCCCAGCGCAAACTGCACTTCAGTGTCTATGACTTTGACCGCTTCTCGCGGCATGACCTCATCGGCCAGGTGGTGCTGGACAACCTCTTGGAGCTGGCCGAGCAGCCCCCTGACCGCCCGCTCTGGAGGGACATCGTGGAGGGTGGCTCGGTTAGTGGCTCTTGCACCCCTCAGCTCCCAGGCTGACTTCCTGTTCCTGTCCTGAGATACCTTGTGTGCTCAGACCCCCAACCCACCCAACCTGGGCCTTCCAAGCCACCTTCCTTTGCATCCCTGTATTACACTGTAAGGGTCCAAGCAAGAATCTCACGTGATATGACCAACACCTTGCCCTTCTCAATGGTGTGACACATTGGTGTCTGCACACGGTTCCATATTTCCCCACTTCTGACCCACTCTGATGTCTGAGGATTTCCAGGCACAGCCCTGTGGCCTCAGATTCCTGACTTGTTTCATCAACTTCTTCATGGCCCCAGCTCCTGACTCCCTAGTTTCCAGACTCTCCCCGCACCCCGAATACCTTAATCTTCCAAACCCTGGCCTTTGAGAATCTTTACTATTCTGTCCCTGTGTCTTCACGGCCCTCTGTCTCCTGGATCCTGTTAGCTGATCCTTCAGGCCTTGGACATACTGGGATCCCCAGTTCTCTCTCAGTTCTCCCAGCATCCTGACCATAGGGCCCATGACTTTGACTCCTAGGTGGCCTTGCTGCCTCTGACAAGTCAACCTTCTGTATGTCTGACCCCAGCCCCTGTCCTTCCTTGGCTATGCTGGGTGTCCTTGGCCCTGCACTCACCCCCTCAAGCCTCAGAACCTCCAGTTTTCCTCCTCCCAGTCCCAATCCTGAATTACCCAGCATTCCAGGATCCTACCTGGCTGGGGAAACAGCCATGGGGATGGGGTGGGGGTGGGGGATCTGTGTCCTCTTATCAGAGAGGACTTTCCCCAAGCCTCAGTTTCCCCAGATCTCCAGTGGCGTGCCTGAAAGGTGCCTATAGCTCTTCTACAGGCCGAGTCCCAGGGTCCTCATCTCTTGGCTCCCCTGTCCCCACCCCACTCCCTGCCAACACCTGAGGCAACCATTCACAAGCTATTCTCAGCATCCGGCTGGTCTCCATCTTGCTCCTGGTTTTCTTCTGTGACCTCCACTTGAGGTCTCATTCTTTCATTCACCAGTTCATTCATTCATCCAACCAGAAGGTCCCTAGGAGCTCCAGGACTAGGTCGGCATGGCTGATGGCAAGGACCAGGGTAATGGGACACACAGTAGGGGCGTCTCCACAAGGCTGTAGGGACCTGGGAGCCTGTGAGATGAAGCTGAGACTTGACACAGCAGAGAAGGGAATTGTGAGCAGAGAGAAAGGCCTGGTTGGTGGCCTGGGAGTGGTTTGCGGCCCAGGACAGTGAGGTGGCCGTTCCATCAGCCTCACCAGTCTGGTGCACCCTGTCCTCCGGGACTGACTTCTGCGTATCTCCTCTGCGCGCGCCCTCCATCCCACAGACCGGCTCCAGTCCGTGTCCCCCCCCCCCCCCAGCCTTTGACCTTCCCTCTCTCTCTCAAGGACTCTACACCCCTCCCCCAGCCCTGCTCCCATTTGCTCTAGATCCCTGTCAGCTCTGGTCTCTTCCCCCCACCCCAGGCCTCTGTCCCCTGTCTGGGTCCCTGCTGCTTCTTGGAGCCTCTGTCCCCTCAGAATGCTGTTGAGGGGCCGTCTGTCTTTCCATCTGGGCCTCCTCCGTTGTTTCTCACGGTGTCCTTTCCCCCTCGCTCTCTCCGACTCCTGCCTCTTACTGTCTTCCTGTAGAACAAATGGGCTTTGATGGCACAGGCAGCTGCGCAGTTGCGGTGCCCGAGTCACGCTATTTAGTGGCTGGGAGGGGAGCCCTGAGGTGGGGGGGAGGGGCGGGCGGAGCTGGGGCCCCTCCTGAGGACCGTCCCACCCAACCCCGCAGGAAAAAGCAGATCTTGGGGAGCTCAACTTCTCACTCTGCTACCTCCCCACGGCCGGGCGCCTCACAGTCACCATCATCAAAGCCTCTAACCTCAAAGCGATGGACCTCACGGGCTTCTCAGGTGAGTCCTGGGGTAAGGGCAAGTCTGAGGGAGGAGGGCGGGGCCTGGAGCCCCGGGTCTGCGGGGGAGGAGGGCGGGGCCTGGACCTTAGGATGTGGAGGACGGATGTGGCTGCATCCCTGTGTGGAGCGAGAAAGTCCCTGTTCCACCCCTGTTTCTCACCCCCATATCTGCCTGCAGACCCCTATGTGAAGGCCTCTCTCATCAGCGAGGGTCGGCGTCTGAAGAAGCGGAAAACTTCCATCAAGAAAAACACACTGAACCCCACGTACAACGAGGCACTGGTGTTCGACGTGGCCCCTGAGAGCGTGGAGAACGTGGGGCTCAGCATTGCGGTGGTGGACTACGATTGGTGAGCGGCGTGGCGGGGGCAGGGCGGGAGGGCCGCCCCTCCTCCGCCGGTAATCACCGCCTCATCCCCCAGTATCGGGCACAACGAGGTGATCGGTGTGTGCCGCGTGGGCCCGGAAGCCGCAGATCCCCACGGCCGGGAGCACTGGGCTGAGATGCTAGCCAACCCCCGCAAGCCCGTGGAGCACTGGCACCAGCTGGTAGAGGTGAGTGGTCACCAGTGGACGCTTGCTAGCCTGACTCCGAGGCCCGAGCCGAATACCTGCTCTGTGTGTATCGCACAGCCAGTTGCTCAGGTGCTCTGTGCCTTGGTTTCCTCTCATTACCCTAGGATGCTAAACAGAAAAAGCTGTGAAAGGTGCTAGACGCGGCCATCTTTTTCCCGTCCCCCCCCCCCCCCCCGCCCCAGTACTGGACCTTGAATCCAGCGCCCTCGCTCTGAGCTACACAGCAGCCCTTTAAAAAAAAAAATTTTTTTTTTTGAAACAGGAACTTGTTAAATCATGAAGTTGCCCAGGCTAGCCTTGAACTTGTGATGCTCCTGCCTCAGCCTTCCAGAGTGCTGGGATGACAGACAGGTGCCACCAGGCCTGGGTAACAGTTTTCTTAAATGAATAAAAAGTCAGAATAGAGCAGAACAGGAAATGTCAGAACACAGTAGCGCTTATGAAGATCTCAGAGGCACGTGGCTTGGGCAAAGCCCCGGGCTCAATCTCCAGTCTAAAAACAGGTGGTAGAGGTGTATTTTCTTAATGATAGATTTTTGCATTTAATTTGACTTTTTTTTTTTCTCACTCTGTAGCCTAGGCTGGTTCTGAGCTCACTATGTAGCCCAGGTTGGCTTTGGACTCAGCAATCTTCCTGCCTCAGCCTCCTGAGTGCTGGGATTATAGGTGTGCACCACCACACCCAACTTTATGTGGTGCTGGGGAATCAAACTCCGGACCTTATGTTTATAAGGCAAGGCTTTAACTTCTGTGCCATTCCTCTAGCCCTTAAATTTTGCCTTTCTTCTTCTTCTTCTTCTTCTTCTTCTTGAGATTGGGACTCACTCTGTAGTCTCACTATGTAGCCCACTGGCCTCAAACTCATAGCAATACTCCTGCCTCAGCTTCCTGAGTGCTAAAATTACAGGTATGTGCCACCACGCCCAGCTTATATGGTACTGGGGAATCAAACTCCGGTACTCAGCACTTGCTGGGGAAGCACTTTAATCACTGAGCTATTCCTCCAGCCCTCAATTTGATTTTTTAAAAACAATTGCACTAGGAAATTCTTTCTCTTGTTTGCTGAGTTTGCAGCATCCCCTTAGATACCACATTGGCTTGAGGTGAATTCCTGCTCTAGCTGTGCCTGCGGCTGCCCTGGGGCTTCCCTGCCGCTTCCCTACGGGCGACAAGGGGTTACTCCTCTGGGCACAGAGCTCCGAGTGAGATGGAGTCTGTTTCTAATCTGGCAGCATGAAGCCACTCTAGGAAGAGGATACGGGTTCCTCCCTCCTCTGGCTGTTCGTTCTTTTGACTTGCTCCTGCCGCAAGCTACTCCAGAAGCTTCCGCTGCGCCCCAGCCTGTGATGGGTAGTCAGTGGCCCTGAGTTTCAGCCCTGGTACTACGCGTGGCTCCCAGGGTCTGTCTGCACCTGCAGAAGCATCTGTCCCTCCCCTGCCCACAGACCCCTGTGGCTCCCCAGTCCCTTGGGACCCTACTGGACCTGCCCTGCTCCCCCTCCTAGTGAGTGGCCTCGTCTATCCTCCAATTTGGGTTTTTTTCTTTTTCTTTTTTTGAGTCAGGCTCTTGCTCTGCATACAGCCCAGGCCAGTCCTGGACTCAGGACAGTCCACCTGCCTCAGCCTCCTGAGTGCATGCATCACCACGCCCAGCTGTATGGGGTGCTGGGGAATTGAACTCAAGGCTTTGAGCTGGCAAGGCAAGCACTTTAACCCCTGTGCCATTCCTCCTACTTGTAGCAGTTTGTCTTTTTGTGCCTCAGTTTCCCAATCTGTTCAGTGAGATTCCTCCCCTCCCTTCAGGGAAGTGGGAAAAAACTTAAGTAATAAAACAGGAGCGCCAGATTTTCCTGTTGACTAGAAGCAGTTGTATTTTCTCTGTCCCCTACCCCCGAACTCTGTGTCTTCTTCTGCAGGAAAAGACGCTGACCAGCTTCACAAAAGGAGGAAAAGGGCTTTCAGAGAAGGAGAACTCAGAGTGAGGGGTAAGGAATGGAGACAGAAGGAGGGTGGGGCCTGGAGCCCTGGGTCTGAGGGAGGGGCGGGGCCTGGAGCCTGGGTCTGAGGGAGGGGGCGGGGCCTGGAGCCTGGGTCTGAGGGAGGAGGGCGGGGCCTGGAGCCCTGGGTCTGAGGGAGGGGGCGGGGCCTGGAGCCCTGGGTCTGAGGGAGGGGGCGGGGCCTGGAGCCCCTGGATCTGAGAAAAGGGGGCCACAGACAAGGATTTTGGGTCCCTTCTTGGGGTGCTGATTGAGCTGCTGAAGGTCATGACCTTACTGTCCATCGTTGCTGACCTGTCCTCTTGCCCATCATACAGGTCTGGCCTAGGCGCGGGATCCAACCAGGATCCCTCAGGACCCCATCCCTTCCTGCCCAGACTGTGAACTCATCTCCTCGAAGCCATAGCGTCCAAGCTGCTGGCGCAGGACCACCCAGGGCTGCCCCTCCTGCCTTGGTGGAGGGCAGGAGGGCAGCAGGCGGGCCAGCACCCTGTTTCAGGGCGGGGGGCATTCAGCCTCCACTGTCTGTCTTCTCTTTTTTTGAGCTCCCTCTCGAGGCAAGGGGCCGTGCATGTCTGGGGGACCCCTTCCCCCCACACCCTCTGTCGATCTGTCTCTTTACTGTTGTCCAAAACTTGATGTTCTGTTCCTCCTCACTGTGAATGTCCGCAGAGCAATCCTGTGTCCCCGTTGGTACACACACACACTCCCGTGTCCTCCCGTTTTCACCACCACACATGTCTGGCCGGTCCCCCACTGCTGCTGCTGTCAACACCAGAATAAACACACCTGTGGGTCTCTCTTGCTGGGCTCCTGTCCTCTCTGGGACGGGGAAGCCACGTCAGCTCCAGCGGGCTCTGCATCAGACAAATGTGTGTCTCACTCTGTGGCTGCGGCACACATCCATCTCTCTGGTCCTTAGTTTTTAAAAATTATCTTTGTCCCAGAATTGAGATCATAAGCCACAGAGCCACAAACAGAATCAAAAGACCTCTGTACCTGGAGAACCTAAGCACCTAGGGGGACTGCAGGCATGGCGGGATCCAGGTGTTCTAGTGGCTTATTTCTGCTTTCTTCTTTATCACCTTGGTTTTTAGGTAGGTATAGCAATAGAATATGACCACTTGGGGCTCTAGGCTTCTGTGCCACATCTGTTACGATGCCTTCAGCTGGGAGGAAAAAAAAAATACACCACATAACAAGAATACCTAAATACTAGAGTTCCCAAGTGGAAGAGCTTAAGTGATGGAGACCTCCTTGCCTTCAAAAACAGACAGTCCTGGGGTTAATTCAGGCACTGAGCTCAACAACATGAGGCGCTGAGTTGGCAGTCCTGAGACTGGCATGCTGGCTCTGCCTTCCGCCCCCCCGCTCTTCCCCCTACCACAAGGACAGACTGTGCAGTGGTACCAATATCCTGTTCTCACACAGTGGCATTAAAACAGGCAGTGGGGACAGGGGCACGCCCATATGTGTTCCTCTTTTCTCTCTCCAGATTCTAATTTCTCTTTTGCCAGAACCAGGCTCTATGGAGATCCCACTTAGCAAAGCAGTCTGGGAACGTGGACATCTGTCCTTTGTGGTCTCTGTCATGGGGTGCAGGCTTTGCCGGATGGGCAGCACAGGGAGGGGAATGGTTGCCAGGTGAGATATTAACAGGACCTGCCACAACTGCAAGGGAGTAACAGGACCTCCAGTTATTGCCCTTTGGGCAGATAATTTCCAAGGAAACAAAAATGAGGCTCCCCCATATCAGGAAAAGGATCCTAATTAGTCCAGTTCAGGCCTTGGATGGCTGCCTCCAGCCAGTCATTGCACCCAGTTTGGTAAGCATGCTCTTAGACCTGCCCCACCCATCACTAACTCCACCTCCTCTGCCCTTCTGGCCTGTGATTGGCCCACATGCACTCAGGACCTCATTACTTTTTGCCAGAATGGTTAACACATCTCCTTGAAAGCCAAACATTCTTTAGTCAAGGCCATCTGGGTCTCCTGATGAATAGACTTGAAAGAATGGCATGGCAGTGGGTTAAGGACAGTCCCTCAAAATAGAGGATGTCTCAAAGTCTGTTAATTTCTCTACCTGTGGAGACTTGGGGCTTATTCCTTGCTTTGACAGAATACCTGACGTCCACAACTTGAGGGAGGAAAATTTTTTTTAGCTCACAGTTTCCGAAGGTCTCACACAGTTCATTCACGGGCTCAGCAAGGGTGGAAGAACATGCATGGGGAAACCTGGAGAGCTGCCGATAGCACTGCAGACAGAAGCCAGATGAAGATGCAGAGTTGACCTCTGGAGACTCCGGCAAGGCCAGAGCTTTCCCAGGAAGAAGCCGTAACAGTGTTTCTTCTTCCTTTGTTTTGTTTGAGCTGCCTGTTGGGTCCCCCACACCCAAAGTGGGTGCCCCCCTTACTTCCTGGCTCACGAGTCAATAAATAACATACACCTGAAAGCTCTGCCCTGGGCACCCTCCATTCTCAACAAGTTGACAACCCCTCCAGGTCAAGCCCCAGGTATCTGTCCTTGCAACTGGGCCCCACCTCCCAACAGCACCTAGTTCCACAGGTACCCCCCTTCATCCAAATACATAAAGCTTTTGGGGAACACTCCAGATCTAAAATATAACATCCTGTAATTGAATTTAGTGCTTATGTAAATATTTCTCATAGCATTAGTTTTACTTCAAATGACAATCCTGAGCAAACCAATTTTATATTATATTGCATATTATTTATATCTTTATACATGTGATAATCCGTGGGACACCCTGTTGATGTCCACTACACCCCAACATTGGGTACTTGGTATTAGTCACCCCTACATTTCTGTGCTCACCATTTCCTCCTATCATGGAAAATGGTCTAACTGCTCTATTTATTTGCTGGGGCTGCCGTAACTCATGAATCCAGTCTGGCTGGCAGGGACCAAGAGCATGTTTGGCAGTAGCATGAAGCTCAGGTGCCGCCAGGGTTCTGGAGGGAACCTTCCCATAATCCTCTCTGGCTGTGGGCATCTGTGGGCTGTGCTGCTATCACTCCAATGTGTTTCCAACTTCACATCATCTCCTTGTGTGTCTCTTCCTTTCTCTTGTAAGGACAACTGCCATTGCATTTGGGGACCAGTCTGAACCCAGGACGATCTCATTTGGAGATCCTTAACTGCATCTGCAAAAACTCTTTTCCCAAAAGTTCCAACTGACAGGTTCTGAGAATCAGGGCCAAGACAGACATGTCTTGGGGGCAGGAGGGAGCTGCCATTATACCATGGTACTTGGGGAAACAGTGTTCACATTTGCCTAAATTTGAACCAGGCATGGTGGTAAAAGTCTATAATCCCAGAATTCTGGGAAGCTGAGGCAGGAGGACTGCAAATTCAAACTCAGCCTGTTCAAATGAGGACCCTGTCTCAAAAAAAAAAAAAAAAAAAAAGGTTGCGGGTATAGCACACTCAAGGTAAAAACCCTGAGTTCAGTCCTCTGTAGAAACAGACATAAACTGTCCAAGAATAAAAGCATGCTCACACAAATAGCC
This sequence comes from Ctenodactylus gundi, assembly GCA_004027205.1. Lineage (NCBI taxonomy): Eukaryota > Metazoa > Chordata > Mammalia > Rodentia > Ctenodactylidae > Ctenodactylus > Ctenodactylus gundi. Next base: position 29,280 of record PVKB01003641.1, on the reverse strand, counting down.
CTAACAGCCTCAATCTGGAAAACAGGAAACAACCTGAGTGTCCATCAACCAGACGAGGGATAAACCAATCACGGCCTGACAACAGACTCAGAGGCAAAGAGAACTACCCACCAACAGGTGGACTGCCATGGCTGAGTCTCAGAAACACTGGGCAAAAGGCAGGCACAGGGTACAGATCTGTACCACGATCTCATTCGTGTGGAATTGTAGTGAAGGAAACACTCCTCTGTGAAGAAAGAGAACTGGTTGGAGCTGCCCTAGGTCAGAGTGCATGGAGGGCAGGATGGGGCAGCCAAAGGGATGATGGGACTGTCCTTTGTTCTGTCTTGTCTTGCTGTATTGTGTCTTTTTTTTTTTTTTTTTTTTTTTTTTTTTTTTTTTTTTTTTTTTTTTTTTTTTTTTTTTTTTTTTTTTTTTTTTTTTTTTTTTTTTTTTTTTTTTTGCTGTTTTTTGTTTGAAACAGCGTCTTGCTCTATAGTCCAAGCTGATCCTGAACTCACTGTGTATCCCAGGCTGGCCTCAAACTCATGGCAATCTTCCTGCCTCAGCCTCACAAGTGCTGGGAGAACAGGAATGTGCCATGCCTGACTGTAGAGTGCTTCCTGGCAAGTGCAAGGCCCTGCGTTTTATTACCAAGCACCACATAAACCAGGCATGGTGGCAGGAGGATTGCTGTATGTTTGAGGCCAGGCTGGGCTATACAGTGAGAAAAGCCCATCTTAAAAAAGAAAAAAAAAAAGTGAACCTCTTGCCTGAGCCTCCCAGAGTCCTGGGATTATAGGAATGTGGCATTGTGCTCAATTTCAAATAATTTTTAATTGCTGCAAAATACATGTAACAAAACTTACCATGGCAACCAGTTTTTAAATGTACAAGAACATTAAGTACAATTAAACTGTTGTGTAGCCATCACCACTGTCCCTCTCCGGAAATGTTCTCATCTTGCAAAATTGAAACTCTATCCCCTGCTTCTTTCTCCTCCCAGTCTGTGCTAACTGCCTTTTTCCTTTCTAGAAAATTTTTCCTGAATTTGACACCTCTGGATACTGCATATGGGAGAAGTCACCGTGTTGTTTTGGTGCCTGGATCATTTCACTGAGTTTAATACCCATGATGTGGCAATGTCAGAACATCCTTCCTTTTTAGAGGCTGAGTAATATTCCATTAGATGAATAGACCACCTCTGTGTTTATGTACTCAACTGTTGCTAGATGCTTGAGTTACCTCCATCTATATTTTGGCTATCCAAAGAATGCTGCACCGGGCCTGGTGGCCGAGGCATGAAGATGCCAAGTTTAACCTCAGTCTGGGCTGAAGATACGCTTAGTGGGAAAGCCCTGGGCTTGATCACCAGTACCACAGGAAAAAAAAATGCTCCTATGAATGTAAGTATGCAAAAATACTGAAAATCAGTGTTATTTTTTCTTTTGAGACAAGGTGTTTCTCTGTAGTCCAGGCTGGTCCTGAACTCACTATGGAGCCCACGCTGGCCCTGGATTTATAGTGATCCTCCTGCCTCAGCCTCCTGAGGGCTGGGATTACTGGTGTGAGCCTCCATGGCAGACTTAGTGCTTGACTTAATGCTTGCTAGGCAAGCACTTTAACCTCTGAGCCTTTCATCCAGCCCCCGAGTATATATAAATTAGGCCTCTTAACTAAGGCTGGTTTAGAAAAAAAAAATTCCTATCTAACATAATACCACCATCCTAGATGCCACAGCTGAAGTGTTTGCCAAACTCACTCTAGTCCAGGCTGGCCTTGGACTCAGCAATCCTCCTGCCAAAGAGAGGTGACCCCATTACAGAAAACTTCCAGCATCAGGTACCTAGGATGTTCAGTATCTGTATTAGTCACTTTCCAATCTCTGCAACCAAATATCCAATACTGCAATTTAAAAGAGGAGGGGCTTATCTTGGCTCACAGCTTGAGGGCATTGCGCTCAGTCAGGCGGGTAGGGCAGGGTGGAAGGCACGAAAGGGGGCTGTGCACCTCACAGTGGCCAGGAAGCAGGAAGAGCAGGGAGGGTCAGGGACAAGAGGACACACTTCCAGGTGGCGGCCCCTCCACGAGCTAGGCCCTGCCTCCAAACGGAATATTCAGCCACTGAATATACCAATGGTTGAAATGGATTTATCCAGCAATGGGCAGAGCACCCCGTAATTCAATCCCTTCCAAACACCCGAGACTTTGGGGAAGATTCTAGATCTAACTCATAGCAGCATCCCTTCTCCCGGAGGCTCACGGGGTCTCTATTGACCCAGAAAATGAACTCATGCTAAGTGAGCACCACAGCTGCCCTCTGGCACCTACACCAGTGCCAGGGGAACAACTACTACAATATTTATTTGAAAAGGGGGGAGAAGAGGAAATTAAAGAAAAATAATAACATGCCCATTCGTTGTCCTCAAGTAATAGAAACTTTACCATTTGGGTAATTTTTAAAGCCAGGAGTGGCGGCGCCATGCCTGGACTCCTGGCACTCAAGTAGGTGGAGACAAGAACACTGTAAGACATTTAGCAAGACTGTTTCAAAAGAAAACATGAAAAAGGGCCCAGAATGCAGCTCATGGTGAATGCTCTGGGTGGAATCCCCAGGACAAAGAAAGAAAGAAAGAAAAAGGAAGGGAGGGAGGGAGGAAAAAAGAAAAATTGTATTTTGATAGGCATTTCTGTTGAGTACAAGTGTAATCGCTGGGTACTAGGGTGTATAAGCTGTTTGTTTATAGACAGGATCCTGTTTTGGAGCCCAGGCTGGCCTTGAATGCACAGCAATCCTCCTGCCTCAGACTACTGAGTGCTGGGATGGCAGTCTTGCGCCACCATGCCTAGCTTATGGGGTGCTGGGGGATCCAACCCAGGGTCTTGTGCTTATGAGGCAAGCGCTCTAACTGCTGAGCCCCAGTCCTGGATACTCAGTTTCAGTAGACAATGCCAAGCACCACTCTCCGTCTATCTGTCCACTGGTGGTTTCTGAGCATTTCAACTTCTCGTCACCGTTTGGCACTGTTAGTCTGTTTAATTTCCGTTCTGATTGGTATGAGTGTTTCTTTCCATGTGGTTTTAACTTACCTTTTCCCAGTGACGAGTGAAATCTAAGACTTTTCCGAGAACTTACTCACTGCTGAATCGCCTCCTTTGGGTGGCATCATTTCACACCATTGGCCACATTTTTCTATTCAGTTCCCTGGGCCTGGGGGCGTAGCTCAGCGGTTAGAGCACTTGCCTACTGTGCACAAGGCACTGGGTCTGATTCTCCCGCACCACGTAAAGATTAGCCAGACATGGTGGTGCATGCCTATAAGGCATGTGAGCTTGATATGAGTTTGAAGCCAGCTTAGAGCAAATTCAGAATATTTCAGGACTAGGCTGGACTACAGAGTGAAATTCTGTCTCAAAAAAAAACAAAACATACTTCTTGGATTTCCTGCCATTTCCAATCCATTAGTAGTTCTTCATGTGTTCCGCAAGGGAGTCCTTTGTAAAGATAAACGTTCTCCTCCCACTCTTAGGCTCACCTTTTCATTCTCTTAGTGACTTTTTTATGAACATAAGTTCCTATTTTAATAAAGCTCAATTTATCAATGTTTTCCTTTATAGTTAAGACTTCTTTGTTTCTTGAGAAATCCTTCCCTGGAGGTCTTGAAAATATTCTACAATGTCTTCTTTCAGAAGTTTTACTGTTTAAGTTTTAACATCTACCTTTACAACCCATCTGAGATTATTGTGTATGATGTGAGGCTAGGGATCATGTGAGCATCTATTGGCCCAATCCCACTCGGAAGTATCTTTTTGCTTTTTCCTCACTATAGTTTAACTTTTATCATAAATCAGCCATCCATGCATATGGGACATTTTCTTCATTTTTCAATCTTGTTCTTCTGATCCATCATCTTTCCTTGCAATTGCATCCTGTTTTAAATGTAATCACGATATTTGCTTTCTCAAATTTATTCTAGTTTAAGAAATTAAATTATTATTATCCATAGTACTAGAGATTGAACTCAGGACCTCATACTGAACTATACCCCAGAATCATTTCAACTTTTGGGGGAGAAGGCATAAGATCTCACTGAGTTGCCCAGGCTGGCTTTAAATTTGTAATCCTCCTGCCTCAGCTTCTCCACTAGCGGGGTTTACATACATGCACCACCATGCCTAGCCAGCTTTTTGTTTTTTTACAACAGCAATTTATTAGGTTTTAAAATTGGTTCATGTAGCTTGTGGCATGGCTGGATCCAAATACTAAGTTGAATCTTCAAGAATACACCTCTTGGATATGAGGGCCATCTGGCTGTGACATCTGTGACCTCATTGATCCCTAAGGTTGATTCAGCTGATCTGGCTGGCTAGGAAGGTATCCCCATCCTCCCTCACCACTCTATGTGCATCCATCCTGAAGCTGTACTCTTTTTTGAAGAGGATGACCTTCCCTGATAAAGAAGGACTCTTCTGCAGTCAAGGGTATACAAGTAGCTGTGCTCCCCTGCTAGAGCTTCCAAAGAAGTTCTCAAGAATACATTTCTTAGGCTGGGGAAATAGCCCAGCTGTTAGAGTTTGCTTAGCAAGTCCAAGTCCTGGGTTCGATTCCCCAGCACCAAATAAGCCTGGCGTGTTGATGCACACATGTAGTCCCAGCACCTGGGAGGCTGAGGCAGAAGAATTGCTGTGCATTCAAGGCCATCCTGGACTACAGAGTGAGTTCAGGACCAGTCTGGACTACAGAGAAAGATCCTATCTCAAAGAATATATATATATACATTTCTTTTCCTCTCCATACCTGGAATTTCTCCTCAGGCCAGTCTCTCTTTATGGGGGGCAGAGAGCCCACAGCAGCTCCTGGCTCCCACACTTCCCCCTTATCCACCTGGCAGAGGAAGAGAAGGTACCTCTGTCCTGAACACTACTCCTAAATCCCAAAATTAGTTCTCATTAGCCCAATCAGGGTCTCGTGTCTATTTCTAGGCCAATCACTGCAGCCAGCAGCATGATGAAATACACTGATTGGCCAGGATGGAGCTGTATTCCCATACTTGGGTACCTGGCAGACTACACCCAAAGAATATGGATTTTGGATACAGAGGAGTGATAGGAAAACCAAAAGTTTTGGAGAAAAAAAAAGATACAGGTTATGTGAAAGTTGCAAAACATACCAGATAAAGAACTGGTATCTAAAATGTAGAAAATACTCTTAAAACTCATTGATAGGTAGGTTGGAAGAAGAACACAATAGTTAAAGTGCTTTTGCCCCATAAGGCCCTGGATTTGATTCCCCAGCACCACATAAACTGGGGCACGCCTGTAATCCCAGCACTCAGGAGGCTGAGGCAGGAGGACTGTCATGTGTTTGAGGCCAGTCTAGGCTGCATAGTGAGTCCAGGACCAACGTGGGCTATGGACAAATAAAAAACACCAAAAGAAAAAGCGATAATCCATTTTAAAGACAGGCACGTATCCTACCCAGGAGCACATACAGATGACAAAGTATATAAAAAGACACTCAAAGTCATTTGTCATCAGGGAACTGCAACTTGAGCCAACAATGAGCTGCTACTACCACCTCTTAGAAGGGCCCAGTTCCTGCACACTGACAATGCCAAGTGCTGGTGAGGACAGGGAGCCTTAGGAACTCTCATCGTTGCTGGTGAGGACGCAAAATCACACCGCCCCTTGGGGAGACAGCTTGGCAGCTTCTCACAAAACTAAACATACTCTTCCATATGGTGCAGTAGCTGTGCTCCGTGGTATTTACCCAAATGAGTTGAAAACTTCTGTCCACACAAACACCAGAACACAAATGTTCATAGCTGCTCTTGTCACAACTGCCCACCTCAGGAGCATTCAGGGTGTCCTTCAGCAGGTGAACAAACTGCAAGACTTTCCTCTGAGAAAGAGGGATGAAAAGAAATGAGGGATCAAGCCAAGGAAAGACAAGGAGGAACGTAGAAGGCAGATTGCTACGTGAAAAGAAGCCAATTCGGAAAGGCTACCTATGGGACAATCTCTCTAGTGCTCTGGAAACGGCAAAACTATGGCGGCAATGAAGGAACTCATGGAGGGAAGGGGGTTGCATGGAAGGAGAGATAGTTCCATGGAGTCCAAGGGATTTCTAGGACAGTGAAACCATCTCACATATTGCTACGATGGCAGATAGGTCTTTATAATTTTGCTCAAACTTACAGAACGTGAAACAGGAAGAGGGACCCCCTAATGTAAATTGTGAATACCAGATGATAAAACTGTTACAGCCAGGCCTGTGCCAGGCAGGCCTGTTAGCACAGGCCCATTATCCCAGCACTCTGGGAGGCTGAGACAGGAGGAATGCAAGTTTGAGCCCAGCCTGAGCAACTTAGTGACTTATGAAGACCTTGCCTCAAAACCAATTATCAAAATGGACTGAGGACATAGCTCAGTGTCAAGGCTCCAAGTTCAATTACTAATACCACAAAAAAAGTTAGTGTCAGTTCATCAATTATAACAAATGTATTACTGTGGTGGGAGAGGTTGGTAAAAGGAGGATACAGGAAGTCTCTGTCTCCCAAAACGTTTCTAAAACACAGTCTTAGTTTTATCTTGGGAGTGCAGAATTTTGGTTCTAAACTCAGTATGCAGCCCAGGCTGGCGTCGAACTCACAGCGGTCCTCTTCCCTCAGCCTCCCAAGTGCCAAATCACAGGCACGTGCCACCATGCCCAATTTATGTGGTGCTGGAGAGTTGAATCCAGGGCCTGTTGCTACTCTAATTGCTGTGCTATATCTCCAGCCCCAGTTCTACTTTTTAAAAAACACGTGCACCATAATATGGTTTGAAACTGAAATGCCTCCCAAAAGCCTTGTGTATTCCGATAGCATGGAATCACTATGGATTCCATGTGTTGTTAAGAGGTGGCCCCTGGAAGGAAGTGAGGGATGCGTGGGGCTTGACCTGGAAGTGTGTGCACTAACTCCACCCTTCCTTGCTCACTGAGATCCCTGTTTGCCATGCTGCGAATGGCTCCTGTTCAGCTAGACCCCCACCAAGCCCTGCCACCTTTGCCACTGCCTGTGGACTGCCACCTTCCGAAACTGTCAGCTCAAATAAACCTTTCCTCTTGTAAGTCGTGGGTATTTGGCATTCCATCCCAACAATGAGTAAGTAACTAAGACAATGCACAACACAACGAGTGATCTCTAACATACACTATCATGTAGCTGTAACAGCCGTACCACAGTAATGGAAGATGCTGATAACATGAGTTCGTGGAGGAGGGGAGTCAGTGAGAGCAAACGGGAAGCTCGGGACTTTTCATCCAGTTTTTTTTCCCCTGTAAACCTGAAATTGCTAAAAATAAAAAGTCAATTAATGAAAATCAGAGATAACAGATGTCAGGCAAAAACAACAGGTGTCCATTAACCGCGTCCAAGCCACAGTAGGTGTCCACTCTAATAATAGCTTGCACAGCGGGGCCTGATTATAAAGATTATAAGAAATCACAAGGACAAATGCCCTTTGAGCATTTAAGGATTTGAGAACCCAGTCATAATTCTTGGCCGCACGGAATTCTTTCTCCCGGTGATACAGCTCTCAAGGCCTCCCGTGCTGTAGCAGAGAGGAAGCCAATCGTGACCGTGCCACGGCTGACGTCGCCGGTCACCAAGGCCTTCCAGGGTCCACCACTCTGTGGCGCCCTCTGCGGGCGGAAGGAGACCTGTGTAGGAGACAGCCATCCTTTAAGTGACCCCAGCTAAGTTCCGGCGCTACGTGCCACTCCCCCGCCCCCACCCCAGCGCCTCGAGGCACTTTCCATCTCCCACGTTGTCACTGCTAGCTTGTGGAAGAAACCTGGCTGGGAGGGAAAAAAATGTGCTGAGAGGAAGGAAAGAGCCAAATCCCCTGGCATCCAATCAGGTACAGGCATTAACACGCCAGCTCTCCAATCAGAGTGGCAGAAGTAGCGCAGGTATTCAATTAGATGGGGCCGAGTTGCCATGACGACATGAGTTTCTACGTGGTTTCCAGAGTCCGTGAGCTCTACCGCTGAGCGCCTCCTGGCGCGTGGCAACACTTGCCCACCTACCCCGGCAAACGCGTGCTGGTTGAAAGCAGCCAATAAGGAAGGGTCACGCCCCCGTGACGTCACTAGTTGCCAGGCGGGCGGCCGAAGCGCGTGAACACAGCTCACCTTTCTGGAGTAGCAATTGGTGCTCACGAGCTCTGGTGCCCTAATTTTTCAATTTGAGTTAGACGCAGAGATAGGCAGGAAATCGAGGTACAGGTGGAGAGCAGGAACACGTGAGGCGGGGGGATGAAGCGAGGAGCGAGATGAGGACCTCCAGAGCGACTGACCTACGGGCCTCAGAGTGGACTCCTCTATTCCAGAAAAGGCCTGGGACAGACTGTGGACGCTTACAAATTTCACTGTGGAACCGAGCACCGAGGAGAGAGTTGTACAGAGGCCGACCGGGAGAAACTGCTCCCTGGGAGCAGAGACACCCATGTGCATCCCTCACAGGAGCAGGGGGCAGCTCAGAGAGGAGGAAAGTCAAGGGGGAAAAGGAGCTGGAAGCAACAGAAGAGAAGCCGGAAGTGACTGTAAGAGAAGCCGGAAGCGATAGGAAGAGGAGAAATGGGGTATGACAGGAAGACAATGACGGAACTAGAGAAAGGGCTCCAGTGAGAAAGGCTGTGACCAGGAGCAATGGAGGAGCAGGACATTATTGAGAAGGAGGAGACAAAAATGGAGCCCGCAGTCACAGATGAGGAATATGAGGGCAGAGAGCAATGGAACAGGGTGTGAGGACAGTGACAGGCAGAGTTAGGCCAACAGAGAAGACAGTGTTGAAGTAGAATCAAGGAAAAGGGTAGCGTCAGAGGCCAAGAGGAGACAGTGAATCTGAGAGGAGTGGTAGGTGAAATAGTCAGACCCAGGGCCTGAGGCACAAGCTGGGTCCTGGATAGAGAGCAAGAGGTCTAACGATAGGCACTGAGAGACTAAAGGACAGTAATACAGAGAGAAAGGTGTCACGGAAAGATAGGACAGTGACAGAAGGGACAAAGGCCAGGGGGCTCAGATAGAGGGGGGAGAGATAAGGGCCCAGAGTGACAGATACAGAGAAGAAAGTGGCAGTCTTAGAGAAAGAACACAGACTCAGAGGTGATAACTGTACAAAGGCCAGTGATAGCAGACAGATAACAAATAATTCAGGAAAGAGTGATAAAAAAATAGACTAGGTGCCGGAGACAAAGTGAGAGGCAAGAAGGACAAATTCAGACAGAGGGAGCTGGGCTAACTGTCCTCACAATGGAGATACAGGGGAGAATGGTCGGTAAGGAAGGGCCTGGCTAGAGGGAACAGAGGAAGCATGTGAAGCGGCAGAAAGAGATGGTGGGAACATGAGAAGAGAGGACCGGGAAGGAGAGAGCTGAAGGCCAGAGTGGGAGGACTGTGGCACGGAGGAAACGAGCAGACAGGGGCCGGAGAGAGCGGATTCCGAGGGGAAGGAAGCAGAGTCAGACAGGGGACAGATTCGGATGAGACAACAAAGCACATAGACTCAGAGTAGTGGCACCAGTCCCAGAGTCCAGTGGGAGGAACAGCCCCTTCAGTGACAGAGAGATGAAGAAACAGAGGCAGAGCGGATTCTGAAAGAAGGGGCAGTAACAAAGGTGATAGAGACAGAAAGCCTAGAGACGAGATGGGAGTGAGCCCACGTAGAGACAGGGCGGCTTGCCAGGCACCATGGACATAACGTTGGGGAGAAGGGTGCATGCAGGGTCACATCAAATTGTCTCCCGAGGAAGAGGAAAAACACAGGGAAGTTGGTAACCAGGACACACCAGAGAAAGAAGGGCACAAAGAGAGCAAGTCACAGAGATGAATAGAGCCAAGAGAAGGGAAACAAGAGGGGCTGGAGGAATGGCACAGCTGTTAAGGAGCTTGCCTTGCAAGCTGAAGGCCCTGAGTTCAATTCCCCAGCACCACATAAAGCTGGGCATGGTGGCACACATCTTTAGTCCCAGTACTTAGGAGGCTTAGACAGGAGGATTGCCAGCCTGGGCTACCTAGTGAGTTCAGGACCAGCCTGGGGTACAGAGAAAGACTCTGTCTCAGAAAGAAAGGAAAAAGGAAGAAAATGAGGTCAAAATCACCTGAGACTCAGCAGACATGAAGGTGGCAGACAGTAGCAAAAATGGTGGAGGCACAGTCTCAGAGCTAAGGGGTAGGTGTCACCCCAGGCCCACCCCCTAGCTGACTGCAAAGCACAGAAACCAGGGGCCCATAAGGTCTTTCTTACTGCCACTTGAATGAATTGTGAGCCTTAATGGGAAACTGAATTTTGAAAGGTCTCCATTCAGATTCTGGAATTGCGGTCATGTTTCTGAGTCCCCCAGCCCTTTAATCTTTCCGCCCACTATAGCCACAGCGCAAGGATGTGTGCGGCCAGATATGGTGGTGCACACTTCTAATCCTAGCACTGTAGGAGGCTAAGGGGGGAGGATTGCATGTTCGAGCCTGTTTCAAAACTAAGAAGAGAAGGCATGTAGCTCAGTGCAAAGGCCCTGGGTTCAATCCCCAATGCGGAAGAAAACAAAAAAGAGGTGTGCAAATCATTTGGGTTTTTCAATTCGTTTGTTCAGGAAGTGTCAAGGGCACCCTAGGCGCCAGACCTTCTTCAGGATGCTGGGAGACAGCATTGACCAGAACGAAGTGGAGCCTGGGGGTGGGCACATGAATATAAAGCGTCAACTAGAGGATGGAGAAGAGTAGATGCGGATGCTGATCAAGGCAGGTGAGTTACTCCAATCAGCCTTCGCAATGAAATAACTAAAAACCCTGAATGAGTTTCTGTTCATGTATCACGTGTTGTATGTGTGTGCGCTTGCGTGTGTGTGTCATTGAAGATCAAGCCCTGGCCCTGCAGACGGAGCTACCTCCTCAGCCAATTTTTTATTTTGGATTTGGAGACAGGGTCTTGCTAATACCCTAAATCTCCCACGCAGGGCTTGAATTTACTATCCTCCTGCCTCAGCCACCCGGAGTGCTGGGATTATAAGTGTACACAGCCAGACTTGGCTGGGTATTTTTTTTTTTAAATCTTAGATGTATTGAAGATATCTCGCCATGTTTATCGGCAGTAATGGAAAGGAGACTGGGAGCCCAGAGAAGCGGCAGAGTGGCCCTACCTTGAGGGAATGGCGCAGCGCTGGCAAGCTTCGACTTTTCTTTTGCTGGCTCCTTGGATCATGGAATCAAAAGATGAGCCCGGAGCCCACTGGAGGCAGTTCACATGAAGCTGGGAGGCCAGAGCTGCCCTGTAAGGACAGGGGAAATGAAGCTAAACTCGCCCTTGTTTGTAGATCTGTAGCCTGCTTCCCAGGTGGCCCATGTGAACTCCAAATTGAGAGTTTATTGAAAGTCCCAGGCTGTAAGTGAATGTGTTTGTTTGTGACAGGACCTCGCTCTGTAGTCCAGGCTGATTCTGAGCCATTTGTGTAGCCCTTAAACTCATGGCAATCCTCTTGCCTCAGCCTCTCAAATGCTGGGACTGTAGGTGTGCACCACCACACCAGCTAGTATGTAGTGCTGAAGAATTGAACCCAGGGCATTAAGCTTCCTAGGCAAGTGCTGTAATCACTGAGCTACACCCCCAGCCCTGTAAGCATTTTATGCTCTTGATAAGAGCATGCACAATATTCTCTCTAGTGAAAAGAACCTTGGCTAGAGACGTCACATTACTCCTGGAAACATTCATTTTCCCCAGAAGTAGTGAGCAACTACACAAACTGGCAGGTATAACCAAAGAATAAAGTACCAAATTCCTCACCAGCAGTAAGAAGAGGCACCACAACAGACCTACTAATACTTGCGACACTGGAATTATCAAACCTATAAAATAGTGCCCGAGTTACTTTCTCATGGCTGGGACAGAATACCAGCCACAAATCGAGCACACAGTTTCAGAAGGTTTCATTCCATTCGTGGGTGGCTGACAAAGGCAGAAGCACATGGCGGATGTAAGAGTGGAGAAAGGCTGTTCGTGGTGTGGCAGACCAAAAGGCAAGTGAGAGAGGAAGGGAGGAGCTAGGGAACACCTTCCAGGTCAAACCCCGCTGTTCTGCCTCCAACAGGCCCACTTCGTAACAGCATGAGGTTCCCTAGCATGAGGCTTGGGGGGCGGGGGGAGACACTCCAGATCCAAACAATAACAAAGAATGTGCTTTCCTTGTATACAATATAGTTGCTACTTTTTGCAGTCACCAATACATTACAAAAATAAATCTATATGCCTTGAAAATGCCAAGATTTCTAGAAATTTTTAAAACTTAGCTAATAAGGTTAAAAGTAACAGGTGGAAATAGAAATAGTGAAGTGGAACATAGGTGTTGTGATTTGGATCTCATATGTGCCTGAATAGCCTCATGCACTTGGATGTTGTGAGTCATGGGTATGTGGTGGGTGACAGGTATGTGGAGGATCAGGGGCACAAGGTAAATGACCGGGCATGTGACCTAGAAGGGGAAGATCACTGGAGCTTAACCAGAAAGGAGTAAAACACTGAGGCTTGACCTGGAAGGGACAGGTCACTGGGACAGGAGCTGGAAGGGTAAGTATTCATTCCGCCCTTTCTCTCTGACTTGGCTTCCTGCCTGCCATGCTGTGAGCAGTTCTCCTCTGCCAGACTCTTCCTGCCATGTGCTTCCATGATTGCCAGCCACCATGAGTGGACTGTGTGAGACCTTCTGAAACTGTGAGCTGAAATAAATCTTTCTTCCCTAAAGTTGCGGATGTTGGGTATTCTATCCCAGCAATGAGAAAGAAACTAGTAGGTCAAAAGAAATTGAACCCACATGGTGATACATGCTTGTAATCCCAGCACTCAGGAAGCTGAGACAGGAGGATTGAGACTTTGGGATCAGCCTGGGCTCCATGGCGAGATCTCGCTTCAAAAATACAGCAACAAGTAAATGAGAGAGGGGATGGAGAGATTACTTGGTGAGCATTGTGGTGCATGCTCCCAGCAACTTGAGAACTCGAGAGGCTGAGGCAGGAAGATCTCAAGTTCTGAACAATATAACAATACCCTGTCCAGAGAGAGACAGAGACACAGAGAGAGAGAGACAGAGACAGAGACACAGAGAGAGAGACAGAAAGAGAGAGGAAGAAGAAGAAGAAGAAGAAGAAGAAGAAGAAGAAGAAGAAGAAGAAGAAGAAGTTGTTATTCAAAATTCACCATGAAGAGAAAAGGCAGAGAACAATCGAAAGAAGTTAAGTGATGTGACCCATAGAGGACAAAGAGAGAGTGGTTTATCTATACTGTATTTATTGAGTCTCAAAAAAGAGGGGAGAATGAGAGTGTAGCAAAAGGAATATTTCAAGCTAAAATGATGGATTTTTCCAATTTTCCTGAGTTGATTAGAAACTAACCCAAAGATCCAAGAAGTCCGGTGAATCACACATAAGATAAAGAAATCCACATGACAGCCTCACTGCTTTGGCCTGGAAGGGGCACACAGGGCAGCAACGGTGGAGACACGGTCCCAGTGCAGCTGGAGAAAAGAGAGGATGTTTTCCTAACAATCACTGGCTTGAGCAGCGATAATGAAAAAGAAGATCGATTGCGAAGAGAAAACCAACCATCCGACTTATATTGAAAAACATGTTTTAAAAATGAGGTCAAAATACTTATTTTGGATAAGCAAAATGAGATTTGACCTTTGTAATAAAAAAGAAAAAAAAAAACTCTAAAGAAGTAGTTCTCAACATTGCAGTGGGGATGGATTCAGATGATTCAAGCATGTTACCTTTACTGTGCACATTATTTCTACTAGTAGTACATTGTAATATACAATGAAATGATTATCCAGCTCACCATAATACCTACTTGATGGGTGCCCTGAGTTTGTTTCCCATCTGGGAGGAAAGGGAGACAGTCCAAGCAAACCTCTCTGCTAATACTAATCCTCATTTGCTGTTGCTCCCCAGCACTAACACTCCCACCCCAGTCCCACCTGAGATTGTCAGGCATTAGATGTTAGTAAGCAGCGTGCAGCCTAGGTCCCTTGAATGTGCAGTTCTCAGTAGGCTCGTGTGCTGCAATCGATCTGACCAGGGAAAGAGCTCAGACTGATGAGTGTGGCTGGAAATTCACACGAAGTTTCAGGATGGGTTGAGACTCAGCTCCTGCTGCGCAGCTGGGTGGTTCTAGCAGGTTTTAGGCTGGTACTTGTCTGTGGGCCAGCAGTGGGGACGGACCCCTGCTCTAAAGGATATAATTTAGGCAGAAAAAAAGTAATCCTGCATGGGATATCTGAAGTACAATATGAAATTAAAAAGCAAAGAAAGTAACAAATATGCAAATAAATCTCAGCGGCGTAAAAAAAAAAATAATAATAGCACCTTGTGCTAGCGATTGAATGTGAGCACATAATAATGCAGCATATTAGCATCGCCCACCTGGAATTAGAGGATTCTAAAGCCCTTCTGCTGTGTAAGGGGTGAGAAAAGATGTCGGCCAATGAGTACTTTTTTTTTTTCCAGTCTTGGGAATGGAATCGAGGCCCTTCACACTAAGATGAATCTCTAGACATTTTTTTTGTTTTTTTGAGAAATGGTCTTGCTAAGTCACTAAATTGCCCAGGCAGGGCTCAAACTTGTGATCCTTCCGCCTCAGCCTCCCAGAGTGCTGGGATTATATATGTGCACTACTGTGCCAAGCTTGTAGACTCTGTTACATTAATTTGCTGGTTTGACTTCTAGGATAGTCCCTAAAATAAATATATTATATAAAAACTAGTACCCTGAGAAAAGGAATTTAAAAAACTAATGAATTTGAAAACAAAGAAACAAGAGACTGTTGGCGATGCCATATTCCCCTCCAACCAGCTCAGCAGTGCCGGCTAAATTGTGCACCTCCGCCTGAGGTTGCTCGATGCCCATCTCTGAGCCAAGCAGCCTCAGTTTTCTGGCTGACAAATCCTGAAATGTTCCTTAGCTCAGGGGGAAGGGTCGGCCTCATACCAGTCACACGGGTTCTTTGAAGGAGTGGAACTTCCACTGACAAAAAGGGAACTGCTTAATCAGGCCTGTAATCCCAGCAGGCTGGGAGTCTGAGGCAGGGAGACTGAAATTTTGAGTCTAGCCTGGGCAGTTCAGTGACTTAACAAAACCCAGAGCTGGGCCTGGTGGCACAAGCCTATAATCCTCCCAATCTAGCAGGCCGAGGCAGGAAGATCACAAGTTCAAGCCCACCCTGGACAACTTAGTGTCTTGCAAGACCCTGTGTCAAAAATCAAAAATAAAAATGGGCCGGCTATGTAGTTCTGTGCAAAGGCTCCATCTCCAAAACCATAAACAAGCAAACAAAACAACAACAAAGAGTTTCAAAAGAAAAAAGATGTGGGGTTGTGGTTCGGTGTGAAGGCCTTACCATCACTCTCTGGTAGTAGGAAGAAGAAGAAAAAAATAGTGTTGAAGAGAAAGCTAAAGTTCCCTCTGGCCACCTCACACCAGGCCATACCTTCTACCAGTTTATGGTGAGCCGGCCCACATCCTCGCGGGAGGGCGCATGCACGTACTCTATCCAGCACAGCGCGCGGTGCATCTACACTGTACACGGTATGTAGCATACTGTACTGCAAACCTACAGTGTCCGCGTGGTGTTGTGGAGTGGATGAGTAGTTTTGTTTTGGGCACGCACGTCAGCACGTGGTAGCAAGCCGGGATCGGACTGTGCACATTGTTCCACAGCTTTTTTTTTTTTTTTTCCAACTCAACAGCACGCCTTGGAAACTCATCCAGGTTTATTTAAAGAGCTCCGTCCCGCGCTTCCAGGAGCAGCCGCGGTGTCCAGATCGCCGGCTGCTGTCCTGTCTCCTCCTGCTGGACGCTCTCAGACTCGTCCTCCTTCCCTTGCTCTGGCAAGCCGCGCCGCTGTCAACCAGTTCATGTTTTCCCTGGGGACCTGTGCCTTCCTCAGGATCGGGCCGGAATCATCGGAATCATCGGGCGCAGGCATAGATGCGTTTCAGTAAGTAAGCACTTCCCCTGTCGCCGACTTTCACTATCGAACAAATGCCCCAAACTCGGCAACTTGAAACAATAATCGTGAAAATTATTTTTAGTTATACAAGTACCGTATGGACATGTTGTGTTTGTGTCTTTAAAGAAACAGATGTGGTAAAAGCCAGATGTGGTGGCACGCGTTCCGGGAGGCTGAGGCAGGAGGACTGCCATGAGTCCAAGGCCAGCCTGGGCTGCATAGTGAGTTCAGGATCAGCCTGGGCTGCAGAGTGAGACCCTGCCTCAAAAACATTTTTTTTTTCAAAAATCCACCAACTCTGGATGGATACACTTCAAGAAGGCATGTTTCCCTGCAGCTAATGCAGCCCAGCACCGGGATGTCAGGGCGAGCCCACGTGCCACGGGCTGCACTGTGTGGAGAGCACCTCGCCTGAGTGTGGGCAGCGCCCCCATGGACCAAGGTGGTCACCCGCGGCCAACCAGGCCCAGCGATTCACCAACAGCTTCTTTTCCTAGTAACTTCAGGCAAGGCCCCTGAGATTGGCTCTCATTGGCTGGGGAAGTTCATGCCCTCCTCCCCCCACCCCTTACCCTGGCAACGTCACAGATTATAGACACCGAATATGCTCCCTCAGAGAGAGTTCCTGTGGCAAGGGGCTCACAACAGCCAATCGATCGACTGGCCTTTCGGCTTGGAAGGGCGTGGAGGGTGACTCAACTCCCTTGCCTGTTTGTTGGGGAGTTTTGTGGAGCCCAGGGCCTTTGCACTAGCTGCACCCCAGCCTATTTTTACTTTATTATTTGTTTTATTGATTTGTTTATTTTGAGACAGGGTTTTGCTGCATAATACAGACTGGTCCTGAACTCACTATGTAGCCTAGGCTGGCCTCAAACTCACAGCAGTCCTTTTGCCTCAGCCTCCCTTTTGCTGGGATCACATAGGCAAGCACTGAAACCGCTGTGCTATTCCTCCAGCCCCTCAGCCTATCTTTTAATTTTTGGTCTATTTTTTGTGATTTTTTTTTTTCAATTTGGAACTGGGAATTGAACCCAGGGCCTTGCGTGTGCCAGGCAGGCACTGCACCACTGAGCTACATCCTCGGCCCTGTCTTTTAGTTTTTGATTTTGAGACAGGATCTTGCTAAGTCACCCAGACTGGACCCAAACTTGTGACCCTCCTGCTTCAGCCTGCCAGAGTACCCGAGGGCTACTCGGCCTGACTCAACTTCCCTGTTTTAAGGATGCAAAAGCAGAGATGAAGAAATCCTTAACTAGGCTGGGGCACAGCTCCACCGCGGGCTTTGGTCCGATCCCCAGCACCTCAGACGCAGGAGGGAGGGAGCGGGCCAGAGGGAGGAGGGTCCTGAGGGTAGTGGGCTCAAAATGTGCGGTGCGCGCCACAACCCAATAGGTGGTAATCACGAAGTGAAGGAAGGAAGAGCAAGACCCTTCTCTGAGCCAGGCAAGTCTCCCTGAGGGCAGAGCAGATGTCCCCACTGTTCTGTCCCTCGCTGTACCCCCACACAGAGCTCAGCCCAAACATGAGACGGCTGATGTGAATGGTTAATAAACAGGGGGAAAGGGAGAGCAGGGGCATCGCCCTTGCCTGGCACGTGTGAGGCCCTGGATCTGATCCCCAGGACCACCAGGAAAAGAAGAAATAGAAAAGAAAGAAAGAAAGGAAGGAAGGAAGGAAGGGAGGGAGGGAGGGAGGGAGGGAGGGAAGGAGGGAGGAAGGAAGGAAGAAAAGAATAGAAAGAGAGACAGAGAAAGGGGCATGAGTAATAGGACATGAGAACAGATACAGAGAGAGCAACAGCCCCACATCACATGCCCCAGCTAATTGCTGGTATTTCCTGACATTTAAGTTGTTGGCACACTTGGGTATTATCAACGATCACATGCTGTACATCTCCGTGTGTGTGGTTTCTTCTACCTGCTGACTTCTTTAATATGAGCTGCTACAGGGTGAGTGAGTGAGTCATTAACAAAACTTGTGTGAACAACAAGAGTGGTTTTCACATTGAAGTTTCACTTACAGGGGCTGGAGGAATGGCACAGCCGTTAAAGCACTTACCTTGCAAGCACAAGGCCCTGAGTTCGATTCCTCAGCACCACATAAAGCAGGGCATGGTGGCACACACCTGTAATCCAGGCTGAGGCAGGTGGATTATCCTGAGTCCAAGGCCAGCCTGGGCTCCATAGTGAGTTCAGGACCAGCCTGGGCTACAGAGCAAGAGCCTGCCTCAAAATAAGTGAAGTTTCACTTAGATCCTTGAGAGAAAGCCCAGCAGAGCAATAACACCTGCAGGTTTTTCCTTGTGCCCACTCAGTGTGCAACAGATGCCTTCCAGGTCTACTGAGTGCAGGGAGCGTGGCAGAACAGGCATGGCCCCAGCGCATTGCTGAGGGATGTAAATTGCTACCACCCTCTTAGAAAGGGACTTGGCTGTAGGTGGCAGCCACAAGCAAAACGTCCCTGCCCTGGAAGGCACTGGGTTCTCCTCCCTGAAGTCTACTCGGATGTCAAAGGCTTATATCCACAGAAGTTCATCATGATGTCGTTTCTAATAGTTTTTTAAAAGGAAATTGCCAGAGTATCCAGCTGGAAGGGAATAGTGAAATTAACTCTGCGGTGTCCTCGCAGTAGAATATTACACAGCCATTTCAAATGACATTTTAAACACTATGTCTCAGAACGGGAGTGCTGGGGAGGTAATGGTCAGCACCAGCGCAGAAGGCAAACATTTTAGATGAAGGATGGACTTCGCGGTGCTTTAAAGACTGAGTGGAAATGCGCCGAAATGGCCAATGGTAATTGGATTCGGAAGGTGGGTGCCTAGGCATTTTTCCTACCTTTCTCTTCTCGCTTGTTCTTTATGATTACTGTGGCAGACAGAACAAGACATCTTGGTCCTAATCCCGGGACCTGTAAGTGTGTGACCTTACAATGCCAAAAAGGACTTGGCAGATGTGACGAAATTAGGGCTATTGAGATGGGGAGGTTGCCCTGGATTGGCCCCTGGGCCCAAAGGCATCATGGGATCCCAATAACAGAGAAGCAGGAGGTCTGAGTCAGGGATGCAGCGCGACCACACTAGTTAAGATTCTCAAGAAAGAGCAAAATGAAGGGCTGGGGTGCAGCTCAGCGGCTACAGCACTTGCTTAGCATGCCCAAAGCTCTGGGTTCAATCCCCTAGAACCACAAATTAGCTGAGTATGGTGGTACAACACCAGTAACCCCAGCACCTAGTAAGCTGAGGCAGGAGTATTGCTGTGAGATTAAGGCAGCCTAAGGCACAAGATCAGCCTGGACTACAAAGAGAGATCATGTCTATATAAATAAATAAATAAATAAATAAATAAATATTTAAAAGATAAAAAACAGAAATAATAGAATATCTATGTAAATCTATGTAAGAGGAATTACTTGATAAACTTACAGAATCTGTTGTCTGCAAGATTATAGAAAGGAGAGTCTAATATGGGTGTCTGCATGTGGGAGAACCAGCAGCAGAACGCAGGGACAGAGGACGCAAGGGGCCTGGTGGTACGGGCCTGTAGTCCTAGCACTCTGGGAGGCTGAGGCAGGAGGGCTGTGCACTGGAGGGCTGGGTAACTTAGCAACTCAGTGAGATCTTGTCTCAAAATCAAATAAAAATGAGCTGGGGATGTAGCTGGGTATGAAGGCCCTGAGCTCAATCCTCAGTGATGAGTACACTCATATGTGCATATGTGTATGTGCACACACACGTACACGCACGCGCTTGCACAAGAGGCAACACCAGGCTAAGGTCTAAGGTCTAACCCCAGTCTAAGCTCGCAGTACCAACAGTTTACCCTTTTTGTTGATAAGTAGTATTCCGTGACGGGAATACCCTGCAACTGGTGCGGCCGTCTTGTCCACACATGGCGACGTTCCCGCACTGTCATCTTCGTGCTGTGCAGACAAACATTTCCGTGTCTCTCGAGGACAACCTATGAGTGAGATTACTGGGTCATAGTATCCATTATTTTTAACTGCACCAGAAACCGCGAGCCCCCAGGGGCTGCCGGGAGTCGGCCGCAGCACCTCGGACAGCTCCAGCCCCCGCAGCCCCGCCTGGCCCTGCACCAGCTGTCCCAGCCACTGCGGACAGAGAAGGCCTTTGCGCGTGTTGGTCGGTCTCTGGCTTGTGCATTTTGGTGAAGCTCCAATTCGGGTCTTTTGCCCACTTTTTGCTGGAGGTGTCCTCAGCCCTCGCCTTGCTGCAGCGACCACGTTCTCTCCCCTTGGTCCGGCACAGGACTTGCGGTCCCCCAGCAGGGCACGGGCCTCAGTCCCGCGCTTCCCTCATGCACTTGCCGGGATGTGCGGCCACTCGCGGGGTCTCACACCCTCGCCGCGGGGGCAGGGCGGGCGGCAGGGTCCCGCCGAGGTCTGACTTCCGCTGTCCGGTGGCTTCCTCAGGACCGCACATTTTTGCGCTGCGTCCCTATTCACGTGGGTCCGCAGCGCGGGACGGCTTTTCTTCCCTGAATCACTGATTGGCTTATTTATTTGGGCTGGTCCTGTACTCACTCTGGAGCCCAGGCTGGCCCTTGGGAGGCTGAGGCAGGAGGATCACTGTGAGTTGAGGCCAGCCTGGACTACGAAATCAGTTTAGGACCAGCCTAGACTGCAGAACAAGACACCATCTCAAAAAACAAAACAAAACAAAAATAAATAAATTCAGACATTCTAGTTCATGTAAAAATGGCATTTGAAGGCTGAGCCCAGCGGAGTAGGCCTGTAATTCCAATGCTGCAGGAGGCTGAGGCAGGAGGATCACAAGTTTGAACCAACCTGGGCAATTTAGTAACTTAGTGAGACCCTGTCTCAAAATAAAAATAAAAATAAATAAATGGGTGGCTGGAGCAGGAGAATTACCATATTACAGCGTGTTCAAAGTCAGCCCGGGCTACACTGTGAGTTCAGGACCAGCCTGAACTATAGAGTGAGACCCTGTCCCAGATCAAATATATATATATATGACCTGGGGATGTAGCTCAGCATGAAACCCCAGTGCTCTATCTTCAGTACTGCAAGAAAGAAAGAAAGAAAGAATAAAGAAAGAAAGAAAGGCATTTACTTCATCTGCATTTCTCTCATGAGTTTTATAATGATTAAGTATGAGTATTTTTTCATGTCTACTGATAATGGTGTATTTTTCTAATTGTAAAATGTTATTCTAGTGTCTTGCCCTGCTATTTTCTCATTTGTCTCATTTCTTTTTGACTTTAGGAAACTTTTTTTTAGGATTTCCTTTGTCCTCATCTCTGTGTACTGCAAGCATTATCTCCAGGCCTGGGTCATCCTTTCTCATTAACTTAATGATGTTTTTCACAACAAGAAGGAAAACTAAGTCTAATTTACCTTCATTTTCTGATTATTACTTCGTGTGCCCCTCTAGAAAATATTTGTCTCTCTCAAATTGGAAAACTCTTCTGTATTTTCTTCTTGGTGTGTTACAGCTTTAGCTTTTCTATGTAGGTTTGTGACCTACTTGGAATTACTTTTGGTGTATGGTGTGACGTAAGGGTTCAAGTTAACTGTTTTCTGTATATTTCTCTACTCATTCTGGGCTTTCCTTTTGCCTTGCTTTTTCCCATTTGTTGAACAAATAATTTAATTATAAATTGTGGGGCTGGGAGTTGAGCCCAGGTCCTTTGCACTGAGCTACATCCTCTTTTTTATTTTATTTCAAGATTAGGTCTTACCAAGTTGCCCAGCATGGTCTTAAACTTGGGATCCTCCTGCCTCAGCCTTACAGAGTGTTTGGATTACAGGCCCGTGTCACACCAGCTAAAGGACTCTTTAATCTGTTCTTAGCTGTTCTTATGCCAAAACCACACTCTCTCAGTTACCACAGCTACACAGCAAGTTTGAAGTCAAATAGTTTGAGTCTTTCAACTCTGCGCAACATCTTCGGGATTGTTTTGGTGTTCAAAATCCTCACCTTTTCCAGGTAGATCTTAGGCCGAACTTGTCAGCTTGTACGTAGAGTCTGTCGAATCCTGATCAGCACTGCACAGAATCCACAGATCAGCTGGAGAAAGTGACAACTAGCCGTACTGAATTGCCACCTCAGGAACGTGACTTCTCCCTCTTTCTCTTTCAGTGGCTTGGTACCGTATTCCAAAGACTCACACATCTTTGCTAAAGGCATCCATCTGTACATACTTTATAGGTTTAATAACTTGTTTGGATTTTGAAACACAATCTCGTTGCATTGCCCAAGCTGACCTCAAACTCACAATCCTCCTGCCTCAGCCTCCCAAGTGCCCTTGATCACAGACACACACCACTCAGCTTTCATCTTATGTTTGATGCTATTTGAGGTGAATTTTTGAGTTTTCATTTTACTCTAGTGTATAAAAATTCTCCTTGGCCTTGCAACCGAGCTGAATTTTCCTACTTGTCCCAGAAGTTGTTTTGCAAATGCCTTTTGGTTTTCTACATATGTGTTGTTGTCAATGAATAAGGACAGTTTTATAGGGTTTTTTTCCTACATCTTCTGAGATCGTTTGAGCTAATCATATGACTTTCTGCCTTTATTGTATTATGGGCTAAATTCTGTTCCCCACATTTTGAATGTTAAACAAATACTGTTTTCCTAGACTAAATCCCACTTGCTCGTACTGTATTAACCTTTACATATATTACTATTTTGATTTTCCAATATTTTATTAAGGACTTTTCCATCTGTGTTCATGGGGGATATCAGCTTGTAATTTTCTTTTCTTGTAATGTCAGGTTTTGATATGGGGATTTGCTGCCCTAGAAAATGATTTTGGAAGTGTTTCTTCCTTCTCTGTTTTCTACCAGCATTTGTGCAAGATCTGGCACGTCCCTTTGATTCTTTTTACAGTTTCTTTCTCTCTGTGGCGATCCAGCCCCCTCCTCTTACCACCCGTCTCTTCCATTAAGTCCTCCAGCACATTTCTAATCCCTGCTCTAGAGCCTTAGCCGCTCAGTCCCAGCTTCGGTCAGCTCCAGGTCTGTTTCTGTTGACTGCTCCCTGGGCTTCCATATTCCACGTTCCTGTCTCTTTGCTGGTGTAATTGTTAGTCTTAGGCGCATTCTTGTTGCTGTGACAAAATACCTAACATCCACAACTTAAGGAAGGAAAGATTGATTTAGCTCACAGTTTCTAAAGGCCTCACACAGTCCATTCATAGGCAGCCAGCCGGTGGAAGCACATGGCAGAGGCCAGAGAGCTGCTCAGGGCACTACAGGCAGAAGCCGGGTGAGGCCAGAGAAAGGCAATGTCTGGAACCTCATACAAGGTGGAGCTTTCCCAGGAAGAAGCTATAATAATGTTTCTTCTTCTCCCTCACTTCCTGGCCCACAAATCAAGAACACTCACCCGGAAGCTCTGGCAATCTCAACAAGTTGGCACAATCTTTCCCGGTCAACCCCAAGCATCTGCCCCTGTCAGCCAGGCCCTACCTCCCAATAAGACACAGTTCCAAATACATGATGCTGTTGGGGGACACTGAAGAGCCAAACCACAGATTCTTTTTTAACCACTGGACATTGGGAATGACGTGTGGGGTGGAACCTGGGTTAAGCCATCTTTCTCTAAACGATAGTTGCATTTTGCTCTGAAGGGAGGTTATGGGAAGCCATCTTGGATCTTTTCAACCTTGGGTTTGGCTCACTGTGGGAGCAGATCTACTTCTGTTCTGTTCTTAGTCCTAGCGTGTTGCCCTTTTTGCTAAAGGACTCGGGCCACACCCTTAGCCTGACCTTTATTTTTATTTATTTTATTAGTATATGTCTGCACCTCATGCTAACCACATGCATGGTTGATTCCTGTCTCCATGACTTTTAGCCCCAGTTCCCTGCCCCACCCTCCCACCTCCTCCAATCCTCAGATTTCCTTCCTGTCTCCACAGGCTACTCCTCTGCTCCCTATCACCTGTATATATTCAATATTTTCTGTTCTTTATTTACAGTTGATGTTTCTCATATATGAGAAACCATGTGATATTTAATCTTTGTGTCCAATTTATTTTACTTAGCATTATGGTCTCAAGGAGCATCTGTTTTTCTACAGATGACTAGATTTTCTCCCTTTGTATGCCATGACCTTTCTGGGTTTTCCCCTGAAAGCCTGGATCTTGGGGAGGCCTTTCTGCTCTGGCCCTGCCTTTGTCTCTGAGTACAGAATGGTTCTGTTGTAACTCCTAGAGCGACTTCTGTTGGCAGGGCCTCTGGGGCCCTCAGCCAGGGGTTGGAAGTGACTCCTTCACACACTCAGTCCCCTGCCTCCTACTCCTCCCACTCCTCTATTATCCTCGCCTGTGCATTACACATGATTTCATTGCAAGTGACACACCTGCCCTGTTACTTCTCTCAGCTGAACACCCCCCAAAATTTATAGAACATAATTAATATGTCAAAAGGAAAGTTTTAAAAATTTAAGGAGCATCCATGTACCCATCATTTGGATTCAACTATTTCTTAATATTTCAAATATTAGTAAGGTACTGTTGTGCAGAGCTGTATGTAATCCTAGCGCTCTGAGAGATGGAGGCAGAAGGATTTCACCAAGTTCAAGCCAGGCTTGGGCCACATACAACTTAGCAGCCCTAACCCTGGGCTCACAAAAAATAAAAATAAATAAATAAATGTCAAAAATTAACATTATTTCTTAAGGCTTCTAAGAAAGCCCAAATTCACATTTTTCCCAATTATTCGAAGAATTCTTTTAAGACTTTTTTTAAAAAATTTTTTACAGTACTGAGGATTGAATCCAGGGCCTTCATGCTGTGCTAATTTTCCCATCCCTTTTTGAAATTTTTTATCTTGAAATAGTCTTACTAAAAACACTGAGTTGCCCAGACTGGGTTTGAATATGAGATCCTCCTGCCTCAGTCTCCCAGAGTCCTGGGATTATAGGCCTATGCCACTGGGCCTAGTTTAAAAATGGTTTTAAATAGGATCCAAGCTGTACTAATACATCACATGTGGAGTAACCACCCCCGTGTTTTTCTCTCCCCCTTGAAATTGTCTACCCGGAAAAGACCCAGCTGGTGGTTGTCTTCAAAAAGGGCCACACTCTGGACTTGCTCAATTGCACTTTCCTGGTGACTTTTAGCCTGTTCTTCTATCCTATTTTCTGTAAGGAAGAAGTTAGCTCTAATGCAGAAGTGCCCCAAGCTTCACAGTTCACAGTGCATTTCGGTGTCTCAGTACTTTCTTCAGTGTCCTTCAGAAATATTTAATAATTCTGGTTATTGAACAGTTAGGTCCATAAAACATTTTCACATCTTTATTTTTCCCATAATTGCTATTTTTATTAGCATATACATGCAATACACAATAATTACATTCAACTTGAGAAACTGGTACATATACATATCACCTGGAAATTATCTCTACTTCCCCAACCTCTCTCCAGGTCCACACAACTTAAGACATACTTATGTCCTTACAACTTAGCACAAAATGAGATTGTAATAATAAACATAATTGGAAAGAAAAAATATTTTATTTCATTCTCTCTGCATGTGTGTGTGTGTGCGCGCGCGTGTGTGTGTGTGCTAGGAATTGAACACAGGGCCTTGACTTTGAGCTACATCCCCAGCCCATTTTTGCTGTTTATTTGAGACAAGGTCTTGCTGAGGTGCTAAGAAGCCCAAGCTGGGCTCAATCTTGGGATCCTCTTGCCTCAACGTCCCATTTTTATTTCACTCTTAATTGATTGCTCACAAATGGGGTCTGCACACCTGGATAACTTCTCAGACTCAAGAACCTGATAGACACCACATCTCTCACTTCCTGCTCGACAAACTTGCTTAGCCCCCGTCTCCACCGAGATGTCACCCCAGACAGGGAGGCAGACTAATGCAACGCGTGTGTACATGGATTCCCCATGATGAGGGGAACAACTACATGTCGCAGTGTGTTATAGTAAGAATAAATGGGATGAGGGGAATGGTCTCATCCCAGAACCCCGACACAGTCCAATGCTGAAACCGCACCTACGTGGCGCCTGATACATCTCAACTACCGGGTTCCACTTGAAAACATCTGATACCCTGGAACCTGTCAAACTTTTGGAGCCACCACGCACCGGCTTTCCAAAAAGGAAGCAAAAAAGATGAACAGGGCAGCTCTTCTCTGCTGAAAGTCAGTATTGCAGTGTCCGGCAGTCACTTTTTGTCCAGAGAGATGATTGTAGACCATCTGGCAGCTGAGAATTGGCTCTGTCTTCCCGCCTCCATGAGGGACACTCTAGATCTACACTACAACAGTGCCTTAGTCTTTGCAGGCAGCAATCACAGAATGCTCGAGGCTGGGTCACTTATAAGTAACAGATTCATTTCCCGCAGCACTGGAGGCTGGAAGTTGAAGATCGATACACCATATTGTCTGGTGAGGGCCTGCTCCTCAGGAATGGCACTTTTCTGCCTACTAACATGGCAGAAGGGGCCAATTCATGGAATTATAAAGTCAAGGGTCCCATGCATGTGGGGTCTACCTTCAGGGCTGATTCTTCCCCATAAAAGCCCCTTCTTTTAAATGGCCACATTGTGATTAAATTTCAACATACGAAGGGGGGTCTGGGGCATAGCTCAGTGGTCGGAGTGCTTGCCTTGCTTGTACAAGGCCCTGGGTTTGATTCCCCAGCTCCACGTAAAAATTAGCCAGGTGTGATGGGGCATGCCTTAGTCCCAGCACTCGGGAGGCTGAGGCAGGAGGATTGCTGAGTTTGGGGACAGCCTGGGTTACATAGTGAGTTCAGGACCAGCCTGGACTGCAGAGAAAGATTCTGTCACTCAAAAAGTAATGGGGGGAGCGTGTGGGGGACATTCAGATATGCAGTGAAAGTCAGAATTGAGTGTAGGGCCTGGGACCTCACTTGGCACCCACTGAGACATTTTCCATCTTTCTGGGACTTTGCCTCACCTCTGACCCTCTTGTTAAGTTGCCAACATAGGTGAACTTTGTGGGAATTAGTCAGTGTCTGTGTATTAAACAAAATACAAAAACACCACAGTGGGCGGGGATTTCTTCAACCAATGTCCTGCGTGAGTTCGCCAGAGAAGTTTTTAAATAAACTGAATTACATTAAGTGAAAAGTTCATTCATTTTCCCAAATTTTGTTTCTTAAATGCATACCTGCATGCCAATCAGAACTTCTCATCACAGCATGATAAGTAGTTAAAACACTATTTTTTCTTTCTTTTTTTTTAGCCTGAAACACTGAAATTCAGTGCTCAGGTTAACCTGAAACCCCAACCCAGCAAAAATACCCAATTCCCATTTGATGGTTGGTTTTGTTTTCGCAGACGTGAGCATTGAACCCAGAAGCACACTACCACTGAGCGAGTCTCCGCCCATTTGGAATTTTTAAATTTATTTTGAGATGGGGGTCTTGCTGAGTTGTCCAGGCTGACCTTGAACTTGAAATCCTCCTGACTCAGCCTCCAGAGCAGCTGGAATCACAGGCCTGCACCACCATGCCCAGCTCCATTTGATGTTTTGAAACAGCAAAAACATCTTTGAACCTTCATTACTCTGGAGGGTCAGTGTCACATTTTCCTCTTTACCTCCATTTCAGGGTCATCACAGGCCCCAACCCCTGTTGACCGGGCCTGGTGGCACAGGCCTGTGCTCCCAGCACGTGGGAGGCCGAGGAAGGAGGGCGGCGAGTTTGAACCCAGCCTAGGAAATGGAACGACTGACTTAGTGGACCCTTCTCAAAATTTAAAAATAAATAAATAGGTGGAAGATGTACTTCAGTGTGAAGGCTCTGACAAGCCATGAGTAATAATAATGATGATGATAATAATAATAATAGTAATTGTAGTAAATAAAAGGACTTGGGGACGCAGCTCAGCATGAAGGGCCTGGCTTGGTCCCACTCCTGTGAGGGGGAGGGGAGCACTACCAATAAAAGGACAGGTGGGCTTGCAGAGGACAGGCTGCAGGCAGGAGCCCAGGGAGGCCTAGGGCGGGTGAGGGACACAGGCCACCTCCACCCTCATCTTCCCTGCCCTCTGTCTCCCTGCGCCTCTACCTAGCACACCTGCCTCATTTCTGCTCCTCAAACAGCCACCATCCCACGGCCTCTTTCTGGGGTGCTCACCCTCAGGCGCTCCCCCCAGCTACCCCTTATCGTGTATGCCTCAGTGTATGAGCAGCCTCTTCAGGTGGCCTCCCGGCTACCCCGAGGCTGTTCTCCTAGCTCCCCTCAATCTCTCTACACCCTACTGAGGGTACTCTGATGTTTTTTATTTTTTCTACCCCACCCTGCCCCCGGGGCCCTCACCCTGTAGTTGAGGCTGGTCCTGAACTTACTGCGTAGCTTAGGCTGCCTTGAAATCATAGCAGTTCCCCTGCCTCAGCCTCCCAAGTGCTGGGATTATGGGTGTGTGCCACGTGGACAGCTTGCCCTCCTGTTTTCTTTTATCGCCCTTACCGGTGCCCCCCCCCCGACCCCCTCTAGAGGGTGAGCTATACAAGGAGAGACTTGCTGGTCCTGAGGGCTCTGAATTGTGACAAATCATCGTCCTTTCAGCCAACAGGGAAGGCAGGGCTAAGGTTCAGACCACAAGGACCTGATGGCTCACAGCTCCACTTCTGTCCCACTCTGAGAGCTCTGTCTCCGTCTGGCCTGGGAGCAGAAGTCCTCAAGCCCCAGGCCGGAGACGCATACAGCAGCAGGTGAGTGGGGGAGGGAAGCCGCACTGTGTTTGCAGCCGCTCCTCATTGCTCACATCACCACCTGAATGTCCCCTGTCTGAGCTGCAGCAGCACCAGAGTATCATAAGAGCATGAACCCTGCTGTGAACTGCGCATTCAAGGGAGCTAGGTGACACACTCCCTGTGGGAACCTAATGGCCGGTAATCAGGTGGGGCAGAGGCGCTAGTGCGGGGCGGGCAGCCGCTGCGAACATTAGCTGAGAGGTTTGGCCACAACAGACCATAATAAATCAATTGCTGGCAGATGCCGATCAAAATCCTATCAGTGAGTGGCAAGTGACAATTATGCCAGACTGGTGATAGGCTGCTAGTATCAAGTGAGTTGATGTACGTCAACTGTTCCACTGCATCGGGTGTCACTGTCCCCCGTTGTGCCGGTGGGACCACCCAGCTGCAGGGAATCCAGCTGGGGTCAGCTCCATGTGACAGTGAGCATTCTACTATTTCATTATTGTTACAATGTAATAAGGATAGAAACAAGGTGGATAATCAGCGTGCCACACGCCGCCAGCCCTCCAGAAACCCCAAGCCCGTCCCTGGTGCC